>JANPWX010000313.1:872563-1192227 GCA_024734555.1 Trochalopteron elliotii
CACCTGGCGAGCAGCGCCAGCGCTCCCCACTCTCGCCCGGTGCGGGCGGCGGCTGGGCCGGGCCGAAGCCGGACGAACCCACTGCCCCTGGCAGCCGCACGGGTGAGCTGAGCCCGGCCCTGGCCTTCTGCCGAGCCCCTCTCGCTACCTGGATTGCGCCTTGCCGTGTTAGTCAGAGACCCGCAGCAGGACGAGGAGCTCCTGTATCCCAACCGGGAAAACGCACGATGAACTTAAGTTTCATTAAATGCATTTTTGGAAGTGCTGCAGAAGAAAAGTGCACCAAATACCAGCATTTGCCTGATATTATTTGGCTGTAATAGAGACATCATTTCCCTCTGGAGCAGGCAGCGGGCAGGCACTGGTGTCAAGGTGAAACGTTTCTTCCCTGACACTGTGATAGGACTATCTCTCAGCCTTGGAGCACATACCGTGCTTAATCGTGCCCCTGTTACGCTGCTTTGGCAGTATCTTCTTTGCCCTCTGGTTCTTCGGCACTTCATATGTGTAATTCTGCTTCAGCATACACAGGTTGTGAGTGTGGAGTGGTGTGAAACTTGGTTCTGAGGGATTATAAAATGTGGGCTAGGTTGTGAGGATTGTACGGATGCGCTGTGAAATGAAGTGTACAGAGCATAATCTTGAATTTTTCAGAGCAATTATGTGTCCACACGTATGGGTCTTCTGGTAAAAGGGAGCAGTTGTGCTGTAATTAAATAGATATTTGATATCTTTGTCACTTCTTCACAATAACTGTAGAGGAAACACATAGAGGAAAAGTTGTGAATGTAAGAGAAAGAATGAGCACAAGGTTGTTTTCAAAACAATGGAAATTGTCACTTTCACTTACATGACTGAAAATGTTGCTGTAGCAATAGATAAATGGATAAAGGCAACTCTCGTGGTGTTTGCTCCTCTTTTGAGTCTGTTGTTGAATAGGCAAATACTCAACAATAGCTGTGAATGCTATACACAAAATAGACTGTTGGCATGCAGCTAACATCTGCTGAAAGCCAGAAGCGCTTTCAACCCGCAAACCTCAGAACCCTTCCTTAGACTTGTGCTGGCCAACAGAGAGCATCTGCTCTTGCGTTTCAAAATTAGTGCATCAGGGATTACCTACAATCTCCAGAGTGTAGGAGGGCAGCATTTTTTTAAAATGTAATCTAATCATATTAGTGAAGTGTTTAAATTTTATTACCATCTGCCTTGTTACTCTTACTATCTGTATAGTATCTGTTTTTGTGGCCAAAAATAGGCTGTAGTACTTGTCATTAATGCTAGACACCAAGCAGCTATGGAGCTTGTTATTGTTGGTGAAGTGTTGCGGAAAACATTTAGTTTCATCCTTCATTAAAAACAAACCAGAAATACAGATGCTTTTTTTTTTTCCTCCTCAAATAAGAATTTGTGAAGTACAAATTTGTTAAATATTTTCTCAAATGTAGAGTACTGCCCAGTTTCAAATTACAAGAGGTGTTTGTCTTCTTTGGCTTGTTTCTGTGAGGCACTTGGCCTTTTAACTCCTTTGCTTCTGTTTTTTTTCCAGTACTAGAATAATGTGATGATGGAATAGTCATTCATGTAGGTTCCCTTTTTAACAGAATAAGACTGTTTTGACAGGCGTTGACAGGAGATAAGGACAGTTACAGGGTCCATGTCGTGCAACAGAATGTAGCAGAAAAATAATCCATGCATTGAGTTGCATTTTACGGGACAGAGTCCTCTGAGTTGCATATTCTTTGAGTATTTGAGTACGTGTTGTCTTATACGGCCGTTTGAAATATTTCCTGTGTGAGTTCTTACCCTTTAGAGTTTGTAGTTTTTAACATTCTGATTTAAAATTTTGAGTGTGGATGTGCTTTTTGTTACCACTCTGCATTTAAAAAGACATGTATGCTTACTGATACAACTAGTAAACAACAAAAAAGAAACAATGCACAGTTACATGTTATTAGTTCTTTATCATGAAATGGTAATGTGATTTCATGCAGCCTGGTTTTACTCTTCTTTAATTAGTGTTACAACTTGTAATGACACTGGTGCTGGAAGAGTGTCCACAGAAGGGCAGTGGAGCTGGTGAAGGGTCTAGAGAGTCATACCAGGACCTTATTACTCTACAGCTCCCTGACAGGAGGTTGGACCCAGATCAGGCTCAGCCTCTTCTTACAGATAACAAGTGACAGAATGAGAGGAAACAGCTCCAGGCTGCACCATGGGAGGTTCAGGTTGGGCAACAGGGGGAAATTCTTAATGGAAAGGGTTGCATTGGAACAGGCTGCCCAGGGAGGTCATAATCCTGGTGTCCCTGGAGGTGTCCAGGAAACAGCTGGATGTGGTCCTCAGTGCTCTTGTCTAGTTGACAAGGTGGTGACTGTTTAAAGGTTGAACTAGTTGATCTTGGAGATCTTTTCCAACCTTTAAGGATTCTATAATGCTATGAATAGGATGAAGTCTGTAGCTGATTTCTGAGTCTGGTACCTGATTTAGCCTCCTGTACTAAAATACAGTGCTGCTGGATGGCCTCAGTTTGCTCTGTTGGGATGGCAACTGGAAAGCTCCCTGGGCCACACTGTCATATCACCAAATACCTAGAGGTCACACTGTGTTTGTCATTCCAAACCCTAAAACAAGCAGGAAGTTAAAGTTTGGTGTCAGGTTGTAAAATAGAGGGATAATCTGCTCCTATTGTACAGCTGACCCAGAGTATAATGGGCCAGTGTAATTTTTATGCTCTGCTGGAATATTTTAGTGCAATGTTTTTTGTAGAAACGGAGAAAGTGTCAATATGTAAGTGTGAAATACAAAGTTTTCACTGAAACACAGTGGGTAAAGGAGAACAAAGCATAGCAGTTGGTGGTGAGTCATTTATTTGTATCTTACAAATAAGTTCCTACAATCTTAGAAAAACCTGCCTGAAAAATTTATTTGAATGAGAATGGTTTTTCAGAGGTATGTAATTTGGCAGCCTTCAAAACAGGATTCAGTGGTGGCTAAATTAAAATGTAATTTTTCTCTAGAATAGAATACAGTAAAAACAGAAGAAAACTGCTGATCTTGCACCTAAAAGCAATGGGAGTGGAATATCCATAGAACACTAGTCTGGTTATGGAGTGGTTCTGGTCTTCAGACTGCACAGATTGTTTACTTCTGGTGTGTTAAAAGAATAATTTAATGTTTGCCTCTTTTATTAAACAGCCAAAGAGATGAGTTTGATTTACAATTTAGGAATTAGATTAAACTTTCTCTTTCACATTTTTGATCTTTCTAGGTTGGCAGCCTCGGTGGTTCGTTTTAGACAATGGGATATTGTCATACTATGATTCCCAGGATGATGTTTGCAAAGGCAGCAAAGGAAGTATAAAGATGGCTGTGTGTGAAATTAAAGGTAGGAATTAATGGATTGCTGCTTGAGAAAATTTTAGCTGCCATGGAAATAGAAAAGATCACCAGTCATACATTTTGCATCACATGTTTTTCCTCCTCTGTTTTTGTTTACCTGTAGTCCAGTATGTCAGGTTCATAGTTCACAAATAATAATGAATGTGAATAGAGTTCTGTTTTGAGATTTAGAACACACCTTTTATTACTTTTTGTTTGTAATAGTTATGTGCACGTGGTTCATGCTTGAAGTTATGTTGGCTAGCTGTTTAGTTCTACTGCTTTTTCCTCTTATGACCAGGGATAGACACTCAATCATGAAACCCTGTTTTCCAGAAGAGCAGCAACAGTGATCCAAAAGTGGAGATTCTTATAAACCAGAAGTGTTTAGTGTCTTGGTTTCTTGAGTAATTCTTACTTTTGTCACTGTTGGCAGCTGCACACATGCACAGGTGATGGGTATATTTGAGACAGTAAGTGAACTGTTTGTTCCGAATTAAGAGTTTAGTCTTTAGTGTATTCTGAAGGCCTCCTTGGCTAATAGCAAGGTGTTTTCTAGCTTCCTGTTGCTGTTAACTATGACTTTTTTTCCATATCCTCACAGGTGACTGAGCTTGTGATGTGGGTACTTTAATATTAAAAAGTGGAACTTATTTTACATGGGCCACCAAGTATTTTTCATGTGGTAACTCCTTTTTATTAGTGTTTCTTTAGTGTAGATGAAATCAGTAATGTAAAAAGGGGAGAATCACTTTTTAATTTTTTTTTTGGCCATTCCAGTTGATTTTGCTTGTTACCTGTTCTCTTAGTGAAGGAAAGGGGGAGAAAGGTTGAGCAGCTTAGGGCTTTTCCTTACTTAGCAGTGGTGCATTGTGATTTACTGTATTACTGTGGGATTGTCATAAGCATTTTAAAACACTTTGAGCAGTATTTAATAAATGATTGTTACTGAGTTGAGGTTGTTATTGTATTTCAATTCTTTTTTCTCTTTTATCACAAGTTCATGCAACAGACAACACAAGAATGGAGCTAATCATCCCAGGAGAGCAGCATTTCTATATGAAAGCAGTTAATGCAGCTGAAAGGCAAAGATGGCTGGTAGCACTGGGGAGTGCAAAAGCCTGTTTAGCAGATACCAGAACAAAAAAAGAAAAAGGTATGTGTGTTACCTAGAGTAGATCACTTTTTCAGATAATCATAATGCAAATATTGTGGTACAAAATCAGTATTATTGTCTTTTAATATAAATTGTAATTATTTCTAGTCATCTCTATGGTAAATCTGCCCTCAGTGTTAGAGTTAGAAGTCACCTGCATTGACCTCTTGTATCTTAAAAGGCTGAAATACCAGCAAGGTGTTGTTGTCACTAGAATAAATGTATTGTTTGTAGCTGTTGTGAAGACATTTAATTTCTGCTGTTACAGCAACTCTTTATAGTAACTATTTTTTTTTCCATAATTTTTCTTGGATGGCTTAATGTAACCATTTCCAGCCACTATGGTGATTTTTTTCAACATTATATGGCAGCTAAGAAAGATTTCAACTTTATTTTTCTTGATAATGTGCCTATTTCATAATAGTACTTAAATTAGAATCAGTTATCCAAAAGTATTGTCTGCTTCAAGTATAATTCTTGATTCATTGCAGAATCCAGTTTTCCTCATAATTAAGTGGAAGTTTAAGTGGATTTTTCAATTGATATTTGAATGAAAAGTGCTTAAAAATTACAATGTGTATGTACGTTGTATGCAATAAATTGATATTTCCATTTTTTTCTATAGAAATAAGTGAGACCAATGAATCTCTTAAAACCAAAATGTCCGAACTTCGTCTCTACTGTGATCTTTTAATGCAGCAAGTTCATACAATACAAGAATTTGTTCACCATGATGAGACTCGCTCTCCTCCCAGCATTGAGGTGCACAATTCTACAATTTCTTTTCATTCCATTATATAATACACCTCAAGTTACTGCTGATGTCTTCCTTAAACCTTATTCATCTCCCAAATATTGGGAGACTTAACCTAATGTCAGTTTTTGAATGCTTGTGTGTAGATGTACTAATAGTGATTTTCTGTGTGTAAAGTACCTGGATGGTTTAACTGTAATTGTGCCAGGTGTTAGGAACCAATTGTGTTTCTGAGCCCTTTGGTTGAAAGTCCAGAAGAGCTATCATATGAACAATACAATATTTTGTCTTGTTTTGCATCTCCGTTTATGTAGTTGAAATCTTAGTTTGTCCAATCTTACTTCCTTATGTTGGAAGGTATTCCATTTTTTTATCAATAGTGTTCCAGGCATTGGAAACATGCAGTTTGGATTTCTGTCTCTGAATGTGCACAAGTACAATACTAGAATGTATTTCTGCTTTTAAGTGAAAGGACTGGAAATTATGAATGACTTCGTTCTTTGCACTCTTGAGGAGCATGCAAACAATGTTGTTGGTCCTTTAGTACAAAGCCAGGGGATGATGCTTAGTCACAACAGAACAAGTTTTCAGTTTAGGGGGGTGAAATGGACCTGCAGCTCCTTGCTCTACAGTGATAAAACTGTTCACATCTCCTGCCGCAATTCATTTCACTGAATGATCTTCTGATACCAGTTAGTCACCCTGAGGCAAGCTTTGCAGTAAGGCATCGTTGACTGGTACCGTAAAGAAACTCATGTCAGAAAGAAAGAAATTGCAATGCTGTCACATTTGTTTTCTTAAATTGGCCTTATGGTAAGGTGTACATTTGATTTAAAAAAATGGGAAATGTAAATTTTGAGTAGTAATGAGGGAAATTAGTGTGTCTGGGAGAGGTGGTGGAGGAAAGTTGCTTTTGCATATTTTAATTTTTTTCTTCCTTATGCTTTCATTTATTTTCAGAACATGAATGAAGCCTCTTCCTTGCTTAGTGCCACATGTAATACATTTATTACAACACTTGAAGAATGTGTGAAGATTGCTAATGCCAAGTTCAAACCAGAAATGTTCCAGCTGCCTCACCCTGATCCCTTGGTTTCTCCTGTGTCACCATCACCTATTCAAATGGTTTAGACATTTTGAAATACTATCTTTTCTAAGTGTCATACTGGTGGTTGGACTGGGGGAAAGATTGGCAGAATGCTATGCTATTGTTATGTGCTATGATGTCAACAGTTGAAATCTTGACTGTGTTATAAATCAGTACTGATCGCAAATATAAATCAGTTTTCCATTCTCAGTTTTTCTTTGCTAGCCTTTACATCATCATCATTAATTTATCATATGTGTCAAGGCCCTGTAATGAGGTATCTCATAAATGAATGAGGTTTAACTTTTCCTCAGTTCAATTGTTTGGGGTTTTTTTGAGTGCTGACTGTACACTGATCATAAAAATTACATAACTTCCTCTCCTGCTTAAGTGCTTTGTGAATTGAAGCACTTCAATAAGCACAGGTTTCAGTGTATGTAATGCAAGATGTTTGTATTAATATATCATTCCCTTATTTAACAAAAAGATATATAGATAAAGATATTATTTCCATAACTATTCGCTATTGATTAATTCCCTTAAAAGGACAGTGTATGGGGAATGAAATGCTTTCTCAGTTCTGTGTATGTATTCCAGGAGGAGCTGTATTGTGCAATTTTGTTGCAGGAATCTCTTTCTTTTCATATGGATCTTTCATCTCTTTATCTTCAAGCACTTTACTTACAAAGCTGATCATTCTGATTTAAAATAATAACTTTCTTTGATATGCATAGAGATTTGATAGTGACAGCAGAGAAGTCACAAGGAATCAAGAGGCATAATTGGGCTTTATTGTGTAATGAGGAATTTAAACTTCCATTTGGTAAAGGAAAAATGTCTTGATACTTCTGTATATCATAGCAATTAACAATGGCTCCTTGAGGAGCTTCAGTGCAAGAGGGAATGAATTCCATAAATAGAAGGTAGCATCTTTTTGTAGTAAACTAATTCCTGTGTGAATGTTCTAAAACTTAATATTGATGGCAATCTATCTGTTTTCATACAGTTAAATCAGATTTTTAAATGAGAGTGGTTGCTTTTTATAAAAAGAAATATTGCCATGTGTCTTTGTAAAGACAGTAAATAAAGTAAAAAATAGTGTAGATATCCATCATTTCTTTTGAGAAATTTTATCTGGCTTAAATGTGACATTTTTGGTGTTGTTTGTTCTTTGGAATTTTTTTCCCCTAGATGAAGCGTTCCATTAGCCACCCTGGTCCTTGCAATTCAGAAAGGTAATTTTCTGTTTCCTTAAGCTTTTTTCTTGTGTCTCAAAAGACCTCCCTGAACTTGCTAACATTAAAATCAAAATGTGAGAAGAATTGTTTGCTTGGGAAAAAAATTAAAAATCATAAATTGATCTAATTTTGAAAACAAAAGGTGCAGATTTTCAGCTATAGGTGGCAGCTGCTATTTTTAATACAGTACCAGAATTTCATCATGCTAGAAGCTTTATGCAAATGGCTTGTTTTAGAAAGTTCATGAAATTAGAGCTTGAAACGCTAATATTGTTTTTCAGTATTTCAGATTCTCACATTATTTCTTTCATTTTTATTTCCAGTTTTGGGCTTTGCAATTGTGAAATTAAGATTGTTGACTGTGCTATAGTAGACTAATATAGTAAAAAGCATTGATACTCATAATTTAATCTAAGCACCAAAGTTATTTCAAATTTAGAGTGTATAAAATTTGTGTGGGTTGTTACAGATTTTGCTTACTAATAGATCTCATTTCCTTTGCAGGATTAATCACTCTGTAAAAGAACCGGGTTCATCTCTTCAGCGATGTTCTCAGCGGCGCAGGAGAACATACTCAGATACAGAATCTTACAGTGATACACTTTCTGAAGATTCTCAGAGTAAGTTTGAAAGGGAGGGAGTTTTCTTTGTGTCTTTCAGTACAATTTATTTCCCTGTTTAGAGCAGCTGTTCTGGCACTGATGTCGGCATGAGGAAAAATGTTTTATTTGTAAGATTCCTATGTTATAAATCAGAGCACTTGTATAGTTTGTTACCTGGTTGACTTGGGCTGGCTTCCATCCATATTACAAATGGTCTTGCAGCTGGAGTAGTTATATTGAAATCAGGAGGACTACTGGGAAGATAAAATTAAGACATTACCCACAAAAGGGATGTTTTTCCTAATGAATTCACACAAATGATTATCTGGTAAGTGATGTGGAACATTGCTGTTTGCCACCTGCTTATTGTCACAGAAGTAATTCTCTTCTTTTGACTTCTGTGAGTCGCAGGGGTAGTTTTTGCTCAGTGCATTGTGGAAAGATCATCCATTTCATTGACTTCTTGCCTTTTGTAGAGAACAGCATTGCTCAGAAGGCGTACAGCCTTGCCAGTAATAAAGATCATGACCAGAATTTAGTCCCTCCTGATTAGATGGGCTGACTTAGTAGCCAGTTCTGTGTTTTTTCTTTCTGAATCTTGCTGGCATTTTGACTCCATTATAACTCCTCTCAAGCAGACTTTAACTTCACTAGTTTTTCTGATTGCTTATATATAGGAAATACTTTGCAAATACAAAAATTGATAGATTGGATATTTTTGGGGATTGAAAATTACATACTTAATTGATCTCTTTATAGGATCTGCTCATTGTTCTAGAAGTGCTGTCAATGGAGATCTGGTATCATCAGCCATTCCTGAAGAAAGTAAATCAGTGTCAAAGGAAAGATCTGAACTGGAAGAGACTTTTTCATCCTTTTCCTCCTGAAGCAACTGAAAGTATTAAATTTTCTATAAATAATGCTATGCAAAAGCTGCTGTAATTATACTGTTGTTATAGGAAGTAGATATTTCCCTTTTTAGAAGGATTTCTCTGCACTTTATAGAATAACATAAATACTATCTTTGAAGTGTATTTTATCTTTATATAGTTTATTTGCAAGAGTATTTTCCTAATATTTCACAGTTTGAATGTGCATTTTTTGGAACAAATGATGGCTTTAACAGATAAGCATCCACATTTGTAAATGCAGCTCTTTTTAAAAAGTATGGAGGTCTGACTGATACGATAGTAAACAAACATTATAAACTTCAGCAAAACGTTTTCATTTTTTTGCAGAAAACGCAACTTGTGCCATGGGCCTCTTGGTCATTTGTACCAGGTCATCTGCCTGGAGCTGTGATTAGCCCCACAGTGGCTTTTTTTTGCCAGTGTAAGGGCTGTGGGAATGGGCACAAATGGCTCCGCTCCAGCAGCTTGACGGTAATTGACATTGCCGCCTTTAAAAACACAAGGATATACATAATCCAGTCATTTTTAGGCAATGAAAGTAGAAATATTTAGTGTATTTTTCTAAACAAATGTATAAAAATAACTTAATATGAAGTATTTGTACCAAACATGGGATATTTAATAGTTTTTATTTATTTATTCTTTTTTGCATCAAAAATTTCTACCTACTTTCACTACTAAAGGTCTAAAGATCTGCTAAAAGCTTCAAAATGTGCATAAATTGTTTCTGGGGTGTGTAGAATCACAAATAATTAATACAGTGCTGTTTAAGATTTACTCTGCTTACTTAAGATGTGTTTTTAGCAAAGTATGATAAAAACAAGAGCTGAAATGTTAGACCGTTCTAAGCTGCTGTTGTAATGAATATTTGTATCTATACATGTTTTATTTATGACATATTTATACAAAAGGGAGTGTCTGTTTTTACAACTCCTTTATATCATTTGAGGATGGTATGCACCAGAAGATGGATTCTGCTCTCAGTTACATCAGTGTAAATTTGCATTAACTGTAAGTGAGGTCAGAGTCTGACTCTTTTAATGAGTAATATAGTATAATAGTGCCTACTAGCACCTTGGTCAAGAAGGTTGTTAATGTTATCATTGGAAACTTTGGGGGACTTTTTTGGGTGTTTGTTTAGGGATGAACTTGGTCTATAAAGTCTTAGTTGTAGAGCACTTTAAGCAAACCATTTACTGTTCTTGATTTACATAATTGCTAAATAAATGGACAGGGTTTTTTGTACTCAAGCACATACCAAAATCTGTTTTTATAATCAGATCTTTAATTTGGTTTAACTAGTCTTCCTCTTGTGTATATAAATAATTTGAAGCAGGCTGGAAAGAACAGATGGGAATGGGAGCTTTCCTTATAATTTTTGGAATGTTGATTTATCTAAATCAAATAGGTCCAAATGTTGAGGAAAAACAAAAGAGCTGTTTGCCTTATATAAAATGCCAGTTTATAAACCATTACGTCAAGTTCAAGTGGAGTGGAATAGTGTGTAAGGGGGGGTTTGTGGATATAGCTCAGAGCTGTCATTTGTGCTCAGTTCTGTCAGTTTTCATGCAAACTGGCATATGCATATCAGCCACACACATGCTTGTACTTTTTTTTTCTGAATGTTTGCTTTAATGTATTCTGTATGACACGACAAGTGTAAAAATAAGTATTAAAGAAGATGTTCAGAGAAGTAAACCACATACTGAAATGGGAATGTTGTCTTGAATAATACACTGTTAGAGGTGCTTTTTGAAATTTCACTGAGGTTTCTGCCAGCTTCTGCAGTGTTAATTACATATCACAATGACAGATACCTTTTTCTTCTTTCAACTACTGTGAAAAAAAGAGGTTGGACTCCATGTTGTGCAAAAACAAAGTGAGACTGATTAGTGAAAGTAGTAGGGAGTAATAATTTTAAATACTACTACAAGACAAAAGTTGTTGTGGTCAGATCCAAGCACAAAATTTATGTGTAATTGCTTCAGTGCTGGTTTGGGTTTTTCTAGGTCCACAAAGCCATCATTTCAGCTTTATGTATATATGTGTGACACGTTTCTATGAAATCAGCCTTTTTATAGATACCTGTGCCAAAAATCCTTAAATGTATTTCAGTGAAATTAGTGAAGATGATATGCTGTCATGCTTTTGGTAACTGGGGTTAAGAAATAATTTCTGAAAATTATCTGGCTGAATCACAATGATCCATGCATAGTAAGACTAAAAAATACCTGGCTGCTCTTACATATTTAATTTCTGAATTTATGGGAGAGCTTGTCAGGAATGCCTAACTATCATTCTTTCTAATGCAGAATGAGTGCCGAACCTCAACAGAATAGGTAGTTGGTGCTTCTAGTTTTGATCTCACGTGCTTCTGAGGAGATCTGAGACCAGTTCAGATTTCTAAATAGTATTCATGACTTAATATATTTATATAGTATTCATACTTAAAGAATGGGGCATTTATTAGGTGAAAAGCAGTAACTTCAGTTACATGTCTGAAGTTTCTAACATCAGATAACTAGAAATAGAATGCTTAAAAATTACCAGCTTCCGTTATAAAGAGTTAATGGTAAGGGACTTGATGATTTGGAGAGCTGTGAATACTGAGATTACAATACTCAGGGGCTTTAAAGTACTGTAAACTAATGTTTGTATGTCTTTCAACTTAGTAATTCGGCCTCACTTTTTTTTTCCTCAGAGAAAGCAATCTTTGGGATAGGAATACTTGAGTGGTTGCTTCAAAAAAATTTATTCCTTTCTTAAAAATTGAAATCACATGCCTATTGGTTTTTGTTAAGGTTATTTTCACAAATTATAAACTTGAGTTTTGCTTCACCCCAATCACTTTTAAGCGTTCTAGTGTAGCTGTTTTTCCTGTTGGTGTAAATCAGAAACTTTTAAAAGTAGTGTGATACCTGAATAAAGGAAATGTCTATGTCTGACAACCAGCTGAAATGCAATAAAATTAATCTCTCAGTGTAATTATGGCTCTCCACCATCACAGTTATTTTTTCTCAGGCTGCCACATGTAAAATGTTAGTAGAAAATACATAGCTCTGTAGTAGGATTTATACAGCAGCTCACAGAGCTTTGTTAAAGTTTTTCCTTATGCATCAGCACTCAGGAAACATGAATGCCAAATGCATATACCATATCAGTGGTGGGATATTTTTCTAAACTTGGTTCTATAGCAGAATAGATCTGATCTTTGAAGAGAGCAAATGTCAGCTTATATAGTTAGAAATCCCAGTATTTGGGATAGTAAGTAAATAATTCAAAATGCTTATTTCTTTTCATCCAGAGACTGCTTACTCTATTGGCTTGAAAAATGTTATTCTTAGGGACGTGTTCTGTGAAATGGAATATCGAAGCTTTAGGTTGTGACTTCAGCAATGTCACTCTAGGTTAGCATTTGCTTAGCAGCCTTGTGGAAAAACACTGGCTCAGCTGGTTGGCCTGCAACATTATCTATTCAAGCTGTGTTTCAGCAAAGCCCCTAAGTATTTTAAATCCTATTTTTAGACGTGAGTGACTCATCTGCCAAAAGTACTTGCTTAAGTGCTGTGCAGAGTTGGGCCAGAGAGGTACTGGCAGGATGAATTTGCTTACACCATCACACCAGTGCGCTTCCTCTTCATCGACTGAGTGTTTTGAGACCCAGCAGAGGCCATGTAAGATTGAGTTTCCAGTAGCCTGTGTAAAAGAGGCCATGGTTAAATCTGCAGATGCTGTCTATCACTCTCTCTTTCTGCTGAGATGATTAAAATACCTAGTGTGTTTTTAGTATTTTACTGTGGGCCTGTGTACACAAGTGACTTGTTAGCTAAACAAGATTGTATCTATGCGTTTTTTGTGTCTTGTATTGAGTTTCTTGGTTGGGGTGTTTTTAAAAATCTAAAGAATTAAGAATTAGAAGCTTTCCTGACTTTTTTTTTGTCTTTGATGGTTTAAAGATTAAAATATACAGCCTTTTTTACTTAATTTTTATTCTTTTTTACTTTTCTCCCTAAGGAAGAAATACCATGCACTCTTAAACTCTTTCATATTTATAATTCCTGCTTCTAGCACTTGTAAAAGTTTGGATTTTGTCCTGACCCAGAGCTTAGCTCTTCTGAAATCCTTATTTTTACTTTAGTCCTTGTTTTGTCCCTATTTCTTAGCTTTCCTGCACAATTTGGATAGATAGTGGTTGATAATATATAGGGTTATAGGGAATTATAAAAAAAGGTTCTACAGTGAGTCTTTTTGTAATAGGTTTTTAAACAGTCTATCTGCTTTATTACTTCTGATGAACTTGAATCTTTTGCATTTTTTAGTATAAATGGCATGCTGAGAGTCACAGTGATGCATTGTGTTTGCTAACTAATGCTCTTGCTCCACGTCAGACAATTTTACAGCTCTATTTTATTTTAAAGTGCTATTTTAAAGTGTTGCATTTCTGTGAAGGTGTTTGCTGTCAAGCGGTTTTTACAGAGTGAATTCTAGAAGCAGACTGCTCCTTTGATCTTGATATTCTTTTCCCCATAGATAACATATCCCAACCTCTCCCACAATCCCCCAAATGTGAAGACAGGCTTTGCTCTGACAGATATGTCAGCAGACTTGTGGGATGAAGAATTGATTAATCACCCACAGGAGGTGGCAACTTGTTGGTCCAGGCAATTAGGGTCAACTAGTATGTACTAGTTGCAGCTGCTGAAAAAACAAGACGGTGTAGATGAAAGCCTGGAAATAACTGAGGGATAAGCACAATGCTTAGGCATATGCTAGAATTTATCCTTTTTCAATGAAGACCTCATGAAGAAAAAAATTTTTGAAGTGATTTTTTCCATGGCTGCTGGACAGGCTGTTTATTATAGATGGCTAGATTGTCAAGTTAAGTAGCTGTTTTACATGGGAGAACTGCATTTTACCTCATCTTTTGTTTCAGCAACTTTTTCTGTAGTGTAGTACAGGAACGGTAAAAACAGCATAACAAATGAAGGAGTCACAGACTTTATGGTGCAGAAAGCATGCTTTATTTCAAATGAACAATTCTATCTCAAGGAGGTTCAACAGCTACCAAGCTCTATTACTACATTAGGAGAACTAAAGCAAGTTGAAGTGCAGGCTGGTATTTGATGTTGTAGCAACAGTTTGTTTTCAAACTGTGGTTCATTGCTTAGTTGCCTGGAAGTGACTACTGGGTGTCTAATACTACCACACAAACTCAATCACTGCACCCTAAGAACCTCCGAGATGGGGTACTGCTGCTGCACTTGAATACCTAAATAGCTTTGTTGATTAGGGGATGGCCAGGTGATGTTACTTTTTTGAAAGCTATTCAGGGAGTCAATATGTCAGAAACAGTACAGAGTGGGTGAACAAAGTGCTGGCCGCTTGCACTTTGTCCAAAAATTGTCAGTCAGGTATGAAAATTATGACATAATCAGAGCCAATGTAAAACATTAAAGCAATGCTTACAGGAGGGTAATTGCAAACATCACCAATGCCTTACATTTCTGATTCAACATAAATATTTGTGCACGTATGAAATACTGTGCACAGTATCATGTCTTAGGTGTAGGTAATCATCAACAGGGAGCCTCTCTACCTGTTGAGGCATTCTTAGACATCAACAATGAGTTGAGGCGCAAAAATTAGTTAAATGTTGAGCAGGGTAGTCGTTTGCTAGGAAACTTTCCCCTGCCAACTGTTAGTTCCAAAAGTTACGTTTCAAAATGTCATAAAATAAACAGTACAAAACTTCATAACCGTTAACTTCGGCTATATACAGTATGTACATATCAGTGAAAAAAGTGTTTTAAATTCTTAGGTCAATAATGACTATAAGTCATAATGTATAGATCTGGACTTTGTCTCGTTCAGGTCGGTAAAAAAATATTTTTCTTTTATATTTACATATCAGATATTTCAGTCCATATATGAATCACTTGTAAAAATACAAGTGTAAATAATACAGATTAAGCTCTCTAAGGTGATCGGATATTTATATTCACAGTGGCAGAATCGGTACCAAATTCATTCCCTAAATTCAGAGTATAAAGTCCACCATCGTTCTTCTGGACATCCATGATGATCAGGGTGGTTAGATCTTCACTGGTTTCGATGTGGAATCTGCCTTGCTGGTCCTGACTGGTAATTTTTCTCCCTCTGCAGTACCATGTTATTTCAGGAGCAGGTTCACCCGAAAAGGCACAGGATAGTGTGAGAACTTTTCCTTCTTCAATGCTGATATCAGATGGGAGAGCTTCAATTTTGGGTGGAACTCCTTTATAAAATAGAAGAAGAAATACCAAGTTAGTCTGTTTTCAGTAAGCCATGCAGCAGCTTTACCCTGAGGACTACTTCAGGATAGCTGAAGCGCTAGCTCTACTGATAATTGTAATGCTCACCTCTCAGACCTGATTTAAGCATTTTACTAGTTGAACTCTCCAGTTGAGCCATGCTAGATTTCCCCATAATACTGCTGGAGCTCATCTCCATAAAGGATTCTTTCATGGAGGACATGCTTTTGGCAGACATGCTTTCAAATTTCATTTCAGTCATGCTGCTACTGCTGAAACTGCTGAATGAAGCCTCTTGTTTAGAAGAAGCCATTTGAAAGGACTGAGAAGAAAAACTTTCGTGCATGCTTGCGTCGCCACTGGTCTTCAATACTACCTCTTTCGGAGGTTCTTCAACTAGAGCTGAGGAGCATTGCAAACATAGAAGGAAAAAGCAACAACATCACATTAACAAACAAAGTCATGCAGTTCTGTATGGTTAATTTTACAGAAATGAAGACAGCATACATGGCTTTCAATGGAAAACTGCAGTGGAGTATACACTTGTTTACAATCATTTGATTCAAGATATCCAAATCACAAGCGGTAATTTAGAAATTAAAAAATAGGCAGTGAAGCTTAGAGTATGTATGAGCTTCAAGGAAAAACAGGTCATCACACAATGTTTCTTATTAGAACCATTACTAGAATTAGACACTCAGAAATTGGGTATGTTCAGTTCATGAACCGAACATTTTCCAGTTCTTAAAAACACAGAATAGTAAAATCTGTATTTCACTGCATTGTTCTGTAGCTATAAAGGGCAACAGGAAGCCTCAATTACTGCAGCTTTGCTTTAAACCCAAACACAGTCATGCAAGCAAATCACAGCCACACCTTGATGCTAGGAACTGGAATATGGTATACCCAGTAAAATAGTAAACCCAGTTCAATTAAGTTGCCGTAAAAAAACTTTAACTGTGGAATGACTTTGTTTTATGATAGCAAATTTTTTTAGTACATGAGGAAAGAATAATTACCAGCACCAAGGTTCTTAACATACTCATCCTAGAATAAATGCTCATCGCTTTCTCTTAACATGCACCTGTTGATGTAATAGACCTCCTCTGTGCTACTCTGTGGGTGTTAAAAAGATTTCTAATGTTGTTTTAGGGCTGTATATGTAATATACAAAAGAAAGATGAACTTCTTAAAATACTGAAATCAATATTACCTGTGGATTTTATTGTAAGTCATTTTAGTAGACACAGCAAGAAGTTGTGATTATTCTGAGCACAGGATCCAAAGAACAAACTTACGGAGTACAGTCAAAGATGCTGTAGCAGAACACTGCCCATGGTAATTTTTTGCCTTGACTGTGTATTTTCCAGTGTCACTCACTGCTGCATTTCGAATCTCAAGAGAATATATATTTTTAGAGCGAGATACTCTGAGGTGCGATGAAACTGCAATCTAAGAAGGGGAACAAAAATGGTTTCATTAGGATCCATTTTATGAATAAATTCTAATTTTTCAAGTAAACATATTAAATGGTTACTTACAGGTTGATTATTCTTTAACCACTCAACTTCAGGAGAAGGCTCCCCAGAAACTTCACAGGTGAACAACACGTCTTGTCCTTCATTGACATTTTGAGACTTAGGCTGCGTGATGAATGCTGGTTCACTGGAGCGCTCTTTAGAAAGGGTCACAACATACTGGCATTTAATAATGCCTTCATCAGTTTTACCCTCACAGGTGAGTATGCCCTCATCCTTATTACTGGCCTTTTTGATAGTTAGTGTGTGATCGCTTCCAGAAACACCGTATCTGTAATCATCGGAATTTCTCAGCTCCATTCCATTCAGCACCCATTTTACTTCAGAGGCTCCTGGAATGTTGGCTTTCAATGTCACTTTCTGCCCTTCAGACATTGTCATTTTAGTTGAAGAAGCTGTAATTTCTCCTTTCAATTTTTTGACATCTTCTGTAACAACTGACTTTTTAATAACTTCTTGAACTTCAGATTTCTCTTCAGTTGCCACTACTGATTTCTTCTGGGTAGAAACCATAAGTAACTCATCTTCTTTCTGAACTGTTTTATGAGATTCAGATACACCTCTTATCTGGGAATGGATATTTTTAAATACTTGGCCAGTAAACTGGAAGTTCGTTTTTGAAACACCTCCTTCCCCAATAATTTCACAGGTGTATTCTCCTTTATCAGATTCCGTGAGTTCATGGATTTTGAGCTCATAAGTGCCATCTGCTGCATAATGAAACTTGAAATGATGGTCTTCTTTCAGTTTTTTACCATCCTTATACCAAGCCACTTCTCTGACACTTAAAACATTGCTTTCAACTGCACAGGATAACTTTACCTTATCTCCAAGAGTTTCTGCTTTCAGGTGCTGTTTTATCTTTGGTGGAGAAGCAGTTGGTAATTGTACTTTCTCTGTTGGTACCGTTTTGTCTCCAGGTGGTGACTTAGCTTTTGGGGGACTGCTGATGGGTTCAGGAGATTTCACTCGTTTAGGAGACTTAACAGGCTCTGGTGACTTTACATGAGGCTCGGGAGATTTTATCCTTGGAGGTGATGTAATTGTTTTTTCAGGGATTTTTGTTCTTTGAATGGTCAAGGTAAAATGGGCTTCCTGTCTTCCTTCAGAGTTTTCCACCACCACAGTGTAACTTCCTTCATCTGATATCTGGACAGAAGAAATTTCAAAGGTAGACTTGTACTGTGTTCGTGTTACTTGGAAGCGCCTTGAAGAAACAATAGGTTGACCTGCACGAAGCCATGTTATTGTTGGTGCTGGTTCACCATCAACATCACAGGAAAATCTTGCAGTCTCCCCTTCAGAAACCGTGATTGACCGTGGCTTTGTAAGGATTGTTGCTGGCAGAGTGCTTTTAAATGCTTTGTGTGAAGTCCTTTCTTCCAGTGATTTTTTTTCAGCTGCAGTGACTTTTTCTTCAGAAGCAGCATAGTGTTCATAGGATAAAAGTGATTCTCTTGTTGCTGACATTTCTGATTTGACCTCTCTTACTGAGGAACTTGCTTCTGTTGCAGATGCTTTCTTAAATGAGGAGATTGCATATGCCTCTGTTTTTGTCAAGTCAGGTAAAATTGACCTTGGTACTTCTTCATCTCTCCTCTGGGAAGAGTATGTAGTGTAATCTCCTCCAGTAACATCTAGCGTTGCATAATCAGAGCATTCCCCTTTGTAGTTTGTGCATACAGCTCGGTATGTTCCACTGTCATCAATGTGGCAGTCAAGAATCTCCAGAGTTAATACACCACTCGTATTAGTAAAGTGTATCTTACTGCTCTCTTGGAGCTCAACGCCATTGTGGTACCACTTCACTTCGGCAGTTGGTTTTGATTGGACATTTAGAATGAACCTGGTGTTATGGCCACACGGTACCCGGTGTGAGCGCATTCTCAGGGTAATGCGAGGAGCATGGTCAAGGGTGAAAGGCTGCTGAGTCAGAACTTCGTATTTCCTTTCCATCGTTTTTTGAGTTTTCAGAGCAGATTTCATGGACTCGTATCTAGAAAATATATCAAATCTTGCCATCCTCTCAAACCGGGAGAGAGATCTTTCACTAGAGACTGGGCTAGGTGAGCGTGGTCGAGTTCTCTCTGGTGTTGGGGATCTTCTCTCACTTTCTTCAGGAGGCCGTGAGCGAGGTCGAATTAATTCAGATACAGGACGCATCAACTCAATGTAAGTTGGAGAAAGGGATCTTCTTCTCCTTAGTAATCTAGAGGGAGGTGAAAATTCCCTGTGAGCATATTGCACCATTTCTATTTCTTCTTCTTCTTCTGATGTGATCTCAGTTATTTCTCTTTCCCTCCTTCTCCTGAGTCTGCTCTTTTCTTCCTCTGCCATATATTTGAGCTCACTTCTGTATTCAGATAGTCGCTGATCAGCGCCAACAGGCCTGAGCAATTCTTCATCCTCCCTCTCATCCATTATTCTTTGCTTTTGTTTAGGTGGTCTGTAGGCAGCCCTGTCGTGACGTTGACGAAGCTCTGCATAGCTTGCACTGGTCTCAGCTTTAGTTGGAATGTGATAGCTTGAATACCTCAGCTCTCTTTTTCTTTCTTCCTCTGAACTGACCTGTGCTCCTGCAGTGGAATATCGAAGGGCAGATAGTTCAAAGCGTGGGGGGCTTCTACTTGGTGGGGAAGCAGAAAAGCCTAACTCCAGCTCTTCTTCAAGGCGGAGTCTTTCCTCTTCAGTTCTCTTCATGGCTAAGTAGTCATCTATTGGCATGAGCAATTCCTCATCAGACAAGTCACCAAGCGATCGCCTTCTTGGTCTATAGTGATATTCATACTCTGGAGATGGGCTACGCCGGCGTGCTGGTCTCACAATTTCAAGATCGTCTTGTGTCAGCTTTGGTATGCGCCATTTAGGCTTGTACTGATCAGAAATGCGTGGCAGTGGCATCACATAGAATTGCTCCCACCTGGAAAGACGTATGCGTTTCTGGCGTTTCTGAACAGTCCTCTCAAGTTTTCCTGGCATTTCATACTGGTCTCGCAGCCTCTTGTACCACTTCATGTCAGACAGAGGCACAAAGTGTTTAATTTGCTGATCTTCTTCAATAGCAGTGCGCACATGTTTGCGAGGCTCTGGGATCTCATATGGCATACGAAGTCTCCTTTCCTCCTTCTCCTTCTTTTCTTCTTTCTGAATTTCATATTCACCTTTAACGGTCTTTGAGCTAACAGCTGGTTTATATAGGATAGCAGCTTCTCTGAGAGCCTCTTGTGCAGTTTGTGTCAGTGGAACAGCTTCAACCCCAGAAAGGATTTCTGCCATTCGTAAAGTCTTGTCGATTTGCCTTTGTACATGTTTCTCCCGCTCTTCTTCTGTCTTGTACTCACGCTTGACATATTTCAAGCGTTCAACTTTTAGATAAGCCTGACAGCTTGTAGATCCAGCACTGTTTGTAGCAGTAACTCTGTAGTAGCCACTGTCTTCTGGTAAAGTATCTCTGATATGCAAAGCATAATAATCTAAACCTTCATGAATTATATCAAAGTTGGGACCAAAGGATAGAGGTTGACCATCTTTCTCCCATGTCAAAGTTGGTTTTGGCACACCAGATACCCGGATCTCAAAACTGACATTTTGGCCTTCTTGACATTCAGCATTTGCCAGCAGTCTTTTAAACATTGGCCTGAGTGTGGCATCTGCTGGAGGTGGATGTGGAATCACAGTCAGCTTAGCTTTGCAGCTGTCTTCACCATATTTATTGCGTGCCACAATACTGTATTCAGCATCATCCTCTTCAGTGACATTATTGATGACAAGCTGATAAAGACCCTTGTCTGATTCAAAAGTATACTTCTTATCATCATCTCCAGGTTTGATTTTTTGGCCTGATTTGTACCATGTTAAGCGAGGTTCTGGGTGAACTGTTATAGTTACTCCAAACCTGACATTTTCTCCAACATATGCAGTGCGGTTATACAAAGGCAGAGTAAATTCTGGGGGATGCTCTAAGAGTCTCATAGTATCAACTCGTCGTTTCACTTTTCTAACAGTTCTGCATCTGTAGTGCTCAGAAATTTCTCTCACACCTTTAACAAAAAGTTCTGCATAGGAGCTGTCCTCCCCATAATCATTTACTACCTTGCATCGGTAGGTTCCATCATCTGATTTAGAAACATCTTTGACATACATGGTTGCCACACCATCTTCATATTTGATTTCATATTTCTCATTGCTTTCTAATTGCCTCATACCAAAGTACCATGTGACTTGTGTGGACTCATCATAGTTTTCAATTGTGCATACATATTTGGCATGGCCTCCTTCTTCTGCAACATTATGCTTTATTTGCCCAGCAATAGGCCCAATGTCTATTGGGGCAACTTTAACTTTAGCCACTGTTATGCCTTTCTGGGATCTAATTGCGCCTCCACAGGAAATGCGGGCTGCTGACACAACTGTGTTCCACTCCTTCTTTACTAGAGTTTGATAGTAACGCCTGTGCCTCAAGGTCTTAATGGTTTTAGTGCTGGTCTTTTCTGTCTGCTGTTTTAGCCACACGTGATTAAGTGCTTCAGCAGCTGTCATCCGGGATTTTCTTTCCTTTACTAGTAGGCGATCAATGAAGTCCATGGCTTCGATGCTTATGTCTTTGAATGCTTCATCCTCAAAGCTGTATTCAGCATTTAGAATATTTTCAATAACTTGTTGGTTTGTTTCAGCAATGAAAGGGTTAAGGCCACTGAGAAGAATGTATGTTAGCGCACCAACTGACCACATGTCCGTAGCTGTGCTGACCAAGTCATGGTGATGTACTTCAGGTGCATAATATTCAGGAGAAGTGAACTGGAGTCTAAAGCTGTCTCCAGGCCTTAACTGTCTGGCTTGACCAAATTCAACAATTTTAATTACAGAGCTTCTTCTTGTAAGGTAAATGATATTGTCTGGTTTAATATCAAAATGTCCAATGCTATGACGATGTAAAAATTCTAGTGCATCACAGACCTGGCGTACATAACTTACTATTTCTCTTTCATTAAGTTCAAATGAAGCTGTGCTGATTCTTTCAAAGATGTCGACCCCAGAAATGAATTCAAAGATCATGACCAATTCTTCTAGGCTCTCAAATGATTCATGAAGATACAGGATATTTTTGTGCCTAGCGATGTTTAGGATGGAAATTTCTTTCTTTACCAAAACTTGGTCAGCACCCTTTACTTTGACAAATTTGGCCAGGTAAGTCTTTTTTGAAACTGCCTCAACACAGCGGTGTGCAATGCCAAACTGCCCACGTCCAAGCTCTTCTGCAATCATATATTTGTCATAGAGTTCCTTTGTAGAATAGTGAGCTGCTTTAGCTGCTGTAATTTCTCTGGTTTCATCAACTTCTTCATCATAGTTCATTACTCTGGTCTTATCTTCCTTTGTTACAATTGGATCAGTAGGTTCAGAAGGCTGACTTTGGCCAAACTTGTTCTCTGCAATCACACGGAACTGGTAGGTGGTCTTGCCAAACAGGTTCACCACTGTGTATCGTGTATCACGAGCTTGTGCAACACGAATCCATCTCTCTGCTGTTGTAGCACGTTTCTCAATAATGTAGTTTATGATCCTGCTTCCACCATCAGTGGCTGGTTCATTCCAGGTTAGGTTGACTGAATCCCGTGAAACGTCAGTTACCTTCAGACCTCTTGGTGGATCAGGCACATCAGCCACATCTAATTCAACTGTTTTTTGATCAATTCCAAATCTGTTTTTGGCACAAACAATATAAAATCCTGCATCTTTTCTGTCAACGCCATTTGGGAAAACAAGAGATGTGAATGATCGTGTAACAATCACTTGGTAGTGTCCATTAGTATCGATGAGATCCTGTCCCTTCTGCCATGTGATCACAGGGGGCGGCTTGCCACTGAATGGAATCTTGATGCTCACCACTTCCCCTCGGAGAGCATGAACAGCTCCCATGCCTTCCAGGTTTTTGGGCAAATGAATCTTTGCAGGAACTGGAATAGAAAGAGGAAGAAAAAGCACATAACCAAAAGCACATGAGAAGAGCATCAATAGTCTAAATATTCAAAATTAAAATGAATTGTCTTGATTATCAAGACCCTTCATTCACCTTCAACATCCAGAGAGGCAGTGCCAGACACAGATCCTCCTTGGTTGGTAGCTCTAACTTGATATACAGTGGCATCATCATCTGTTACATTCGTGATGACCAGCTGGTAATATCCACCCTTGAATTCCTGTATCTTGATCTTTTCCCCATCTGGCATGATTTCTTTGCCCTGTCTGTACCACTTGACAATTGGCTTAGGATGACCAGTGACTTTGCAGACAAACGTGGCATTAGCTTGAAATTTCACATTCAGATTCCTTAGTTCTTCCTTGAAATGTGGAGCTTTAATTGGTACATCAGATTTTGGAATGACTGGTTCAGATACCTCACTCCACTCACTTTCACCACCAAGATTTTCACATTTCACACGGAACTCATATTCAAGACCTTCAATAAGATCTTTCACAGAGTACACTGTTTCACGAATTTCATCTGTTGTTACAGAAATCCACTTGTTTTGTTTTTTCTCACGCTTCTCAAGATAGTAAGTTCTAATCTTTGCACCACCATCACTCGCAGGTGGCTTCCATGAGACAACGCAAGAATCCTTTGTGACAGCACTTGCTACTGGCTGGCCAGGTTGTCCTGGTTTATCTGTAAAGAATAACAAAGTTCAAAAACTGAAGTGAGCTTGCCTTACTAATTAATTACAGGGTACGCTGGTTTTGGCTTGGGTAGAATTAACTTTTTTCACAATGGCTAATATGAGGCTGTGTTTTGGATTTGTGCTGAATGCAGGGTTGATAACATAGAGACGTCTTTGTTATTGCCGAGCAGAGCTTACACAGAGCCAAGGCCATCTCTTCTTTTTGTACTGCCACACTGGTGAGGAGGCTGGGGGTGCATGGGAGGGTGGGAGGAGACACAGGCAGGACAGGTGAGCCCAAATGACCAAAGGGATATTCCAGACCATATGACACCATGTTCAGTATATAAAATGGGGCAAGGGTGGGACATTTGAAGTGATGGCATTTGTCTTCCCAAACCGCTGTTATGTGTGGTGGGGGCCCTGCTGTCCCAGAGATAGCTGTGAACACCTGTCTGCCCATGGGAAGCAGGGAATGAATTCCTTGTTTTGTTTTGCTGGTGCACACAGCTTTTGCTTTTTTTAATGAAACTGTCCTTATCTCAACCCAAGAGTTTTCCAGCTTTTACTTTTCTGATTCTCTCCCTGATGCCACTGGTGGGGCAGTGAGCGAACTGCTGGCTGGAGTTAAACAAAAACACGGGCGCATACAGACATTGATATTTTGGGCTCTACTTACCAAACGGAGGCTTTATAAAAACTACTGAGGAGACTTCCAGTGCTTCACTAATGCCGTACATATTCTGAGCAGAAACACGGAAATAATAGCCTGCATTTTCAGTGAGGTTAACAATTCTACAGGTTGTGCCTGAAATACTTGAAGATACAAGTTGCCATTCTGCTCCTTCCTTGGCTTCACGTTTCTCGATGATGTAATTGGTTATCATAACACCTCCATCATCCTCTGGTGGTTTCCAGCTTATCACCACAGAATTCTTCAGTATAGACTCTATAACAATTGGCCCTTCTGGTTTTTCTGGTTTGTCTGTAACAAGAGAAAGCACAAAATTTTTATTTCTTTTTCCAGTCAATATTTGAGAAACTATTCCACAAAAATACTGAAAAGAAAATTAATTACCTTGTATTTCCACATTAAGTACAGTGTCAACTGTTCCAAATGTGTTACTGAGTTGTACTTTGTACTTCCCAGCATGAGTCTTATGCTGGACGTTCTTAATAGCAAGGTGAGTATACTGTTCTGTGTTCTCAATAGTTATTGTTTCTGATCCTCTTAAAGGTTTGTTGCCATGGAACCAAGTTATTGCTGGTACTGGCCGGCCAATATACACAACGTGAAGGCGGAGGGTGCCACCTGCACCTGCGTAGTATTTCTCTTTCAATGGGAAGCCAGGGTGGAACTGAGGAGGAGCCTGCAATAATAGCTTGCCACTAGTTTCAATTTCTCCAACATCATTGGTAGCCATACAAGTGTAGAGACCTTCATCCTCCTGCTCATCTGTCATTACTGTCAGTGTATGATTGCGTCCATCAGACGACATTTTGTATTTTCTGCTTTGTACCAGCTCTTTGCCAAAGCGGTACCATTTAATATCAGGCAAAGGTCTCCCAACAATCTGGCATGTCAGCTGAGCTGCCTCACCCAGTTTAGTTGTAACATCCTGCATTTCTTTCTTTATGGCAGGTGCTTCTCCAGCTGCAACAAAGAAAATAAGAAAAAAAAAAGAAATTGTTACTATGAAATTTTCCTCTATTATTATATTACTGGAAATTAATTTTTATTTATACTTGATCCACTTATACTTGAAAGACTGTCCTTTGGGACAGTCATGTTAGCAAATATAACATAAACCAAATAGGCAGCGTGTTAAATGCAGCACCATGGTTTATGACACAACAAATTACAACAATATCACAGCAAATGTGACAATGTATTTTTGCTTACATGTTAATTTAGTTTTCACTGCCATAGCAGTTCTTCGAGGTCTGCTGAGGCCAGTCTGATTTTCTGCAAAAACACGGAACTCATATTCTGTGGCCTCTAGTAAACCTCCTACTGTAAACTGCCTGTCCTTGATGCGTTCCTTATTGCATTTTTTCCAGGTGCTTTCTCCAGACTGGCGATATTCAACCCAATAGCCAAGGATCTCTTTGCCACCATCACTTTCAGGTCGCTCCCATTCTAATGTAATGCTGTCCTTAAATATAGAAGTGATCTCAATTTCTCCAGGTTGGCTTGGTTTGTCTGAAAATTAAAATAAATACAGAAAATAAATTTTTCTATAGGTGTCATTAAGCTGCTCTTCAAAAGATCTGTTAATGTGGACATTATCTTACCGAATGGATCCTTGCATACAACTGGTTCAGAAGCAGGACTTGCTTCACTTTCACCAATGTCATTTTGAGCAATGACACGGAATTGATATTCAGCATCTGGAACAAGTCCTGTGACTGTGTACATTGTAGTGGTAATCTGTGTCTTATTATGCCGGACCCATTTTTCTGTAGATGTCTCTTTACGTTCGATGTAGTAGCCAGTTACACGAGAACCACCATCATCTTTAGGTCTGGACCAGGACAAGTTGACAGAACTCTTTGTAACATCAAGCACTTCGGGTGGGTTGTTTGGAGGCTCTGGTGGATCTGTTAGTAATAATAATAATAAAAAAATAGAAATAACAGTGACATTGCATTAAAATTTCTGCAGTATATTGTAGTACTTTTAGATGATAATGCAGTACCTTGTTTTTTTTTCGTCTAAAAGAAAACTTACTTAGAGGTGTCTTTGGTACTGCTGGTTCTTCAGATTTGAGAGATTTGCTAATACCGAAATGGTTTTCAGCAGAAACACGGAAGTGATATTCCACATTTTCTTTGAGTCCTTTCACCACTAATGATGTCCCTTTCACTCTAGAGTCAACAGTGTACCAGGCAGTCTTTGGTACTTCTCTTCTCTCAACAATATAACCCAGGATATCTGCACCACCATCATCTGTAGGAGGTCTCCAGCTCACTCTGACAGAACGAGCTTGTATGTCATCATACTCAAGTGGTCCTTCCGGTGGATTTGGAATGCCAATCACTCTGACTTTAATGTACACGGCTTTCTTGCCACATTTGTTTTCAAGTACCAAGTCATAGGTGCCAGAATCTTCTCTTTCTGCATCTTTGATCACAAGTTCTGTGTGAGTCTCAGAAGTTGCAATCATTGCCCTCTTGCTGATGTCCTGTCCTTCTTTTGTCCATTTGCATACTGGGATGGGCTTACCCTTAATGGGTATTGTAAGCCTGATTACTCCTCCTTGTCTTACCATGAGACCTTCTTGGTATTTTTCATCAAGTTCATAGTCAGGATATTCTGTAAACAAAAATAACATGTCATGCTATGTCCTACAGATGATATCATACCTGCTTTAAGCAAAAATTTTTTTTAGTACAGCTTTCAACAAGAGCTAACACTTGAAATGTCTTACCAAGCATTTCTGTTATTTTGACTGTTCCTGGCACTTCAGCAGGTTCTCCTGGCCCACCAGCATTACAGGCGAGCACTCGGAATCTGTACTCTGCACCCTGGGGAAGATGTGTCAAGGTGTATTCCCGAATCTTGGTCGGCGTAGTATTGCATTTGGTCCATTCAAATTGATCAACCTTCTGCATCTCAATTAAGTAGCCAGTAACTTTAGAACCACCTTCATCTTCTGGTGGACTCCAAGCCAGGGAGACAGATGTTCTTGTAGTATCAGTGACTCTTGGATTCTGAGGTTTACCTGGAGGAGCTGGAAGAGAAGATCAGACAGGCATGTGGGATATTTGTTTTAATGAATATCTGAAAGATGAAATAAATGCTAACTTGCAACTTATGATCTGTATTAAGTCTATAGTGAATTTAAAAAGGAAAACTTTAAATGAAAGATTTTCATTAATATTTTTTTTGTTTTCTCCAGTCAGAATCTCATTTGTTAATACACCCAGAAAAATTTCCAAATTAGAATTAATTATACCATAATGTCATTCCCTTCTACTGTAATGTGTTTAATCTTTGTAGGAAATTACTTACCAATTGGATCTCTGGCAACAGCAGACTTGGAAGGACGGCTGGGTTTCCCAGTGCCTCTGGCATTGATTGCTGTGACCCGGTGTTCATATTCCAATCCTTCGACCAACCCAGTGGAACGGTAACGAGTCATGGTGACTGGAACTTTATTGACACGGATCCATCTATCTGCTCTAACTTCTTTGCGTTCCACAATATAACCAGTAATTTGTGAGTCACCATCATCTTCTGGAGGATACCAAGTCAATGTCATGCCATCTCGAGAGATATCAAACACTTCTGGAGTGCCAGGAGGACCAGGAATACCTGTAAAAGCATGACATGGAATTAGTGAAGAAAGTGTCAGATGACTTCACACACTAGTAGTATGTGACATATTGTGAATAACAATGTAATATCAATGTCTTATTGAACTCTTTTATTAGCAGACATCTAAGTAATTTACAAATCAGCTCAGTGAAAAACTTCTGGTTTTGTCATGGGGTAAAGCAGTTTTTCAAGACTAATGGCAGACCTGAGCAGAAAATCCAAGTTTAACCATCCACATTCTATACAGTACATAAACATTTTTATGGATGGCATTTTTCCTCTGGAAAATAACAAGATTACTGTGCATCATAATGTACAGTTTTATCTGGCAAAAGGAAGTAGCATCATCTAGAAAATTCTAGTATATGTGTGGATATATAAGCCCATTTAAATATATATTTTTAATTTTGAAGGTAGAGAATGAACAAAAATTCAGACTTACGGATTCTGCTCTTGCATTCTATAATTTCAGACTGCAGGTAAGATCCAATTCCAAAGCGGTTCGTAGCAGCTACACGGAACACATATTCTGCACCTTCAACAAGTCTAGTGAACTTAAATGTTGTCCTGGTCACTGACTCTGAAACTGGCAGCCATCCAGGACGGTGAGCATCACGCTGTTCTACCACATACCCACTAAGGGCAGCTCCACCATCCAGCTCAGGAGGCTCCCAGGAGATGGTTACATAATTTGCATCAACTTCATCAATTCTGATAGGTCCAACAGGTGGTCCAGGCTTGTCTAGGAAAAAAAAAAAAGAAAAAAAGAAACTTAGGTGCAAAAAAATATTCATATTTCTCATGTAAAAATTGAAATGGGGGAAGGTCATGGGCAATTATTTTGATTAACTCTTACCAAGGATTATAACCTTTACTGTATCACTAACTGTTCCAGTTGCATTCTTCAGTTCAAGTGTATACTCCCCAGTGTCATGTATGGTGGTTTCACGCACAGTTAATTTGGCCATTTTGGCAGCAGTCTCCATTTTGATGCGTTCTGATTCTTTTAGTTTAGAACCAGCAAAGAACCAAGATGCAGTTGGAGGTGGTCGCCCTTCAATTGGAATGGCTAATTCAATGGGCTTGCCAGCAGGTATGTGGATTGTTTTCTGAGGTATTCCAGTGAAGTCAATTGTTGGTAGAACTAAGGAAAGCAAATAATTGGTATTTTAAATGCCCATTTTATAACTATCACATTCATTTGGTGTAAGCTTGACCCTCTTGTTTTCAACAGTAGACACCTACCTTTTCGGTCTTGAACTGTCACTGCTGTGACAATCTCTCGTGGTTCTGACACGCCCTTTTGATTCTGTGCTCTGACCCTGAACAAGTACTGTTCACCTTCATTGAGAGAGATAATAGTGTGTTCATAGACAGTAGGCTTCAACGTCACTACCTTCAACCATCTTTCTGTTCCAGCTTTGCTGGCCTCAATGACATAGCCAGTCAATCTGCTGCCACCATCATGCAGTGGTTTCTCCCAGGCAAGTGTAACAGTTGATTTAGTGGTGTCAATCACTTCGAGTTTTTGTGGTACCATGGGGACATCAGATACCAGTACTGCATCAGATGTTTCACAGCCTTCACCAATGCCATAAATATTTTCTGGTAGTACTCTGAAATAATACAAAGCTCCCTCCAGAAGTCCAGTAACTCTGTAAAATGTCTTGCTGCATTTGGTAGTGACAGTCTTGTAAGCTCTCATGGAAGCTTCACGTTTCTCAATTATGTAATTGTTGACTGGGGCTCCACCATCAATGACTGGAATTTCCCAAGTAAGTGTCACAGAATCTTTTGATACTTCCTTAACTCTCACTGCAGGTGGTGGACCAGGTGTATCTAAAACAAACAAACAATTATTTTTTTTTTCCCTTTTGGATCCTTTCATTTTACAGTCAATGACTACTTCTGCATAAAACAAAAATGCTGGGATTTGATTTATAAACTAGCACAGCTCCAGAAATTATATATTTTCCTCTGGATTAGATTGTTTCTCTGACTTCTTAAACATTCTCATGTTATTTAAAATACAAACTTCCTTTGGAAATGAATGACACATTTCTGAGCAATGAGCAGGCAGAGTGCTGTAATGCTCACATACAATTGTAGCAGTACTTACCATACACTTTCACAGAAATAGTTGCTGATTTTTTTCCTGATTGATTTTCAGCCTCAATGATGTATTTTCCAGCATCATACCGATTAACTTTATCCACAATAAGCAAGGTGTAGCTGTCTGTAGTATCAATAATACCTCGACTTACAAGGTCAACACCCTGCTTGCTCCATGTGATTACAGGAGCAGGTCTGCCAGATACAGAGACCATTAGGCGCAGGGAACCACCAGCTCTGACTGTAACAGTCTTCTTCAGATCATCAGCAAGCTCAAGTTCAGGTGTTTCTGATGAAAGGTATAAGAAATATGGAATTAGTTAATCTTATAGAAGTTATAAAGGAAAATAATAGTTTCCTTAAAGTATACATTAGGTTTTCAAATTACCTATTCTTTCCACAGGTTCTATTTCTGCTGATGATTCGCTAAATTCACTCATACCATTCACGTTTGTTGCAGCAACTCGGAATTGGTATTTCTGGTTTGTTTTAAGACCAGTCACAGTGAACTCAGCATTCCTCAGAGTGGCGGTTGTATGTGCTCGATACCACTGTTCACTGCCTTCTTCTTTCATTTCAAGAACATAGCCTAAGAGGTCCGCACCACCATCATATGTGGGCTTTGACCATGCTAAACTTATGCTGTGCATTGTAGTATCCACAACTCTTGGAGCTGAAGGTGATGCAGGAGTGTCTTTGAAAAAGAAGAAAATGCATTTTATATTGGTGCAGAAAACATTTTACAGTCAAAACCAATTCAGACAAAACCAATTTCCAGACAGCTAATTCCAGAAAATGCATTTAAGATGAACTATAACTGTTTTTAAGTTATTCCAATGCTATCTAGTTCAGTGAGTTGTGCGTTGTTATGGGTTTCTCAGTTAAAGTGTAAATGTGCGTTTATGCTCCATTATTATAAATAAATATTAAAATATGTTTTAAATATAGAAACTTACATGATGGTTCTTTACATAACATGTATTGTGAAGCTTCACTTGGTTCACTATTTCCAGCAGCGTTCACTGCAGTGACACGGAATTGGTACTGGCTCCCTTCCATGAGACCAGTGACTTTCAGTCTGGTGTCATAAATGGTATAATCTCTATTCACTCGTGTCCAGCGCAGACTTTTCCTTTCACGTTTGTCCACAAGGTAGTCTTTAATCTCACTGCCACCATCTGATTCTGGTTTTGACCACTGAATAATGATATGTTCCTTGCCGACACCCACTTCTTCAGGAGCACCAGGCTGTGTTGGAATAGCTATTTTTTTTTAAGGTGAGAAAAAAAAAAACAATTGTTCAACATATTGTTTATCTGTGACAATTATTCCACAAATTCTGATGCAGAATGAAAGGTAGTAAAACTCACTGAAAGCATTCCTGGCAATCACAGGCTCTGATTCAAGTGGTACACCAGGTCCATATTTGTTGACAGCTCTCACACGGAAAAGGTATTCATTATTTTTAATAAGTTTTGTTACCACAGTTGATAAAGTCTGGCATTCAGCCTCAACAATAACCCAGTGAAGTCTGCTGGTTTCACGCCTTTCTATGATATAGTGAGTGATTTCTGCACCTCCATCTTCCTCAGGAATGTTCCATGCCAGAGTACATTTCTCTTCTGTTACTCTGCTAACTGTGATTTTGCCTGCACATGGACCTGGTGAATCTGTGTAGGAATCAAAGTATTGTTATTAGTGGCTAAGGAAAAGAAGCTGATTCTTATTTAAAAGAATGCGGTTTTTTTCAGTATAGTAAGTATTAATAGTAATCGCAGGATACATACCAAGCACTTTGACAAGAACAGAAATTTGTTTCATCCCACTGGCATTTTTAACTGTTAGGGTATATTTTCCACTATCACTTCTGTCACAGAACTTGATAATTGCAATAGCTCGTTTGCTGGTGTATTGCAGAGATATCTTTTCACATAGCTCCAGTTCCCTGTCACCTTTGGACCAGAAGACTTTTGGTTCTGGTTTTCCACCAACGGCTGCATCAAGAACAAGGTCAGATCCAGCCCTAATGCTCAAAACTTCTCCCTGCAATCTGGCATCAAGTTCAGCCTTTGGTGGTGCTGGAAAAAGAGATTTGAAAAAAAATTACATGACAGTACTAAAAATAGAGCATTATGTTTTTAATTGTTCCAAATAAATATTCCTTACTGTATTCATCTTTGCAAATGACAGCACCGGTTGATTCAGATCCTTTGCTAATCACACCAGCAGCATTCTTTGCTAGTACACGGAATTCATAGGCCTCATCTTCACTAAGGGCTGTCACAGTAAAAAAGTTTTCTGAGACAATGGTATAATTGCATTTCAGCCAACGTCCATCACCAGATTCATTATATGGTTTGCGCTCAATAATATATCCGATTATTTTGCTTCCACCATCATAAAGTGGAGGTGACCAGCTCAGTGACACTGTAGATCTGGTGACATCTGTTACTTCTGGTCTTCCTGGTGGATCTGGTGGAATAAAGCAGAAAAAATGAGAAATGCAATCCTATTTTAGCTTAAGTAACAATGCAACTCTAAAAGTAATACTTACCAACTGGATTTTGAGCCACTATAGGTCTGGAAGCTTCACTAGCTTTGCTAACACCTGCAGCATTTAGAGCGTAGATTCTGAATTGATACTCTAGACCTTCCACCAACCCAGTGACTTTATAGGTGCAGTCACAGCATGGTACTTTGTTCTCCTTCACCCAAAGGATGGTGTTGCGCTCCTTCTTTTCCACCCAATATCCAATGACTTTGCTGCCACCATCATGGTATGGTTCCTCCCAGCGAATGGCCATGGCACTTGCAGACACAGAATAGACTTCTGGCCTTGAAGGTGGGCTTGGTGGGACTAAACGTGAAAAGGTGGGGAGGAAAATGTTAGTAATTATAAATACCTCAGTCAGAAGAAAAGAACAAATTTTGAGATGTGTTTCACTTACCAAACGGATGCTCAGCAACTACTGTTTTTGATTCAACTGGCTTGCTGACACCAAATCTATTTTCTGAGCTTACTCGGAAACTGTACTCTTGATATTTTGTGAGATGACTGACTTTGATCTGTGTGCGTTTCACACTGGAATTCACCAGCTGCCATGCTGTTGTGCCAGATTCACGTTTCTCTACAATGTAGTTTGTAATGTCACTGCCACCATCATCTTCAGGTTCTTTCCAGGTCAACACACAGGACTCAGCAGATACAGATGATATTTCAATTGGACCAGTGACGGGACCTGGTCTTCCTATGACTACCACAGTGACAGTAAATGTTTTCACACCAGCAGTGTTCTCAAGTGTAAGGTAGTATTTTCCAGAGTCACCTCTCATACTGTCTTTTACAGTCAACGTGGTTCGGTCTTTTGTTGTCTTGATGGTCACTCTTTCAGTTTCCTTCAGCCTCATCTCCTCAAGTTTCCATGTCACTTTTGGAGCTGGGCGTCCACTGATTGGTATATCAATAGTAAAGGTGCTTCCAGCCTTGCATGTTATAAGCTGTCTGCTTATGTCACTGAGATCTGCTGTTGGTTCAATCTGTGGCTCCTTAACAATAACAGAAGAGAAAGCTTCCCTTGGCTCACTGTAGCCAGCATCATTCTTCGCCTTGACCCGGAACTCATATTCTGTGTTCTCCACAAGGCCTTCAACGGTGAAAGTAAGTTGCTTGGTTTGTCCAGCTCCAGTCCAGGTGTCAGATCCTTTTTGTTTCATTTCAAGAAGGTATCCAGTAATACGGCTACCACCATCATGATCAGGTTTAAGCCAGGCTAAAACTACAGAAGATTTGGTTGTATCAACAATATCTAGTCTCTTTGGTGGAGCAGGTTCTTCTGTGGCCACAACTGGTTCTGTTAATTCACAGGGTTCGCCTACACCATATTCATTTTCTGCTGATACTCGGTAGTAATATGGCATACCTTCTGCTAGATCTGTGATCTTAAAGATTTGTCGAGTGCATTTTGAACTCACTACTTGCCAGCTACGACGACTTGCTTCACGTTTTTCCACAACGTAGTGGTGGATGCGAGAACCTCCATCCAGAACAGGAGCATCCCACATTAAAGTAATAGATGTTCGAGTCACATCTTTAAATGTAATAGGACCTGGTGGACCAGGTGTGTCCAAAACCTTGACAGTAAATGTAATAGACTTGCTTCCACTGTTATTTTCCACAGTAAAGACATACTTGCCAGCATCATTTCTATTGCATTCCTCTACAGTCAGTGTGCTGAATGAATCCGTTGTTTGAATGTCAGCACGCAAACTAAGATTAGCATCTGCTTTGGACCACACCGCAGTAGGAACTGGCCTTCCGGAGTAGGCGATAAATAGACGAATGCTTGCACCTGCTCTTACAATATGAGTCTGCTTGAAGTTTGCATCAATATCAATTTCAGGTGCAGAAAGCCTGTCCACAGTTTGGACTGAAGCAGGAACTTCACAACTTTCTCCTCTGCCAGCACCATTGACAGCACTAACTCTGAATTTATAGTGTTCTCCTGCCTCCAAATCAACCACAGTATATTTAGTAGCAATAACAGTCTCTGCATTGACTTTCTGCCATGCTTCAAGATCAGCTTTGCACATCTCAATGACGTACCCAATTATTTCCATGCCTCCATCAAAAACTGGCTTTGTCCATTCTAAGCTTACACTAGTCTTTGATGTATCTGTCACCTTTACAACATTAGGAGCACTTGGTGGGCTGACTGGTTCCCTGCATTTAATCAGCTTTGAAACATCACTTGGAGGTCCAACTCCTGCAGCGTTTTCAGCCATGACATGGAACTCATACTCATTGCCTTCAATAAGGCCAGTTACTCTGTATCTGTTCTCAGTAATGGGCCTCTTGCTGGATACTTTAACCCAGCGCATGCTCTTCTTTTCTCTCCTTTCAAGAATGTACTCGTTTATCTCGCTTCCACCATCTGACTCTGGTCTTGCCCATGTGAGTGTGATACTGTCTCCTGTTACATTGGTAGGCTCTGGAGTTCCTGGTGCATCAGGGAGAGCTGAAAAAAAGAAAAATGCCATTAGAAAGACAAGATGCCAACTCCATGGATATTTGTGCAAAATGGGGTGGAAACTTACTGTAAGGTATTTGTGCGATAACTGGATCAGACTCCAATGGTCTGCCAACTCCAAATTTGTTCACTGCAGAGACACGGAACTGATACTCATTGCCCTTAATTAATTTAAGTGCTGTATAGCTGCAAGCTTCACATTTATCTTCAACTAATGCCCAAGCAATCCTGCTGGTTTCACGTTTTTCAATTATATAGTGAGAAATAGAAGCACAACCATCATTAGCTGGAGGCTCCCACCACAATGTGACTTTTTCTCCAGTGATGTTTGTGAAACGTATTGGTCCACCAACTTTTCCAGGTGCATCTGCAATTTTAAAGGTTCAGAGTTAGAATTTGCTGACACTTACAATAAAATACTATTTTTAAAAAAGCATGCTGGAAGCACTTGGTGCAGTACCTTGTACTCTGATGGTAATATCTTCTCGTTTAGTGCCTGATGCATTTTTGGCTTCTACTGTGTACACTCCACGATGTTCCCGGATAGCATCTCTAATGAAGATTGTACTATATCCAATAGCTGTAGTTATTTCTATATTCATCATTTTATCAATCTCTTTACCATCCTTAAACCATGTCACTTTAGGTACTGGACGTCCTTTGATTAGAGCTTTAAGTCTAATGCTCTCTCCAGCTTTAACAGTAAGGCCTTCAAAATGTTCAGCACCAAATTCAATTGTTGGAGCAACTAAAAAAGGAAAATATAAATCGATTTTCATATATCTAAGTATTTTTCTGATACTCTTCTAAATGTACTAACTATAAATGTCTGTGATATATAAAATTATTCACTTACAAAATGGCATTTGCTAAATAGCAGTTATTGTATGAATGATAAACTTATTTTTCCTGTAAGCATCCATAAGTACATCATATATACATGTGCATATATATATAGGTGAATGGCACTGTTAAAATATGGTGTTAATAATATGCCAAGCAACCTGAAGCACATTTTAATTTTGAAATTATTCAATGCATCAGAATATTACCGTCCATGCTTTCTTTCCAATTTTGCCATTGCTGCTTATCCAAGAGAAATGTAGAGTGCTATGCTTTTTAGCAACTGATTATGTATGTCTGCCAGATTTGGGTCTTTAATTTAGACCTTCCCACCTTGGAGTATGAACATAAATATTCTGAATTTACTGGGACGACCACAGTCACAAGTTCTTTGCTCCTTGACTTCCTACTTCCCATCAGTACAGCCAGAAACTCTATCTGGCTTCAGTACCCAAGCATATTAAGAAAAAATCCTTACCGTTTTCATCTCTGGTCATGATATAGCCTGAAGACTGTGAAGGCGGGCTGATTGTACCAACCGCATTTCTTGCAAGCACTCTGAATTCATATCGGTCACCTGGACTGAGCCCCGTAACTGTATATTGGCACTCACTGACATCAGTGAAGTTACATCTGAGCCAACGGTCTGCACTTCCTTGCCGCTTCTCAATGCTATAAGCCACAATCTTACTGCCTCCATCACGCAGCGGGGGGTTCCATTTCAGGGTGATTGTTTCCCTAGTGACATCAATGTAATCAGGAGTACCAGGTGGATCTGGAAGAAAAATAATGAAGATTTATTTTTATTACTGTTTACAATAATCTACAAGAACAGAATTTTCTTGTATGATTGATTAATCATTCACTTACCCACTGGAGAGACTGCCAAAGTAAATTTGCTTGGCTCACTGGCTCGGCTTAGACCTGCAGCATTTTCAGCATATACTTGGAACTGGTAATCCAGGCCCTCAAGCAGTCCAGTAATCCTGTATTCTCTGTTAGATATTAATGCAACATTAACCTTTTGCCACAAAATACTGTTTCTTTCCTTCTTTTCAACATGGTATCCCATAATCTCTGAACCACCATCATAAACTGGAGCATCCCAAGAAATGGTCATTCCATCAGCAGTTACGTTGTATACAACAGGCTTGCCTGGGGCACCTGGTGGTTTAAACTGATGCTTTGCCACAACATCTGCTGAGACAAGAGGTGGGCTCACTCCATATCTGTTTTCTGCACGAACTCTAAACTGATATTCAGTATCTTTAACAAGGTTTGGTACTTTGAATGTTGTTCTTGCAGCACTTGAACACACCAGCTTCCAGTTCATTTGTGATGTTTCTCTCTTCTCAATACTGTAGCCAGTAATTTCTCCTCCCCCGTCATCATCAGGAGCATCCCATGACAAAACGACACTATCTGCTTTGATTTCATCTATTCTTAAAGGTGCTTTTGGCCTAGATGGAGGACCAAGAGTGATTACAGTGATTGTGAATGACTTTCTGCAGACTACGTTATCAAGAATTAAAGTATATTTGCCACCATGCTCCTTTTTCACATTCTTGATACTTAAGCTTATCTTGTTTTCAGTTTTCTTGAAACGAAGATGTTCTGTTTCTTTAAGAGGGAGGTTGTCCTTGAGCCAGCTCATTGATGGATTAGGTTTACCTTTATAGGGCAATTCAATGTGCAGGTTATGTCCAATTCTTACTGCAATCTGACCTCCAGGAATATCAGAAAGGTCAGCTTCAGGTGTTATTATAAGTTCCTTCACTGTAATGGGTCCAACAGTAACAGAGTCACTCATGCCTTTCTCATTTTTAGCAAAGACTCTGAATTCCATGACAGAAAGCTCTTTAAGTTTGTCAGCTACAAATTCACAGCTCTTGCTTGTGCCTGCATATGTCCATTCTTTCTCTTGCTGAAGTTTCTTTTCAATAACATAGTCTGATATAATGCTACCACCATCATAGTCAGGTTTGCTCCACTGCAATTTAACAGAACTCTTTGTAGAGTCTTTCATGGCTAGGTCCTTTACAGGTCCAGGTATGTCTGCAGCTTTCACTGGTTCAGATGTCTCACAAGGTTCACCTAGTCCAATTTCATTTTCAGCAAGAACACGGAAAAAGAATGCAGTCTTTTCTGACAGGTTAGTCAGTTTAAAGGTGGTATGAGAGCACTTTGTTGTAACAGTTGACCAGGCCCTCTTTGTAGCATCTCTTTTTTCAACAACATAATTTGTTATTTCAGAACCACCATTGATGAGAGGTGGCTCCCATACCAGTGTAACTGTGCCACGAGAAACATGCTTAAGCTGCAGCTTCTGGCATGCAGAAGGTGTGTCAAGTACTTTTACATTCACAAATGATGATTTTGCTTCTCCAACTCCATTTTCAATTGTAAGAACATATTTTCCTGTATCATTTCGTGTAACTTGAGGAATAATAAGTAGTGTAGATGATTCTGTATTCTGGATGATATATCTTTCATCACTCCCAAGATTCTTGTCACCCTTTCTCCACGTGACTGTTGGAGGAGGCCTTCCCTTGAATGGAATCATTATTTCCACATCTTCACCTGCTTTAGCAACAATAGATGTCCGAAGGGCAACATCCAGATCAATCTCTGGTGCCACTGTGGAAATAAATAAAAATTAATAATGCATATGTGGAATGTAAAATAAGAAATGGTTAAAAAAAAAAAAACAACACACACACAGAAAAACGATAAATCGCAAAAAAATACAGTACCAAGAATATCTTTAGCTTGAATGGGTTCCATCATTTCAATAGGCTCTCCTTGTCCAGCACAATTCATAGCAGATACACGGAAATAATAATTAACACTTGGCTGAAGGTGGGATACAACATATTCAGTTGTTCTCACTTCTCCCTTGGTACTGACTACAGTCCATTCTTGCTCTTCACCTTCCCTCTTCTCCACCACGTAGTGGGTAATTGGACTTCCTCCATCATAAGCGGGTTTAATCCAGCCAAGGGTAACAGATGTCTTGGTTGTATCCACAACTTTCAGCTTTGTTGGTGAGCCTGGCTTATCTGTAAATGATAAAAACACCAATCAGAATCCAATTAATTGTAAAAAAGAAGAAAATCTGCCCTCAACTACATTGGTACCATTCCATCCTAACTACTTATTTTCTGTTGATTTCTAACCTATTGGAAGAAATCCACATTGAATCTTACCAACAGGATCTGCAGCTTTGTAGTAGTCAGAAGCATCAGAGAACGGACCTGGTCCAGCTGCATTGACAGCACAAACTCGGAAATGATATTCGCTGTTTTCAGTCAGACCTGTTACTTTCTGTCTGGTGTCCCGAATGGTTTCTTTAGAGACTTTGAACCAACTCAGACTCTTCTTGTCACGTTTCTCCAGAAAATATCCTGATATTTCACTGCCTCCATCAACAGTGGGCCTATTCCAGACAACAGTCATAGAATTCTTGGTTATCTTCGTGACTTCTGGTGTACTAGGTGGTCCAGGTGTAACTGAGTAAAAAATTGTATGTCAGTAAATCAATACTACTTACAAATAGTACAAAAGACAATTCACTTGCATAAGTTATTTTATAGAACTGATTTCTTACCAAATGAATTTTTGGCTATAACGGGTTCAGATTCCAGTGGATCACCAATTCCAAACTTGTTCACACCACGGACACGGAACACGTATTCATTTCCTTTGATAAGTTTTGTTGTCGTTACGATACATCCCTCCAGTTTTTCAGAAATCAAAGACCATACAACACGACTCGTTTCCCGCTTTTCAACAACATAGTGTGTTATAGGTGCACCACCATCATCTGCTGGTGGGTCCCACATTATTGTAATCTTTTCAGCAGTGACTGTCTTAAACTGTATGGGTCCACCTGGGGGTCCTGGCTTGTCTGTGGAAGGCAGAAGAAAGAAGATGTTAAGTATTCATTACTGAATTATTGTTTAATAGTAAAATACACTTGCATCTCAAGACATACCAAGTATCTGTACTCTAATGTGGGCTGATGCTGAACCCATGGCATTCTTCAATTTTAATTCATAGGTGCCACTGTTGAGTCGATTTGCATCCTTGATGAGTATAGAAGCAAATTCTGTTGTGTTTTCAAAAGACACTAGTGCACTGGTTAGTACCTCATTGCCATTTTTGAACCATTCAATTGTGGGTAGAGGCTTGCCTGAAATGCCTAGTTTTAGCTTAACTGAAGTTCCTGCTTTGTATTTCACCACTTCTGTATATTCTGGTGGCACATCGATTTCAGGTGCACCTTAAGAAAAAACAAGAATACATTAAAAACATGTTTATTGTAGACCTGTATTTAATAAAATTCCCAAATAATATTATCTTACTTAATCTAATAGTTAAATATATTTGATAAATACAGATCATATTAAAGACAGCATATATAAATTAAATCATAAACCTAGAGTAAATTAGAATTGATCCTATGAAGAAAAGACAATTACATGTATAAATATAACCACTTGAACCATAGGCAGACTTCTTTTGCTCAGAGACTAAAGATACCGGAAGACTTTAAAAATGGAGATACAGCCAAAGATGCTCCTTACAATCATGCCCAAATGCTCACAGTCAGTCATGCTTCGTTTATCAACCACTGTAAACTAGCCTTCCATATTTAAAAGACCATGGATCTACAAAACAGCATGGCCATTATCCTAGTACCCCAAAATTATATCATTATATCATTGCAAAACACTTACCGTATGTATCAACACACGTGATAGGACCCACAACATCTGAGGGATTACTAATGGAACCAACAGCATTCTTCGCAAAGACCCTGAATTCATACTTGGAATTCTGTGTCAGGCCAGATACTGTGAACTGAGTCTCAATAACATTGGTGAAGCTAGCTTTTGTCCATCTGCCATCTGGAAGATCACGTTTTTCTACAATGTATCCAGTGATTTTGCTACCACCATCAAATGCTGGCTTCTGCCAGGAGAGAGTGATAGAGGTCTTGGAAATATCTGAGGCACGAACGTTTCTTGGTGGCTCTGCGGAAGGAAACAAGAATATTGCCAATAATTAACAACTATTTTGAATATTGGCTTATTGTACAGAATGGATTATCGGGGGAACAGGGAAAACAAAGTGGTTGGGCTTCATTATTTTATAGAATACATACCACAAGCATCAATTGCAAGAACTGGATCAGAAGGACGACTTGCTTTTCCAATGCCAGCCGCATTTTCTGCATAAACTCTAAATTCATAGATAAGGCCAGCGCTGATTGTGGTGACTTTGAAGTGAGTGGTACGAATAAGGGTCTTGTTAGCCTTCTGCCATAATATGCTATTTCTGTCTTTCATTTCCAGGTGATATCCAGTGATAGCACTGCCACCATTAGTGACTGGTTCATGCCATCCGACTGTAATACTCTCTCGGGTAACATTAGTTACCCATGGTGTAGAAGGAGGCCCCGGGGTAGCTGATGATATCAAAAAGAATTGATTGTTAACAAAATTATGTTTTCAACATCAGAGCATTAAAATATCAATGTATACCATGAGAAACATGTTACTCACTGTAGGGAAGCTTGACAACCACACATTGTGAGTCTATGTGATCACTGATGCCAAAGCGGTTCTCAGCTTTGATGCGGAATTGGTATTCTTCTCCTGTTGTGAGCCTCATAACTTTGATAACAGTTCTAGCAACAGTGGCAGACACTTCAGACCAAGCAGCTGTACTTGTTTCTCTTTTCAGTACAATATAGTTGGTAACCTGACTTCCACCATCATAAGCTGGTGGTTGCCATCTGAGTGTTACACTTTCTTCAGTGACATCACTAAGAACAACAGGACCAACAGGAGGACCGGGTCTATCCAGCACAACAATATTAACAAATGATTTTGTGGTGCCACTTGAGTTTGCAGCAGTAATGTCATATCTGCCAGCATCAGCAGCCACACTTTCTTTAAGGTTAATGATGAGACTTTCTGCGGTGGTTTCTGTGTGAAATCTCATGGTAGGTTTCAGTGCAACACCATCTCTAGACAGTGTCACCTTTGGCAATGGTTTTCCAGAAACTGGAATTTCAACTTTCAGGTTTGATCCTGCTCGAACATATACAGTGTTATGAGGGAAGCCCTTCATGTCAATCTCAGGAGATTCTGAAAAAGAGAATATTTTCAAACCATTAAAAGAATGTTCCATCTTTTAAAAGATGAATGCAATTGAATGTGACTTTTGTCTCATGTCAGGAAGCATACCTAATTGTTCTTTAACTGTAACAGGGAGCAGTAGCTCCTTAGGATCACTTAAACCAGCTTGGTTTTCTGCAGACACCCTGAAGAAATAGTCCATGTTTTCCTTAAGACCGTGGACGACATGATGAGTTGTCTTTACAACTGCACACTTAACCCATTTTTGCTGTCCTTTCTCAAGAGCTTCAAGGAGGTAGCTAACAATTCTGCTTCCACCATCATGTTCTGGTTTTAGCCATGAAAGAGAAACACTGTCCTTTGTGACATTTGTTACTCCTAGCTTTTCTGGTGGGCTGGGTTTTTCTGAGAAAAAAAGTGCAACAGGTTAAACAATATAGATGATATTTACTTTTTATATTAGCAATTACATAGGAACACAATCTGGATCAAGAAAATTTGCTTTAAAACCAGTTTGTATATTAGAAATATTTTAAGTAAAATCCAAGCAAAATTTAAAATTCAAGCTATTACTTAGCTCTTTTTTATTTGTAAAACCACAGACATACCGACAACAAATGATCTATTTTACAGTATGCAGATTTAAAGCTTTTGGCATTATTTTGAAGTAAACTCTTTAAAACACATATTATAAGAAGTATTAACATTTTTTTTTCATAGTAAAACATACCTGTTATTTTTGTTCCCTCTTTGGTCTCAGAAGGCACTCCAACACCGTATTCATTTTCTCCAGAGACACGGAAGTAGTAAATGGCACCTTCTTGCAAACCAGTCACTTTGTAGGACAGGCGATGGCAGTTGTTTGTCACAGTCACCCACGCCTTTTTGCTAGCTTCTCGTTTTTCAATTACATAGTTCTTTACAGGTGCTCCACCATCATTTTCAGGAACATCCCAAGATAACACAGCAGATTCTTTAGTTATGTCTTTTGTTGCAATATTAGATGGTGGGCCAGGGGTATCAAGAACTTTGACAATTAAAGTCAAGGTGGTAGTGTTCAGGATGTTTTGCAGTGTTAATGTGTATTTTCCAGAATCATTTCTTGTTGCTTTTTCAATAGTAAGAGATGTACAATTACTTGAAGTGTCAAGGCTTGCACGTGTACGGAGATCAGTGTCTGGTTTGTTCCATGTTACATTTGGGACTGGTTTGCCTCTGAAAGGAACAGTCATTGTGAATGACCCACCAGCCTTTACAATTAAAGTCTTCCGCATTTCACTGTCAATTTCAAAGGCAGGTTCTTCCTCTCTTTCTTTTGCCACCTGAGGTTCTGAGACATCACTTGGTTCACTAACACCCATTTTGTTAATGGATTTCACTCTAAAAACGTACTCAGAGCCTGATGTTAACCCAGTTATAGTATATTCTGTGCCTCTTAAATTCTGAATAGCTGTTGTCCAGTCAGTTTCATCAGTTTTCTTGTATTCAACTGTGTATCCTGTTACTGGAGCACCTCCATCAAACAGTGGCTTTGTCCAACCAATTGTGATATTTGACTTTGTAGAATCCATAATCTTAGGTTTAGATGGGGGTGATGGCAAGAAGATTGGATCTTCTGCCTTAATCAATGGTGTGGTTTCACTTGGGTGACTGAGGCCGGCAGCATTTTCTGCATAAACCCGGAATTCATATTCACAACCCTCACGGAGACCCGATGATTTCACTCTTAAATCATAAACTGGCTTTTTGTTTACACGAATCCATCTTAGGCTGGTTTTCTCACGCCTTTCAATTACATAGCCAGAGATCTCATTGCCTCCATCAGACTCAGGTCTTGCCCAGCACAGCGTTATTGAATCTTTGCTCACACTGGTGATCTCTAAAGATGTAGGTGGACTTGGAACTGTAAATGGGTCAAGGGCTTTGACAGCAACACTTTCTAGAGGCTCACCAACACCATATTTGTTAACTCCCATTACTCTGAAAATATACTCATTACCCTTCAGTAATTTTGTCACTTTACAAGATGTTGTTTTAAGCTCTCCTTCACAAAGTGTCCATGCAATTCTGCTGGTCTCACGTTTTTCCACAATATAATGATCAATATCTGCGCCACCGTTTTCTTGAGGGGGTCCCCATGATAAATGGCACTTTTCAGCAGTAAGGCCATTTATTTCTAATGGACCTGCAGCTGGGCCAGGTCTATCAAGTACTTTGCAATTAATTGTCAAAGATTTTGTTCCTGCAACATTCTGCAATGTTAGTACATACTGTCCTGAGTCACCTCGGATACAGTCCTTTATGGTTATTGCAGTAGTGTAATCTGTTGAGACTATTTCAACTCTAGCTTTTCCTTCAAGCTCCTTGCCATCCTTTGTCCATGAAATCACTGGTATTGGCCGTCCTGCAACATCAGCATTGACTTTAAACACTTCTCCAGCTTTCACAACTACAACATCCCTGAATTTGGCATCCATCATAATTCTTGGAGCCTCTACATCATCTTTCACAGTCACAGGTCCAGTTGATTCAGATGGCTGACTAAAGAGTCCAGCAGCATTCTTTGCAATCACATGGAATTCATAACGCTGGTCTTCTGTAAGTCCACCTACATCAAAGTAAGTTTCTTGCACATTAGTAAAATTACATTTTAGCCAACGACCATCTGGTAGTTCTCGGCGTTCTATAATATATCCTGTTACTTTAGCTCCACCATCGTATTCTGGTTTAGCCCACTTCAATGAGACAGATGTTCTTGTAATATTAGTAACTTCTGGTTGACCAGGAGGATCACATGGATCTCTTGCAGCAACTGGTTCACATGCTTTGCTGCATTTGCCTATTCCAGCAATGTTTTCTGCATACACACGATATTCATACATCAGTCCTTCATCAAGACCTGTAACTTTCATTTGTGTATCAGTTATGAGGCTCTTGTTGACTTTTGTCCAAAGAATGCTGCTTCTTTCTTTATGCTCCAAGTGGTATCCTAGTACTACACTACCTCCATCATTAACTGGTACCTGCCAAGTTACAATCATGAAAGATTTAGTTGCATGTGCCACACGAGGCGTTCCAGGTGGGCCTGGAGGCTTAAATGGATACTCTGCCACAACAGAAGGAGAATTAGTGTAAGTGCTTTTCCCATAGCGGTTTTCTGCACAAACACGGAACTGATATTCAGATCCAGTGATGAGTCGAGATACTTTAATTGATGTTCTTGCAACTGCTGCAGATACTACCTCCCATGTTGTTGTGGTAGTATCTCTCTTCTCCACAATGTAATTGCTAATATGACATCCACCATCATATGCTGGAGGTTTCCAAGACAAAGTTACACTATCAGCACTAACTTCATCAATTTTAACATCGGTTGGTGGTCCTGGTCTGTCAAGGACAATTACATTTAGAGAAGCCGTTGTTGATCCGGCAGTATTTGAAAGATGCAATTCATAATGTCCCAGATCTTCATTTGTAGCTTCCTTGATGGACAGTGAAGTTAAAGTCTTTGATGTCTGAACATTTACCCTGGTTGTCTGTTTTAAGGGATTCCCATCTTTCTTCCAGCTAGCAGTGGGAAGAGGTCGCCCTCTGAATGGAATGTCAATCTTAAGATCATCTCCAGCTTTCACTGTGAACGTGTTAAACAGAAGATCAACAGATGGCTGGATTTCGATATCTTTTGCAATGACCGGGACACCAAGTTCTCTTGGATCACTTTTTCCTTTTTCATTAACAGCAATCACTCTGAAACTGTACTCTTCTCCCATAGTTAAACCTGTAATTGTTGCTTCCAATGTTTTCACCTGTGTACATGCACTCCATTTTACACTGCCTTTAGACTGCATTTCTACTATATAACCAGTAATTTTACTACCACCATCACTCTCTGGCTTTTCCCATTTAATTGAAGCAGAATTGCGAGTCACATCAACAAGAATGACCTTTGAAGGTGGAGAAGGTGGTTCAGACACCTTAACTGGATCAGCAGTTTCTGCTGGTAAACCAGTCCCATATTCATTTACAGCTAGAACACGGAAGTAATAACTACATCCTTCTTGTAGTTGAGTAATCTTGAAGGAATTCTTAGTACAGTTGCTTGTAACTGTGGCATATGCCTTTCTCGTGGATTCTCGCTTTTCAACTACATAGTTGGTAATTTTAGCTCCGCCATCAATAAGTGGTGCTTCCCAGGCTAAAGTTACAAAATCTTTTTTCACTTCTCTGATTGTCAGATTTAGAGGTGCACTAGGTGTATCAAGCACTCTGACATTAACAAAAGCTGATTTTTTGCCACTGTTGTTCTCTAAAGTAAGATTGTATCTACCACTATCAAATCTATTGACATTGTCAATGACCAGCATTGTGTAGGAACTGGTGACTTCAATCTGAGCTCGCTCACTAATTGTTCCTTCTGCTTTCTCCCATTTAACTTCAGGTTCTGGTCTTCCTTTGATGGTGACAAACAGGCGTAAAGTACCACTAGCACGTACAGTGACTACTTTTCTGAGATCTGCATCAAGTTCAATTTCAGGAGGTTCCATCTTGTCCTCTGCTAAGATTGCACCAGGTATAGTCGCAGGTTCTCCTACTCCTTCTGAGTTGATGGCACAGATGCGGAAGTTATACTCCTGGTTCTCTTTTAGTTTTGTCACAGTGAACTGTTTTGCTTGAAGGCCTGTTGGTGGGGTGCAGGTAGTCCATTCATCAGCAGCAGCTTCTTTCACTTCTACTACATATCCTTTAACAGGAGCACCACCATCATAAATGGGCTTACTCCAGGCAAGGGAAACTGATGACCTGGAAGTATCTGTAACCTTTGGATTGCTAGGTGGCCCTGGCGGATATAATACATCACAAGCACGATAGAAAATGGATGGCTCGCTGGGTTCCCCTACCCCTGCAGCATTTTCAGCAGACACTCTAAATTCATAGAAATGCCCATCAGTTAGACCTGTTACTCTGAATCGCAAGTCTGTCAGCCTTTTCTTATTGCATTTGGTCCACCGGATACCATCTTTGTCTCTTTTCTCAAGGATGTAACCTTCAATTTCAGCTCCCCCATTGTCTTCTGGACGACCCCATGTTACCACCATAGAATCTTTTGTGATTGCTGATACTTCAGGTGTTGAAGGAGGACCAGGGGGTCTATATGGATTACGAGCCACAACTGGTTCAGATTCCAAGGGCTCCCCAATTCCATATTTATTCACTGCCATTACACGGAAAATGTATTCATTGCCAGTAAGGAGTTTGGTTACTTTGTGGTTAAGAGCCTGCACCTCTGTTGCTACTTGCGTCCATGAAAGCCTACTTGTCTCTCTCTTCTCAATGATATAATGTGAGATACTAGAACCACCATCATGCAAAGGTGGAGACCATGATAAGTAGCATTTCTCTGCAGTGACACCTGTAACATTCAAAGGTCCTTCTGGAGGTCCTGGTCTGTCAAGCACTTTTACAGTGATTGGTATAGATTTGGTGCCACCAACATTTTTGAGGTTAAGTGTATAGTGACCTCCATCTACTCTTATACAGTCTTTGACAGTGAGCGTTGTTTTCTCAATGGTAGATTTAATTTCCATTCTTGCAGTTGTTTCTTCAAGGTCTTTGCCATCTTTTGACCATGTAATGTCAGGAATAGGTTTGCCATGGATATCAGCTTCAAGAACAAAGGTTTCTCCAGCATGGACAACAATGACATCTCTGTATTTAGGATCCAATGAAGCTCCTGGTGCTTCAATTTCATCTCTGGCAGTAATAGGCCCTGTACTTTCAGATGGTTCACTCAAGCAACCTGCTGCATTTCTTGCAATTACTCTGAATTCATATCGTTGGTTTTCAACAAGACCACTTACTGTAAATTCTGTTTCCAACACATTTGTAAAGCTGGCTTTCATCCAGCGACCATCTGGCAATTCTTTCTTTTCTACAATATAACCAGTTATTTTGCTTCCACCATCATATTCTGGCTTTTTCCACTTCAGTGTTATATTATTTCTTGTAACAACAATGGCCTCTGGGCGGCCTGGTGGGTCACAAGGATCTCTGGCAACATACAGTTCTGATACTTTGCTGACTTTGCCAATGCCAACAATGTTTTCAGCAGAAACTCTGAACTCATATTCAAGACCTTCTTCAAGGCCATCTGTTTTATATTTGGTGTCCACAATAAGTGACTTGTTCTGTTTTGTCCAGAGAATGCTGTTCTTATCTTTACGCTCCAGATGGTAGCCAAGAATTTTGCTTCCTCCGTCATTAACTGGTTCATGCCATTGAACGATCATATGGTCCTTGGAAGTTGCTGTAACAAATGGGGTTCCAGGTGGTCCAGGCACCTTGTAGGGGTATTGCACAACAACTGATTTAGAGGCCAAAGGAGAACTCTTTCCATATCTGTTTTCAGCAGAAATCCTGAATTGGTATTCAGAACCTGTTTTAAGCTTTGTTGCTTTGATGGTTGTTCTTGCAACTGTTGCTGACACAATGTTCCATGTGGTAGTGCTTGTGTCACGCTTTTCTACTATATAGTTGCTTATCTGGCAGCCACCAGTATAATCGGGTGGATCCCATGATAAAACAACAAAGTCTGCACTAATTTCGTCAAAGCGAACAGGTCCTCGTGGTGGGCCAGGCTTTTCTAGTACAATTATGCTCAGGTGCTCTGTTGCTTTACCTGCTGCATTTGTTGCTGTTACTGTATATTTACCAAAGTCTTCCCTGTTGCTTTCTTTAATATGTAAAATAGTTGATGTTGTTGTATTCTGAATATTTAATCTGGTCGTCTGCTTCAGTGGCTGCTCATCTTTTGTCCAAGTAATAGTAGGTTTGGGTCTACCTATAAATGGTACTTCTACCTTCAGATCTTCTCCAGCTTGTACACTATATGTATTAAACATAAGTTTGAAACTTGGCTCAATAGTCAAGTCTTTAGCTATCACAGGAATTCCAAGTGCTCTGGGATCACTTTTGCCTTTTTCATTGTAGGCAATCACACGGAATTGATATTCCTGTCCTGGACTCAAACCAGACACCTCTGCATTACATGTTTTGGTCTCACTAACAACACTCCATTTTTCTGTTCCTTTAGGCAACATTTCAACAAGGTATCCCAAAACTCTGCTACCTCCATCATGTTCAGGTTTTTCCCATGTAAGTGATGCACTTCTCTGAGTCACATCAGTGAGTGTTACTTTCCCAGGAGGCAGAGGTGGCTCTGAGGCTTTGACAGCATCCTTAGTTTCAACTGGAACACCAATTCCATATTCATTTTCAGCCATAACTCTGAAGTAATAAATTGCTCCTTCTGTAAGATTTTCAACTTTAAAACTTGTCTTGCCACACTTAGCACTTACATTTGCAAATGCCTTCCTGGTTGACTCACGCTTGTCTATCACATAGTTCTTTACCTTTGCACCACCATCAATAATTGGTGGCTCCCAAGATAATACAGCAGAATCCTTCTTTATATCCTTTACCACTAAGTTTTGTGGGGGTCCTGGTGTGTCCAAGACTTTCACTGTAACAAATGCAGATTTAGAGCCACTGCTGTTCTCTAGCTTGAGGATATACTTTCCAGCATCATTTCTATCACAGTTGTCAATTGAAAGTTGTGTGTAGTTTATGCCTTTATCAATCTGAACTCTTTCTGAGAATTCACCTTCTTCTCGAGACCATGTGATGTCAGGTGTTGGTCGTCCCCTGAACGGTATGTGAATCCTAGCAGATCCACCAGCTCTAACCACTATTCCTTTCCTTAACTCAGAGTCAATATCAAGTTCTGGAGCTTCAAGTTTGTCTTCTGGTTTAATAGTACCAGGAACTGATGCAGGCTCTCCCACACCAATCTTATTGAGAGCACACACTCGTAGTTTGTATTCTTGATGTTCGGTAAGCTTTTTGATCTCAAATCGAGTGGCACGTATACCTGTCTGTGGAGTAACAAGCAACCAGTCATCCTCATCTGCTTTACAGATTTCTACAACATATCCCTGGATTTCACAACCACCATCATAAATAGGTTTGCTCCAACCAAGTATAATTGAACTCTTGGTGGTATCCACAACATGGGCATTTGTAGGTGGGCCAGGCTTAAACATCGGGTCACAAGCTTTGAAGTAGGGAGAAACTTGGCTTGGTTCACCAACTCCAGCAGCATTTTCAGCAGAAACTCTGAATTCATATTCATGATCCTCTGTTAAACCTGTAACTCTTAATCGCAAGTCTGTAATGCGGCGTTTATTGCATTTTATCCATCTGATGCCTGCTCGGTCTCTCTTTTCTACAATGTAACCTATGATTTCACTACCTCCATCACTGTCTGGCCGGGTCCAGCAGACAGTCATAGAATCTTTGGTGATGTTGGTAATTTCCAAGGCTTTTGGTGGTCCAGGAACCACAAATGGATTTTTCATCATTACTGGTGCAGATTCTAATGGCTCACCAACCCCATATTTGTTAACTGCCATGATACGGAAGACGTATTCATTTCCTTCCAAGAGTTTTGTTACTTTCAGCATTGTAGGCAAAACTTCTGAAGCAACCACAGTCCATGCCAGGCGGCTAGTTTCTCTCTTCTCTACAATGTAATGAGAAATATCACTGCCACCATCATGAAGAGGAGGACCCCATGCCAGTGCACATTTTTCAGCTGTAACTCCTGTCACTTGGACTGGGCCCTCTGGAGGTCCGGGTCTGTCCAAGACTTTTACGTTTACTGTTACTGTCTTTGTTCCTGCAACATTAGAGGCTTCTAGAATGTACTGTCCACCATCAACTCTAATAGCATCTTTTACAATTATTAATGCACTGAAATCTGTGTTCTTTATTTCATATCTAGCAGTGTCCTCAAGCTCCTTATCTCCTTTGTACCACTTAATGGTTGGTAGTGGCTTTCCATGAACATCTGCCTCAAGTCTGAACGTTTCACCAGCATTTACAACAATAGTGTCTTTGTACTTCGGATCCATTGAAATTCGTGGAAGTTCAACTTCGTCCCTTGCTGTTATTGGTCCTGTACTGTCAGAAGGTTTGCTTATTGCACCTGCAGCATTCTTTGCAATTACTCTAAATTCATATCTTTGGTCTTCCGTAAGTCCTGTTACAGTGAACTGAGTTTCAATGACATTTGTGAAGCTCGCTTTCATCCAGCGACCATCTGGTAAGTCACGTTTCTCTACAATATAACCAGTAACCTTACTTCCACCGTCATATTCTGGTTTGGTCCACTGTAGAGTAATAGAGCTTCTTTTTATTATTATAGCTTCTGGGCGACCTGGAGGATCACATGGATCACGAGCTACATAGCACTCAGAAACTTTACTTGCTCTGCCTACACCAACAATATTTTCTGCAGAAACTCGAAACTCATATTCAATTCCTTCTTCAAGGTTATTTGTCTTAAAACTTGTGTCCGGAATAATAGTCTTGTTTACTTTAGTCCATAGAATGCTGTTTTTCTCCTTTCTCTCTAGATGGTAGCCCAACACTCTACTGCCACCATCATTTACGGGTTCATGCCATTGTACAACCATGGAATCTTTTGTAACTGTTGTCACAAATGGTGTGCCAGGAGGTCCTGGTTCCTTGTAGGGATACTGTGCTACAACCGGTGCAGATTCCAATGCAAAGCTCTGCCCATACCTATTCTCAGCAAATATTCTGAACTGGTATTCCGAACCAGTTTTCAGTTTAGTCACCTTCAGTGTAGTTCTTGCAACAGTAGCCGAAACTGTTTCCCATACAGTGGTTGTTGTATCTCTCTTGTGAACAATATAGTTGGTGATTTGGCAGCCGCCTGTGTACACTGGGGGATTCCATGACAGAGTAATACTTTCTGCACTTATTTCATCAAACTTCACAGGTCCAACTGGAGGGTCAGGTTTGTCTAGAGTAATAATTTCAAGCGAGGCAGATTTTTGCCCAACAACATTAGCCACAGTGATTTCATAAGTGCCACTGTCTTCTTTGCTAGTTTCCTTAAGGTTCAGTATAGTGAGATCAGCTGAATCGCTAACATTGACTCTTGTTGTCTGTCTTAATGGCTGGCCATCTTTAACCCAGGTAACAGTTGGTTTAGGTCGACCTGCAATTGGTACTTCTATTTTTAGGTCCTGTCCCACCTGAACACTGTAACTGTGGAAAGCAGGTCTTACATCAGGTTCAATCACCAGATCTTTGGCAACTATTGGAACTGCAAGTGCTCTAGGATCACTCTTTCCCTTTTCATTTACAGCCATTACTCTAAAAAGATATTCCTCCCCTTGAGTTAGATTAGTAACAACTGCTTCAAGTGTTTTAACACGAGCACACTCTGACCACTTCTCACTACCCTTTGCTTGCATTTCAACAATATACTGTAAGATTTTGCTACCACCATCATGTTCAGGTTTTGCCCAGCTTAGCGAGACACTATTTCTTGTGACATCATCCACTGTTATTTTCCCAGGAGGCTGTGGAACTTCAGCAACTTTAATTGGGTCACTGGTTTCTGCAGGGAGGCCAATTCCATATTCATTCTCAGCAGAGATTCTGAAGAAGTAATAGCAGCCCTCCTGAAGTTGATCTACTTTCCATGAAGTCTTGTGGCAGTTTGTTACAACAGCTGCATATGCCTTTCTTGTTGCTTCACGCTTTTCAATAATGAAATTCTTTATTTTTGCTCCACCATCCAAAAGAGGAGGTTCCCATGAAAGTGAAACAGAGTCTTTAGTGATCTCTCTGATTTTTAAATTAACAGGTGCACTTGGGGTATCCAGTACTCTTACACTGACAAAGGCAGACTTTGTTCCACTGCTGTTTTCCAAGGTCAGAGTATACTTCCCACTATCAAATCTGTTAACATTATCTAGAACAAGGGAAGTAAAGCTACTAGTGGTATCAATAATAGCTGCTTCTCTGATGTCACCTTCCACTTTACCCCATTTTACTTCAGGTGTTGGCCGACCTCTGATGGGAACAAACAGTCTTAAGGAACCTCCTGCTCTCACATTTACAATCTTCCTTAATTCCATGTCAAGGTCAAGGTCTGGTGCCTCCATCTTCTCTTCTACAATGACAGAACCAGGAACATCTGCATGCTCTCCAACTCCTGCTTTATTAACTGCACATACACGGAATTTGTATTCGTGTTTTTCCACTAATTTTTCTACTTCCATGTGAGTATTCTTAATTCCAGTTGGAGGGGTACACATTGCCCATTCACCATCACTTACATCACATTTTTCCACAATGTATCCCTGAATTTCAGAGCCACCATCATATATAGGTTTACCCCATGAAAGAAAAACTGAAGATCTTGTAACATCTGTAACTTTAGGATTATTGGGTGGACCTGGCTTGTAAATAGGATCACATGCTTTGTAGTAAGTAGAAGGTGGACTTGGTTCACTAAGACCAGCAGCATTTTCAGCTGAAACTCTGTACTCATAATCATGATTTTCTATAAGACCAGTCACTCTGTATCGCAGTTCACTTATCAGGCGTTTGTTACATCTTGTCCAGCGAATACCTTCCTTATCTCGCTTTTCAAGGACGTAGCCTAGGATTTCACTGCCACCATCTGAGGCTGGTCTTTCCCATACAACTATCATAGAATCCTTGGTGACTGCTGTGACTTCTGGAGCCTTTGGAGGAAGTGGCACAACGAATGGATTCTTTGCCACTACTGGGTCAGATTCAAGAGGTTCACCAACACCATATTTATTTACTGCCATGATGCGGAAAACATACTCATTTCCTTCTAGAAGTTTTGTAACTTTGCAATTCAGGGTTTGCACATTTGAGTCAACGACAGTCCACACCAAGCGACTGGTTTCTCTTTTTTCTACAACGTAGTGTGAAATATCGCTGCCACCATCTTGTAGTGGAGGTTTCCATGACAGTGTGCATTTTTCAGCTGTAACACCTGTAATCTCAACAGGTCCTTCTGGAGGTCCAGGTCTATCAAGAACTTTGACGTTAACAGGAACCTTCTTTTCTCCTGCAACATTCTTTGCCAGTAGTACATACTGCCCACTGTCAACTCTAGTGGCCTCCTTCACACTGAGGCTTGTTGCAAAATCAGTAGTTTTTATTTCCATATGAGCGGTGCTTGTTAGCTCACGATCACCTTTTAACCACTGAATGGAAGGTATTGGTTTGCCATGAACATCGGCATCAAGCTTGAATGACTCACCAGCATGCACTACAATAGTGTCTTTGAATTTTGGATCCATACTTATTTGAGGTGGTTCTACTTCATCTCTTGCTGTAATTGCCCCTGAGCTCTCAGATGGTTCACTGAAAACACCTGCAGCATTTCGTGCTATAACACGGAACTCATATCTCTGGTTTTCGACTAGACCAGTTACTTCAAACTGAGTATCAATGACATTTGTAAAGCTTGCTTTCATCCAACGGCCATCAGGCAATTCCTTCTTTTCAACAACATAACCTGTGATTTTACTTCCACCATCATATATAGGTTTCTTCCACTGGAGTGTTACTGAGCTTCTTGTGACAATTACAGGTTCTGGACGACCTGGAGGGTCACATGGGTCACGTGCAGTATAGCATTCAGATGCTCTACTTGCCTTTCCAATTCCCACTATGTTTTCTGCATAGACTCTGAATTCATATTCAAGGCCTTCCTCAAGGCCAGTTGTCTTAAATTTGGTATCTGGAAGAGGTGTTTTATTTAGTTTAGCCCATAGAATGCTGTTTCTTTCTTTGCGCTCCAAGTGATAACCGATAATCCTGCTACCGCCATCATTGACTGGTTCATGCCACTGTACCACCATGCTGTCTTTTGAGACATTTGTTACAAAAGGAGTTCCAGGTGGACCAGGAACTTTAAATGGATATTGGGCTATTATTGATTCTGAGGTGAGATACGTACTCTTGCCATATCTATTCTCAGCTGCAATTCTGAACTGATATTCACAGCCAGTCTTTAAACGACATGCTTTTATAGTTGTTCTTGCAACAGTAGCTGACACAATGTGCCAAGTTGTGGTGGAAGTGTCTCTTCTTTCTACAATGTAATTATTGATAGAGCTGCCACCATCATACTTGGGTGGTTCCCAGGAAATAGTAATAGTATCTGCTGTTACTTCATCTACTTTTACTGGTCCAGTGGGAGGTCCCGGTTTGTCAAGGACAACAATATTTAGTGTCTCAGTTGCTTCACCAGCAGAGTTTGTAAGTTTAACTAAGTATGATCCTACATCTTCTCTGCATGCTTCTTTTATTGTTAACACTGTGTTATTTTCTGAGCTTTCTGCATTTACTCTTGTAGTCTGCTTCAATGGAACATTGTCTTTATGCCAAGACACTGCTGGTTTGGGTCGGCCAACAAAAGGAACATCAACCTTTAAGTCCTCTCCTGCTAGAACACTGAAAGTGGTAAACAGTAGTTTGAAAGCTGGTGGGATCACAAGATCTTTTGCAATAACTGGTATACCCAGCTGGCGAGGATCACTGATACCTTTCTCATTCTGAGCTGAAACGCGGAAAGTGTATTCTTCACCTTGGATCAATCCTGTGATGGTGGCTTCAGTGACTTTTACTGTAGCACAGGTTGACCACTTTTCACTGCCTTTGCTTTGCATTTCTACAATATAGCCCAGAATTCTGCTACCGCCATCATGTTCAGGTTTCTCCCAGGATAAAGTTACGCTATTTCTTGTCACGTCCAACAAAGTTATTTTCCCTGGTGGAAGTGGCCTTTCTGATACTTTTATGGATTCTGAAGTTTCAACTGGAAGGCCTATTCCATACTCATTTTCAGCTAGGACTCTGAAGTAGTAGTTGCAGCCTTCTTGCAGTGAATCAACTTTCCAGCTGGTCTTGTGGCAATTGGCATTAACAGTTGAATAAGCTTTTCTTGTTGATTCACGCTTTTCAACGATGTAATTTTTTATTTTAGAGCCACCGTCTATGAGAGGAGGCTCCCATGTAAGTGTAACTGAAGATTTTGTAACTTCCTTTATTTTCAAATCTTGAGGTGCCCCTGGAGTATCAAGAACTCTGACATTCACAAAGGCTGTCTTACTACCTGAGCTGTTTTCAATTGTCAGTATGTATTTGCCACTGTCAAATCTATTTACATTTTCAACAATAAGTAAAGTATAAGAGCTTGTTGATTCAATGCTTGCTCTATCCAAAGATTCCCCATGTTCTCTTGTCCATTTTACTTCAGGTGCTGGTCTTCCTTTAATTGGGACAAAGAGTCTCAGAGTACAGCAAGCTCTAATAGTCACAACTTTACGTAGTTCTGCATCAAGTTCAATCTCTGGAGGTAGCATTCTTTCTTCAGCTTTTGGAGTGCCAGGAACAAGAGCAGGTTCCCCAAGACCTTCAGAGTTCATAGCATAAATCCGTATCTTATACTCTTGATTTTCCTTCAAGTCAGTGATGGTAAAAGAAGTGGCCTTTAGACCCATTGGTGGAGTTACAATCTTCCACTCATCTTCTTCAGGTAGTGCAATCTCAACCATGTAACCTGTGATCTCCGAACCACCATCATATATTGGTTTGTTCCATGCTATTGTAATAGAGGACTTGCTGCTATCCAAAACACGAGGATTACCTGGGGGACCAGGCTTAAATACAGTATCACAGGCTTTATAGAATGGACTGGTTGGGCTTGGCTCACTGACACCAGCAGCATTTTCTGCCATGACTCTGTATTCATATTCATGGCCTTCTGTCAGTCCGGACACTTTAAAGCGTAGGTCAGTAACAACCTTTTTGTTACATTTCACCCACCGTAGACCAGTCTTGTCTCGACGTTCCACAATATAGTTAGTTATTGGGCTCCCACCATCAGAATCAGGATGGCCCCAACAGACAACCATAGAATCCTTTGTAATTGCTGTAACTTCAGGCATTTTAGGTGGATCAGGTGGAACATATGGATTTACTGCAAGAATGGGCTCTGATTCCAGCGGCTCACCAACTCCATATTTGTTAACAGCCATCACTCGGAACACATACTCATTGCCCTTCAACAGTTTAGTAACCTTCAGTTTAGTCACTGGAACTTCTGTGCCTACAGATGTCCATGCCAATCTACTTGTTTCACGTTTTTCAACCACATAATGGTCAATCTTTGCTCCTCCATCATCCAGTGGAGGTAGCCATGACAGCACACATTTTTCTGCAGTGACTTCAGACACAGCCAAAGGCCCTTCTGGGGGACCTGGTCTATCAAGAACTTTAACATTGAAGATATGCTTGGCAAAGCCACCAGGGTTTGTTGCAGTAAGCGTATAAGCACCACCATCTCTTCTTGAGGAATCTTTGTTGATGAGAATGGTAGAGAAATCTGCTATTTTTATTTCTAATTTTGCTGTGTCTTCGAGTTCTTTTTCTCCCTTTGTCCATGTCATAGTTGGTGGAGGGCGACCTGAGACATCAGCCTCAAGTCTGAAAACTTCACCTGCTTTCAGCACTATGGTGTCCTTGTATTTAGCATCCACCTTTATCCTTGGTGCTTCAATGTCATCTCTACAAGTGATTGCATCTGATGGCTCTGAGGGCTGACTGACAGCTCCACCAGCATTCCTAGCAATGACACGGAATTCATAGGCAGCATCTTCTGTCAAACCACTTACAGTGAATTCAGTCTCTAGTATATTGCTGAAATTAGCCTTCAGCCAACGGCCATTAGGAAGGTCTCTTTTTTCAACAGTGTAGCCAGTTATCTTAAAACCTCCATTATATTCTGGTTTAGTCCACTTCAGTGTAACTGCATGTCTTGTGATGTTCAGAGGTATTGGCTTACCAGGCGGATCTATTGGGTCCAGGGCAAACACAGGCTCAGAAGGCTTGCTTGGCTTACTCTTCCCAGCCAGATTTTCTGCTATAACACGGAATTCATATGCAATGCCATCGGTAAGTCCAGATGATTTAAAGATATTTCCTGACACCAACATTTTACTTACAGTCTGCCAAACAATGCTGTTTCGCTCTTTTCTTTCAATGTGATATCCCAGTATTGGGCTTCCACCATCAGTAACTGGCTCATTCCAGCTAATGGTCATGGTTTCTTTGGTGACCGCAATCACCTGAGGAGTGCCAGGAGGCCCAGGGACCTTAAATGGGTAGTTGGCAACTACGGACTCTGAAGTAATGGCTGGCCCAACTCCGTATCTGTTTTGAGCTTTAACGCGGAACTGATACTCAACTCCAGTAGTAAGACGAATGGCTTTAAATGTAGTACGTATCACCGTAGTTGCCAATTCAGTCCATGTGGTACTGTCAGTCTGACGCATTTCTACAACATAGTTACTTATTGGTACACCACCATCATTCAAAGGAGGCTCCCACGAGAATGTTAGGGAATCACATGAAATTTCTTCAAATTTGATTGGTCCAGTAGGCGGTCCAGGTATGTCATGAACCTGAACTGTAATTACTTCACTAACTTCTCCAACAATATTTTTAGCTGACAGTGGATATTGACCACTATCACTTCTAACACATTCATTGATGGTCAGTATGGTTGCAGTTGCTGTGTTTTCATAATTTACCCTTTGTGTTTGCTTAAGTATCTGGTCTTCTTTCTTCCAAGTCACAGTAGGCCTTGGACGACCAAGTACAGGGATTTCAATTTTGATATTGTCACCAGCTTTGGCAATGACTGTTTTCTGGTAAAGAGCACGGAGATCAAACTCTGGGAGCATTGTTTGCTCCTTGATAATAACTGGTCTGCTTTCCCTTGGGGCACTTCTTCCAGCACTATTAACTGCCATAACCTGGAAAGTATACTCTTCATTTTCAGTTAGATTCTTTACTACACAGTCCAGTGTTTTTACAGTGGTGATGTGTGCCCACTGGTTGGTTCCTTTTCTCTGTGCTTCAATTACATACCCAGTGATCTTGCTGCCACCATCGTGTTCTGGTTTTGGCCAAGCTAGGCTAACAGAGTTCCGTGTTACATCCATAATATTAAGGCTCTCAGGTGGGGATGGGGCCTCAGAAGCTTTTACTGGTTCTGTAGTTTCAGCTGGTTCACCGATACCATACTCATTTTCAGCCAGTACTCTGAAATAGTATTCACAGCCCTCAGCCAAATTAGTAACCTTGAAGGAACACTTCTGGCAGTTGGTTGATACTGTTGAATATGCCTTCCGAGTTGATTCACGTTTCTCAACAATATAGTTTGTTATACGTGAACCTCCATCTACCAGAGGCATATCCCATTGGAGGGTGATGCTGTCTTTGGTTATCTCTCTAGGCTTAAGGTTTATTGGTGGACCTGGTGTATCCAAGACTTTTACATTTACAAAGCCAGTCTTCTTACCAGCAGCGTTTTCAAGAGTCATTACATATTTTCCTGCATCATATTTGGTGCACTCTGTAACAATCAAGAGTGTAAAAGAGTCAGTATTTTCAATACTGGCACGTCCTTTGAGTGAAACATCATCTTTTGTCCATGTAACTTCTGGAGTTGGACGTCCTTTAATTGGTACAAAAATCCGAATAGTTAATCCAGCTCTAACAACAAGGGTTCTTCTTAGCTCAGCATCCAGTTCAAAGTCAGGAATCTCTTCTCGGTCAGTGATTTCCACACTTGGAATTATTACTGGTTCACCGACACCTGCAGCGTTCATGGCAGAGATTCTGAAATTATACTTGGCCCCGGTCTGCAGATGAGCTACAACAAATTGAGTGATTCTTAAGGCAGTCCCTATTGTGTCTTTCACCCATTCATCTTCTCCTTCTTTTTGATGCTCTACTATATAGCCAGTGATTTCAAGACCACCATCATAGTGAGGCTTGCCCCAGGCTAAAGATGCACTTGTCTTTGTGGTATCAGTCACTCTTGGATTTGAAGGTGGGCCTGGTGGGTCTGAAAAGCAAATAAAAGATAAAACATTACATCACGGAAGAAGTCATTCTTATGCTCTCTGAATGTGCTCCCTATCCATCCCACCCACCCCCCAAAAGAAAAAGCATGATACTAACATGCAACATCTCTACAAAGGACTGACTTCGAAGTATCACTCGGTGGTCCAACTCCAGCTCTATTTTCTGCACTGACACGGAATTCATATTCGTTTCCTTCCAGAAGACCAGTTACTTTGCATCTAAGATCTGAAACTGGTTTCTTTGTTGCTCTCACCCATCTTAAACCTTTCTTTTCTCTTCGCTCCACATGGTAACCTGTGATTTCACTTCCACCATCATCAACTGGCCTTTTCCAGGTAACTGTGACAGTATTTTTAGTCACATTTGTTACTTCTGGTTTTCCAGGAGGGCCTGGAGGACCTGTTCAGGAAGAAAAAAGTATAGTTAATAAAAAAATCAAGTCATTAGAAATTTATAAAATTAATAAAACCACACTGGAATCTCTTAGCTTGTTCTACTTACCAAATCTATCCACCATTTTAACTGGTTCTGATTGTGCTGGTTCACCCTTGCCATACTGATTTACTGCTGAGACACGGAAAACATATTCGTTTCCTTGAATGAGCTTGCTAACAACATGCCTACAGCTCTCAATGTTTTCAGCAACCAATGTCCAGAGCAGTCGACTAGTTTCTCTCTTTTCAAGAATGTATGATTTTACTGGTGATCCACCATCTTCTGCAGGAGGTGTCCATGTAAGAGTCGCTTTTTCTGCTGAAACATTGCTGATCTCAATAGGCCCTGGAGGTCCTGGAATATCTAAAACTTTAACATGTACAGTCTCCTGCTTAGTGCCAAAAGGATTGGTTGCAGTGATTGTGTATTCTCCAGAATCTTTTCTGGCTGCATATTTGACACTTAGAGTAGAAGAAGTTGGTTTGGTTTCAATGTGCACAAGCTCTGAGGGTCTAAAATCTTTTCCAGCTTTTGACCATGCTGAAGTTGGAGGTGGTTTGCCACGAATACTAATAGCAGACAGTGTGATGGTTTCCCCTGCTTTTACTGTTAAACCTTCCTTCAAAGTAGGATCCAGAACAATGCTTGGTGCCTCTGTCAAAACAGAGACAAAAAATACTGATTGTTACAACAGGAACACAGGGATAAGAAACAAAAGAGATTTGATAATAATTATTCAAATAAAGTTCTGCCTTTTCAATACCATCTACATACCATACTCATCCTTGCATATTATGGTTCCTGTGGATTCAGATGGAGGACTGATAGCTCCAGCAGTGTTCTTTGCTCTAATTCTGAATTCATATTTGCAGCCTTCAGTAAGGTCAGTTACAGTAAATGCACAGTCTGGAACATTCACATGATTAGCTTTCATCCAAGTCTTTTTGGGTAAATCACGCTTTTCAACAATATAGCCAGTTAACTTGTGTCCACCATCATATTTAGGTTCTGTCCAAATGAGTGTTACTGAGTTCCTGGTTACATTGATAACTTCAGGTTTCCCAGGAGGATCTAGAAGAAAAAATAATAAATAGCAGTCAAACAAAAGCTATTTCAAATTTCAGAATTTTCCTTTTTATTCTCCTGATGACTTACCAATAGGATCAAGTGCCACAACTGGTTCAGATGGAAGACTTGGTTTACCTACTCCAGCCATATTGATTGCCATTACTCTGAATTCATATTCCAGACCTTCAGTTAACCCTGTCACTCTGAAATCTTTCATTCTTATTGGCGTTGTATTTGCTCTCTTCCACAGAAGACTATTTCTTTCTTTAACTTCAATGTGATAACCTAGAAGATAAATGACAACATGAAATTGTGGGGGGTTTCTAGAAATCTTAATTTCTCACAGCATTGTGAAACATCATACTGCTCGTATTGCACATTGCATGTGCATTCTGCAAGAAGAACACTGAAAACCAGGCTAAGAAATGGACGTGGACACATGTTGCAGATGTAATTGCAATGAAAAGGTGCTTGTAAATGCAAATTGCTAATTTCGTAAACCCAAGTATTGTCACATACAGGTGAATTTGGGTTTATTTCTTTACGTATTTTGGCTCTGAGCAAAGATATCGTTTCTCAGTTAGTATTTTCCCAACATTTGAGTTATTTCTTTTTTTTTAATAGGAAGAAACCCAGTGAGATTAGTCAATTAATTAGTCAGTCAGTCAGTCAGTCTGTCTGTCTGTCTATCTATCTATCTACCTATCTATCTCTCAATTTAGTGCATAAGCATCTATTACTTTTATCCTTCCTTTTGACAGAGAGAAAGAACTATTAAGAACTGAAATACTAGGGGGGCTTGGGGGGATGTACCTGTGATTGGTGAACCTCCATTTCTTCTGGGATCAGTCCAAGTTAAAGCTACAGACTCATGCCGAACAGCAACAATATTGGGAGGTGGAGGAGCATCTGGGACATCTAAACAACATAGACAAAATACAGTAATGTTAAAAATTATTATCACCTCTAAAATATATTTTTTAGATTTCAAAAATTATAATAGATACTTACCAAATGGATGTTTTGCAATGACAGGGTCTGATTTGAGACCTTCCCCTACTCCATATTTATTTTCAGCCCTGATCCTGAAAGTATATTCATTTCCTTCATGAAGTCTCGTAACTCTAAATGTGGTTTTCTGGACTGCAGAGGCACAAGTTACCCACTTATTGTTTACATTATCTCTCTTCTCTAGAACATAGTTAGTGATTTCTGAACCACCATCGTCTTTTGGAGGCCCCCATTTTAAGGTTATGGCATCAGCTGTGACTTCTTCAAATTTCACTGGACCTGTTGGTATGCCAGGTTTGCCAACAACTTTCACAAAAATAGTGCCTTCCTTGCTGCCAGCAACATTCCTCAGAGTTATTGTGTATTTTCCTGCATCAGCTTTCTGGCAGTCATGTACTACAAGGGTGGTGTTAACTGCTGTAGATTCAAATGCAACTCTTCCACTCTCAGTAATTGCCTGGTCTTCATCCTTCTTCCAAGTTACGGTTGGGACAGGCTTGCCTTTCATAGGGATTTTGAGACGGAAATTGCTGCCCTCTTTGGCTGTATAGCACAAATCAGGTAGATCTCTTAAGTCAAGTTCAGGTGCCACTGTAAAAAATGAAGGAAACCAGTTATTTCACTATGCATAAACTCTGTGGTAAAATTAAGATGCTGCTTTAAAGGTGTCTTATTTCTATGTATACATGGTAATGACAGTATGCATAAAATATAAAATAAAGCATTGAATTAATGATCTTGTTTCTCACCAACATCATCTCTTGCTACAATTGTGATCTCTGATGGAGTTCCATATCCAGCATCATTTTGGGCCTTCACTCTAAAAGTATATTCTTGTCCTTCTTTTAAGTCTCTCATTGAAAAATGGAGGTTCTTTCCCCGCATGACTTCTTGCCATTTATCTTCAACCAGGACCTCAACAATATATGCAGAAATACGGCTTCCACCATCACTGATAGGTTTCTTCCATACCAAATTGCATGAAGATTTTGTTACAGCTGAAGCTTTCAGATCCACAACTGGTCCAGGTGTTTCTAGAAGGAAGAAAAGCATAGTAAGTTTTCATTCAAGCTAAAAATAAAGATTATTTGAATCAAAAAAATAGGTGAAAAGGATTCATTTTTCCTACCAGAAGCTTTGACAGCATCACGAGTTTCACAAGGATCACCAATACCATATTCATTTTCAGCAAAAACTCTGAAAAAGTAAGATTTGCCTTCTTCTAAGTTAGTTATCCTGTAGCTTGTCTTTGGACATTCTGTTGTAACTGTGGACCATGATTTTCTTTCTGCATCACGTTTTTCAACAACATAATTTGTGATTGGACTGCCCCCATCTACTAGAGGAGGTTCCCATGTAATGAAGGCAGAATCTTTAGATGCTTCCTTTACAACCAGGTTAATGGGCGGGCCTGGAGTATCTGGATAAACACAACACCATATTTGATTTAGTAATAAAATTTTAAAAACCAGTTAAAAAGTCAACAAATATATTATAATGGGGAAAGCATTGAGACTTACCAAGTACTTTTACAACAATGGTGTATGATTTTTTGCCACAGCTGTTCTCCAGACTGAGGACATATTTTCCAGCATCGTATTTATTTACATTTTCACAACGCAGGAAGGTATCAAAATCAGTTGACTTGATGTCTAATCCTTGTCTATCTCTTAGGTTGGCACCCACTTTAGACCATGAAATCTTAGGAGGTGGACGTCCTCTTACTGGCACATAAAGTCTCATTGTGACTCCAGCACGCAACACAAGGACTTTCCTTAGTTCTGCATCAAGTTCTCCTTCAGGTGGAACTGTATGTTTAAGAAAAAACCACATGTAATTAAAGCATCATCTTTAAGATGATCACAAAAGTTACTGTGACAAAAAGTTTTTAATTTTCATTAGACTAACCAACTTCTCATGCCTGTGATGATGTTAGTAAGTGTCCTGACTCCTGTTTGAAGATAATTTGCAAATATACCCTTTTTTTTTTTTGCACTGATTTTACTCCTTTTTTTGTTTTTCTGCCTTTACACCATTTATGTTAGAAAGGCTCTTAGTTTCTCTAGAATTCAAACGAGTTTCAGAGCTTCCTGGACTCTAGTGCTTTTCTTGAACTAAGACAGTTTTGTGAAGCAATGCTTTTGTATGTACAACAAAATGTATAGAAAAGCCAGCATGTCTCTTAAGGAGTAAGTGTCATACAATCAAAGAGTATCATACAGATGCTTAGAATAGTAATCTTGGCTTCAAATTATTTAGAAGATATGAAGGTAATTGAAAGTTTTAAGAAAGATGAGAGATCTGAAAATTCTAATTTTAGGATTAGAAAAAGAAAAAAATCTTGAAGATACAGTAGGAGGCAGAAGGCTATAAAGCATACAAATGAAAAAAGCAGACACCAAATTCTATTCTGTTCCTAACTGCCTTGTTTTCTTCCAAATTAGCCACTGTTAGCCTACATTTTTTGAGTAAAAATATGTTCCAAAATAATCTGCACCTGTGACCTGTGACAAAGCACGTCTTTGAAACTCATCCCATAAATTGAAACAAAAGTTAACACGGCAATCTGTTTTCAGTGAACATACTTAAAATGTCTTTGGCAGTGTGTTTATCAGGAACATCACTTGGATCGCTGTATCCAATCTTGTTGACAGCATAAACACGGAACTGGTACTCTGTATCTTCCATCAGCCCTGTTACCACAAACTGTGTAGCCTGTAAATTCTTGGGTAGATTGCATCTGACCCAGTTGTCTGTGTCAGCTCGTTTTGATTCCACTAAATAACCAATGATAGGGCTTCCTCCATCATATGCTGGTTTGCTCCATGACAGGCTTATTGAATTACGGGTAGTATCAACCACTTTAGGGAAAGCAGGCGGGCCAGGAGGATCTGGGAATTAAATCAACATAAAGTTAGCATACCAAATGCTGCATGATAATATTTGGAAATAATAATGGAAAATATAGGAGACTTTTAGCTTACATTGAGGATCACGAGCATACACTGCCTTAGATGGTGCGCTAGGCTTGCCAGGTCCAGCCTTATTCAATGCTATCACCCGGAACTCATATTCTGTTCCTTCTTGGAGTCCAGTAGCTTTAACGGTTCTCTCAATGACAGGCTTTCTGTTTACTTTTGTCCAGTTAAGAGCCTTCGTTTCACGCTTCTCAAGTATATAACCAGTTATTGGGGATCCACCATCACTAGCTGGTGGCTTCCAGCTAACAGTCATAAAGTCTTTTGTTACATTGCTAATTACTGGTGGATCACAAGGTCCAGGTACATCTGTGGAGATTTATTTGAGAATTACGTTCACATTCAGAAGTATAGGCAAAAACTATACTAGTGACTATGACAAAAACTATGACCAGTGACTAACAAAACTATTCCACAAAGCACTTACCATATGGGTTCTTTGCAACTGCTGGTTCAGTTAAGATGGGGTCCCCGACACCATATTTGTTTTCAGCACAAATGCGGAACTGATACTCATGTCCTTCTATTAGTTTCTCCACTGTGCAACTTGTAATGGGTACATTGGCACTGACTTGGGCCCAGTTAGGTCTGCTTGTTTCACGCTTGTCTACAATGTAGTTAGTAATTTCTGAACCTCCATCTTCCAGAGGAGGCTCCCAAGAAAGCATTGCACGATCTGCATACATATGTTTGATTTTGACAGAGGCTGGTGGGCCAGGCTTATCTAGAACAAATTAACATCACATTCTTAGAGTTCTATCTTTTGCTATATCATTTAATTATAAATGCATTTATTAATAGACAGTCTTTAGCTTACCAAGTACTTTAAGCCTAATGGTTGCTGACTTTGATCCACTTGCATTTTCAGCAGTAATAGTGTAGTCTCCTGTTTGCTTCCTGTTAACACTGAACAACTCAACTGTAGCAAGATTTCTCTTCGTGGTGATCTTAACACCTTCAGATGGCTTTAAAACCTCTCCTTCTTTCTTCCAGGTGATTGCTGGCATTGGCTTGCCATACACATTTGCCTCCAGACGCACATTAGTTCCAGCTTTTACTGTAAGCTGTGATTGCATAGACAGATCCAACTCTATCCTGGGAGGAACTGAAAGGAAAGAATCCAAGAGTTAATCAGTCTAGTAGGAGATAAATGTCTCATTCGTCACATGAGCGTTAGTTCCCAACATGCACAGGCTCCTACCAGAGCTATCAAATACTTTCATATTTCTTACCATTTTCTGGATGAATGGTCACTGGATCAGAAGGTTCTGAAGGTTGGCTAATGTTAACTGCTGTCTTGGCAATTGCTCTAAATTGATACTGAGCATTTTCTTCCAAACCAGTCACAGTGTACTCTTCTTGGGGTATTTGATACGGAGTTGTATTGCATCGAACCCACTTATCACCGGGTAATTTGCAAGCTTCCACAAAGTACCCAATAAGTTTGCTACCACCATCATGCTTTGGTCTTGTCCATACCAGTGAGGCAGTACTCTTAGTGACATCAATAACTTCAGGTTTTCCAGGGGGATCTATGGAAAATAAAAACATATTATAGTATATTTTTCCAAAAAAGAGCTAACACATTAAAAAATGGCTTCAGTATTACTGAAGATTAGATCCTATTTACTGCATACCTAGGCAGTGCAATCAGAGGGACGTCATAGTAAACATGAAAGTATAAACAGAAGGGCAAACCAAAGATCATAATAGGTTGGAGATATATTGAAAATTATCATAAAAACAGTCTGTGGCGAAGTATTGGCATGGGTGGCTTACCAACTGGTGCTCTTGCTGTGACAAACTCAGTTGGTTTACTAGGTTTACTTGCTCCAGCTCTGTTCAATGCATAAATTCTGAAAGTATACTCCAGACCTTCGATGAGGCCCACACAAGGGTATTCTGTGGAGCGCACAGATGTGTCATTGGCTTTCACCCACAGTAAACTGTTCCTCTCTTTGCGCTCAATGAGATAACCAGTGATTGGACTGCCTCCATCGCTATCTGGTCTATCCCAAGCAACAAAAATGCAGTCCTTATTGACCTTGGTAATACGTGCATTCTTTGGTTCACTGGGAACATCTAGAAAGGAATACAAAGATAGACATCAATTGTATGTTTTCTTACTAGAAAGTTAAAATGGAGGAATGCTGCTGTCAAAAACTGGCATACCAAATGGGTATCTTGCGATCATCTTGCCAGAAGCAAGTGGTTCAGAAATCCCAAAACGATTTTCAGCACGAACACGGAACATATACTCTTCTCCAGGAATCAGTTTTCCAATTCTGCAGCTTGTCTTCGTGACAGAAGATAAAGCTGTTACCCAGTCTCCTCGGCTTACATCACATTTCTCAACTACATAGTTTGTAATGTTGCTGCCACCATCTTCAAGAGGTATGTGCCATGAAAGAGTGCAAGCATCGGCATCTATTTCAGAAATATCAAATGGAGGCTGTGGCGGACCTGGTTTATCTGCATGAAAAAAGTATATTAAGAGAAAAGGGATGAAATAAAATGGCAACCACTGGAGTATTGTAAAACCAGCTTTGTATAAAGGTGGAATGACAAACAACCAAATGGAACATACCCATGACTGTCACTTTGATTTTCTGACTATCAGTACCAGAGCTATTTTCTGCAGTAAGAGTGTAAAAATCAGTATCTTTTCTAGTCACATCCTTTATGATAAGTACAGAAGACTTTTCTGCTTTATGTACTGCAAGGCGACTGGATGTAACTACATCTTGATCTCCTTTCAGCCATTTACAGACTGGCTGAGGCTTCCCATATACATGAGCTTCAATTCTCAGTTTCTTTCCAGCTTTAATGTGAACATGATCAGGCATCAGAATCTTAGGTGGGACTGTAAAAAAAAAAACACACACAGAGGCAAATCAATTCAACTTCTGTGACATATTAATTTACTTTTTCTTATTTTTTCATGTGAAACTTCTCTGCTTCTCTCTTAAGTGGACTCGCCTGTATGAATGACCAGAAAATCTTTAATTTAGGTTCCATTTATGGACAACTTCAGTTCCTGCAGGTGGCAATATCCATTCCAGTCTTGCTTTTACATTATTGTACAGTTTATAAGAGAATATTCATGAATTTGGATTGCTTTCACACACATTTATGTAGAGACCTGTGCACTACTAATGCACGAAATATAATTCCTCTTTTTATCTGAAACCAGTTGTTCACTTATTGCTGACCATGTTTTCTACAAGAAACATGAAGGGGAAGAAAACTGAAGCTCTTACTGAGATAAACCTGCTTGCACAGTCAATCTTTCTGTATCCTTGAATTATTTTTCTCCTACTTCTTCTTTTGCACAAAATAAATTTTTTTTCCAAAAAGAAACCTGGCAGCATTTTTGGTGTACTTCCTTCCAGTGGCTAGTTTTCATTCCCCTGTTCCTGTATCTCTCTCTTTTTCTTCCCATGTCCCAAATTAAGAAGATTCTAATCATCTTGCCCTTTCCCTACATCTTCCTGTGCCTCAGGAACCCCAGCACCTTAAATAAGCCAACCTGTCCTCCCTGATTTTTGTTTTATATTCTCAACCAACCTTACAATACAAACCACTTGTTTTCTCTTATATTAAGACAGCTCCAGCTTTCCCATTTCTCTCTCAAACTACTAGTCTGACACTTTTTCTCTTTCATTTAAACTTAATTGAAAGTATTTATTATTTCTCCCTAATTCTTATCTTCTGGTTTCAACTGAAACCATACATGAAAAATTATTTAATAATTCTGAATTAGTGGTCAATTCTCATTTTTTTCTGACCTGTCAAAATATTCAGTACAGTTAACCATAATCCTCCAGATAATTCCATAAGGCAAATGTCTTTCTGTGACTCAAAAACCGGTATATCTTGCTCATTTAATTATTAAAGCAGTATATTAGGTAGTATTTAAATGTTTACTTACTGAGTTGTTCTTTAATTTCATATTCTCCTGTAGCTTCTATTGGCAAACTTACTCCTACAGCATTTCTAGCTGCCACTCTAAAGTTGTACTTCTTTCCTTCTTTCAGACCAGCTACAACAATGGAGAGATCTTTAACAACTGAATATTCTGTCCAGCGATCTGCTGGTTGATCATGTTCTTTGTAGCTAACAATGTATCCATCAATTTTAGAGCCTCCATCACGCAGTGGTGGCAGCCAGCCTAGAGTAGCACTATTCTTGGTAATTTCAGTAACTTCAAGTTTTCTTGGTGGATCAGGTTCACCTTTCAGGGAAAAAAAGAAACACATTAAACATTGAATTTCCAAGATCTTCTTACTCTTGAATATTGGATGCTATCCATGCAAATTCAACAAGGACAATATAAAAGAGAGCAAAATTCATAATATTTTCAAAGGTACTATATTCATTGACCATATTATTTGAAAGAAACTGACACAGAAATACTTATGTTTATACTTGAGTAGTTAGTAGCATTGTTCAGTTTAGAAGCACTCACTCAAAAAATGCAAAAATCTGACTAAAATTAGAGAGAAATAAACAGAAAATGCCCACGGAGCCAAACATAAAGTATACATAGAGGCATACTCACTTAGAGGATCTGTTGCTAGAACAGGTTTTGGTATGTCACTTGGAACACCTGACCCATATTCATTTACTGCTATTACTCTGAAGTAATATTCATTTCCAGGCACAAGGTTTGCTATATGGAAACTAGTTTTCTTCAGTTCTGCTGTGACAGTTGCCCAGGTCTTCCTGTCAGCCTCCCGTTTCTGCAGGATGTAATGAGTCACTGGGCTACCCCCATCATTCTCTGGAGGTGCCCATGAAAGATGGCAGGACATCTTGGTGACATCTGAAACCTTGAAGTCTGACACAGGTCCAGGAGTATCTATGAAGAAATTTCAATTTATGTTAGCATTTTCTTCTTTAATAAGTTAAAACTAAAGGGGACCAAAAGCCTTCTACATGGAGGGAGTTAGTGTTAGATGATAGAGTTATGCTCAAAAACTGCTGCACATGGGGATCATATATATTCCTCCAAGGAACCTCCAAAATAGTCATAAAATTGTCTTGAGGTACTGCTCTCATTACTTACCCAAAACTCTGACGTTCACAAATACAGCCTTTTCTCCAGCTGGATTAACAAGTGTCAATGAATATTTCCCGGAGTCATCACGTGTTGAATCAGGAATGACACAGAAGGCCATAGTGTCAACCAGATCAACTTGTCCTTTTCTGATAACATTATCAACACCCATTCTCCTCCAGGTGACTTTTGGTGCTGGGCGGCCCCTAATAATGGCAAAAAGTCTAATAGGGCATCCTGCTCTGACTGTGACTAACTTTCTCATGCTTGCATCCAGCTCAATTTCAGGAGGTTCTGAAAGAGAAAGAAATAAAATGCAAAGTTTTGCACATGCAATAAAATAAGCCTAAAGCAAATAAAGTGTTGTACGTAAACACCCCAAAAGAGGATGGGAAAACTCACCAAGAATTTCTTTGGGAGACACAGCTTCTTTCAATTCTGCTGGTCGGCCAAGGCCAACCTGGTTTTGGGCAGAAACCCTGAACTCGTACAATTGCTTCTCATCCAGGCTGGTAGCTGTGAATTCTGTATGAATAACTTGAGCAGCAACATTACACCGTTTCCATCCTGCTTCAGGATCAGCACCCTCAACTTTTGGTCTCATTTCCACAACATATCCAATAATTGGAGCACCACCATCGTACACTGGTTTTCCCCAGCCAAGGGTTAAGGAAGTCTTTGTGCTATCAACCACTCTCAAGTTTGTGGGAGGACCAGGTGGTTCTGCAAGGAAGTAAAAGTTACAGATTAGAACACAGATGTACAGTTTAGAAATCTGTTAACATTGAAATAATACAGGAAAATTCAATGGTATTTTACCTATTGGGTCTTTGGCTATTACAGGTCTTGATGGCAAGCTTGGTTCTCCAAGTCCGACTTCATTTTCAGCACTGACGCGGAACTGGTATTCATGACCAGGGAAGAGATTAGTAACCTTCTTGCGTCTCTCTGGGATTGGAGTTTTAGTAACAGGAACCCATCTTAGTGACCGTTTCTCTTTCTTCTCTAAAATGTATCCTGTAATTGATTTGCCACCATCATATTCTGGTGGATTCCAAACTACAGTCATCTCTTCTTTGCTGACTCTTGTGACATCTGGAGGGTCAGGGCGTCCAGGTCTATCATATTTCGTTTTTGCAATAATTGGATGTGTTTCTGTTGGTGGACCCGTGCCCATTTTATTCTCTGCACGCACTCTGAATATATACTCATTGCCTTCAATGAGGCGTGTCACTTTGGCATAGTTTGTTAGGACAGAGGAAGAGTATGTAGACCAAACCATACGCTTGCTTTCACATTTTTCCAGGATGTAGTTCTGTATTTCACAACCACCATCATCTTCTGGAGGATCCCAAGTAACAGTACATCTATCACTCGAAATGTCAGTGACTTTCAAGTTTCGTACAGGACCTGGTTTATCCAAGACAATAACAGTAGCATATGCTACAAAGCTACCAGCTGCATTAGTTGCCGTAATCACGTATTTCCCACCATCAGTACGCCTTGATTTTGCGAGAACAAACTTAGATGAGTCAGAAGTGTTTTCAATACTGACTCTTGGAGATCTGGTGAGATCTGTGGCATCTTTGTCTTTCGTCCATACAACTTCAGGCTGTGGTTTTCCTCTGACTCCAGCCTCAATTCTAATTGTGTCACCTGCTTTCACAGTTAGAACCCCACTTAACTTCAAATCTAGCACTGGTTTCTGGAGATCTTCTTTTACAACAACTTCAGCTGTTTTTACCCAGTTACTTTCACCAGCCTCATTCTTAGTTTGAACTCGGAATTGGTAAATTTTATTTTCCACACATTTATCTACCATGTAGTGTGTTTCCTTAATGCTGCCTTTGTGAACTCTTTCCCATTCATCTGAATCTTTCAGTTTTCTCTCAACATGATAACTTAAATTGGGACTTCCACCATCATAATCTGGCCTTCTCCATTTCAGATATACAAATGTCTTTCCTTTCTCTGCAATGTGAAGATTTTCTGGCTCTCCTGGCTTGTCAATAGGATTGATAGCAAGGATAGGAGTCTTGGTCTCAATGCAAGGACCTGGACCTATTTTATTCTCTGCACAAACTCTGAAGAAGTATTCACGGTTCTCTACAAGATTTGCCTTTACTAATCGTTTAGTAATATCAGAGGAGACAATTGACCATCCCCTCTGATTCGGTTGACGGTATTCCACTATGTAATTTGTAATTTCAGAGCCACCATTATCCACTGGACTCTCCCAAGAGATCATACAAGAGTCTTTTGTAACATAGCTTATTTTCAGGTTCTGACATGGTCCAGGTCTGTCAAGTACATTAACAACAGCAAAAGCTTGAGCCTGTCCACAGCTGTTCTTTGCTGCTATTATATACTTCCCATGATCAGATCTTTTGGCTTCTTTCACTTGCAGTTCAACATTAGGTAGATCATGAAGTATTTCAACACGCTTTTCTTGGACTAGTACTTTGCCATCTTTAGACCATGTTATTTCAGGATCTGGTCTGCCTTTAACCTTACCAGTAATACGTATTGTTTGACCTACTCGGACAGTAATTAAGTCTCGACAGGTCACATCTAGGCTTATTTCTGGAGGAGAAAGAATATCTTTTGCAAGTACAGTTTCTGGTAGCTCTCTTGGTTCTCCCTCTCCCACAATGTTGACAGCTTTTATTCGGAACTTATATTCATTTCCTTCTATTAATCCAGGTACTCTGAAAGCACACTGTCTAATGAGTTCATCCTTATTAATCCTATTCCACTGAGTAGTTCCAGTTTTCTGACATTCCACAATGTATCCCAGAATTGGGCTGCCACCATCCTTTAGGGGCTTTGTCCACACAAGATCAGCTGATTCTTTAGTTTTGTCTTTTAATTTTGGATTTATAGGTGGTCCAGGAGGAGTGATAGGCCGTGATGCTTTTATTGGATCAGAGCTTGGAGATGGTTTGCTTAAGCCCACCATGTTTTCTGCAAAAACTCTGAATTCATATGTGTTGCCTTCAAAAAGACCAGTGACTCTGTATTTCATATCAAGAATAGGTGTCTTATTGACACGCACCCATTTACCAGATGCTTCCCGACGCTCAAGTATATAACCAGTTATTGGAGTTCCACCATCAGATTTTGGTAGGGTCCAAGACACTGTTGCAGCATTTTCTGTAATATCATAAACAGTTGGTTTACCAGGTGGGGATGGTGGATCAAACATGTATTTAGCAACTGTTGGTTCTGAATCCAGAGGTGCACCAATGCCTATCTTATTTTCTGCACGAACACGGAAAATATATTCACAGCCTTTCTGCAGTCGTGGAACCTTAATTTTTGTGTGACTTGTTCCAGAGCTAACAACTCCCCAAGTTTCTTTCTTTGATTGACGCTTCTCAACAATATAATTTATTATAGGACTCCCACCATCATCTTTAGGAGGGCGCCAAGAAATAACCATATATTCTGGTGTTACTTCAAGAATATTAATGGGACCAGTTGGTGGGCCTGGAACATCCAGAACTGTAAGGTGCAGAGCCACAGTTTTGCTGCCAGCTGCATTAGATACTGTGAGTAGATATTCTCCCGTATCTTTTCTTACACAGTCTTTGATAGTAAGCACAGTTGAGTAATTGTCAGTCTCAATCTTGTATTTGCCATCTGGTTTAATTTCAGTGTCATCAGTAACCCATTTTGCTGTGGGAACTGGCACACCTCTCATAATTGCTGGAAGGCGCACTGTGGTGCCAGCCTTAACAACGAGACCTTCAATTAACTTCACATCTAGATCCACAGAGGGAGGTACTGAAATCAGAGAAAAATGGAAAATATTTTTTCAGGGCAAATGCTTATAGAAAAAGAGAAAAAAATCAGTGAAAAAACATGCAAAACCAAAAATTACCTAGTTTTTCTTGACACTCTATTGGTATAGTTGTATCTGGAAGGCTAAGACCAACAATGTTTTGAGCTCTCACACGGAATTTGTATATTTTTCCTTTCTGTAGGCCTGTAACAACACAGTCTAGCATAGGGACTGTCTGGAACTTGGTCCATTCATCTGCACCATCTTCTTGATATTCCACCAAATACCCAGTTATCTCAGCACCACCATCACGATCTGGTCGATTCCAAACAAGGGAAACTTCAGTCTTGTCAACATCTACATGATGCAAATTCTTTGGTGGCCCTGGAGGATCTTTTAAAATACAAAACCAAAATGGTTACTAGGATGAAAAAATCTATGGTACCAGTGTATCATGTTCATACCAATGGGACAACCTCAAAATTACCAAATCCCATACGAAGAAAACAAATCATATAACTGAAAAACACTTACGCAGTGGATCTATAGCTTTGATAGGCTTAAGTGTTTCCACATAAGGACCTCTACCATACTGATTCTCAGCTGCAACTCGAAAGAGATACTGAGTGCCTTCCATCAGATATTTAGCCATATGACTGCGTTTCTTGGAGGATGACGAGATGGCTACCCACTGTGCAGAAGCTACATCTTTCCTCTCCACCACATAGTTGGTAATCACAGAGCCACCATCGTCTTCTGGTTCCATCCAAGTGATGTAGCAAGAGTCACTTCTAACATCACTGATATTCAGATTTCTGGGTGGACCGGGCTTATCTAACATTGAAAAAAATATAATCTGTTATTTATTTGGTAACTAAAGCATTTCTTAAAAAAACTTTGTAAATTTCAATATAAACTATATTATATTTTATGTAATTTTTAACCCTTTTTCTATTTTCCATATTTGCATAAAAATACAAATATAACTTGGTTTATAACTTGGTTTACAGATATTTTCCAGAAGTTCCCTTATTTCTTAATCTCCAATTATAGAGTAAAAATGTGTTGTATAGAAAGAACACAAAAAGATTACCTAAGACCACAACTTTTACTGAAACAGTCTTTGAACCAGCTGGATTTTCAACTGTCAGGGAGTACATTCCACCATCTTCATGGACAGTGTTACGGATTTCAAGCTTACTGCCAACTCCTGTAACTTCAATATCAGCTTTGGGTGAGACCTCATGATCTTCTTTCTTCCAAGTAACTTTTGGGAATGGAACGCCTTTAATAACAGCACTAAGTCTCAAGGTGTCTCCAGCTTTTACGTGCTGTTCTCGGGCCATATTAGCATCAAGTATTAACTCAGGAGGTTCTGGAATCAAAAATACAGGTTTTTACATAATGAGGAAAAGGAAGTCTGTTCTTGGGTAAACTTATCTGATTTTATTTAACTCACCAAGTCTATCCTTTACTTCTACCGGATCAGGAACATGTGCTGGATCAGATTCGCCGGCTGCATTGACTGCCTTGACCCTGAATTTATAGGTTAATCCCTCAGTAAGACCAGTGACTTTGTAGTTTGTTTCAGGACAAGAATCTGCTGTAAGATTAGCCTGTTTCCATTCTTCATCTCCAACTTTCTGATACTCTATAAGGTAGCCAATTATCTTGCCATTTCCATCATGGCGTGGTGGTTGCCAAGATAAATCAACTGAATTTTTAGTTTTATCTACTGCCTCTGGATTAACAGGTGGACTTGGTTTTGCTGTTAAAAAAGTAAAAGAAATAAAAAAAAAAAATGGGAGAAAAATAGAAGAAACTATTAGAATAATTTTCTAACTGAAACTGAGTGCATTAAAAATTCAATGAGAAATGAAATGTGATACTTTACCAATTGGATCTCTAGCAAAAATTGGCTTTGATGGTGGACTAGGATCACCAACACCAATTTCATTCTCTGCTGAAACACGGAATTCATACTGGCAGCCTTCAAGGAGATCAGGTACTTTGAACTTTGTACCAGGGAAAATTGGGTCTTTGGTAGCTTTGACCCATCTTGTAGCCATTGTTTCCTTCTTTTCTATGATGTAGTTTGTTATTGGCTTGCCTCCATCATATGGTTTGTTCCAAACCACTACTGCAGAGTCTTTGGTTACATCCTTAATGATTGGTTGCTCAGGTGCATCAGGAACACCTGGGGTGAGAAGAAAAAAGAGTGTATGAGCATTACAAACAGAATAAAGATTGGAGTATCCAAATAAAATTGAAAATCAAACACTTACGGAAACGGTCCTTGGCTTTCATCTCATCAGAGATGAGTGGATCACTTATGCCATAAAGATTTTCAGCATAAATTCGAATTTGATATTCTCTTCCTTCAAGCAGCTTGGGAATTTTGCATGTTGTCTTCACTGTGGAAGATGTAACTGGCATCCACAAGTCTTTGTGTGTATCCTTCTTCTCAATTATATAATTTGTAATTTCACTGCCTCCATCATCTAATGGAGGTTTCCAGGAAACTACCATATGATCTTTAAAGACTTCATCAAATATAACTGGGCCTACTGGAGGTGATGGGCGATCTGTTTAAGAAAGAATAAACCACAGCCATACTTTTTTATGAACTCCACAAAACAACATAGATTAAACAGTGTCGGTACAGGAAATATAGTATAAAATTAGAATCGTGACATTACAGTTATAATAAGGAATTGAGATTTCAGGGCTATTCCTCTGTAATACATGTTTGACATACTGGAATTAATTCCTTAATGCTTATAATGTATTTGGTGATTAACATTTTCTACAGTGTTGATATTCTCTAAATGCATGTAGACACATTAAATCATTCATGCTGAATAACCTAATTCAGTGTTAAATATGTGCTCAGAATGAATGTATAGCTTTTCAGTATAACTGAGAATGCAGTAAATTGAATTATCGTAATAAAGAACACATTTCAATACTTAAATTTTAGAACACTCAATGAATTCTAATCACTAATAAAAATCACAGACAATATTGTTGTTCAGTAAAACCTACCGACGACATTAACTTGACAAAATCCTTTTCTTGATCCTGTGCTGTTCTCTACAGTAACACAGTATTTTCCTGTGTCTTCACGGACAGATTTTAGTATCCCCAAACAAAGAGTTGTAGGAGTTGTCTTGATCTTTATCCTGTCATCCTCTTTCACAACAATATCATCCTTTAGCCAAGTAACCTTTGGTGCAGGTTTGCCTGAGTAACGTCCAGTCAAGCTGAAAGCTTCACCAACTCGGACAATAAGCTTGTCTCTAAAGTCAAGGTCAAGCGTGGGTGGAGCTGAAAGACAATGTTAAAATACACAATGCCCACAAATGTCAGCAATATTCACATGAAAAAGTATGGAATCAGTAAATGTAATTACTATTTTCAAAAGAAATATGAAAAAGAAACATACCAAGTTCATCCTTGCACGTGATTGGCTTAGTGCAAAATGATGGCTTGCCTTGCCCCACAATATTGCAGGCACTCACACGATACTCATAGGTGTCACCCTCTTTCAAGCCTTCTACAGTGAATTTCCTATCAAGCATTTTCTCCTTTGTAACTTTGTGGAATTTGTCTTTTCCAATGAGTCGGCTCTCTAGAACGTACATGGTGATATCTGAGCCTCCATTATATTTTGGAGGGTTCCAAGTTAGTGTAACTGAGTTCTTGGTAACTGCTTTTACTTCCAGGTCTTCTGGACGGTCAGGAACAGCTGTGAATAAAGTAAAAATAAGGTAGATTAATTTTTCTGTATATTCAGGATCCTCCAGTATTTTAAACTCATATGACAGTTATCCAAACCAAAAATATTCTTACTTATTGGATCTCTAATGAGAATCTCCTTTGTTGTTTCTGTGAAAGGACCCATGCCAATTATATTCTCAGCTGCAATTCGGAAAAAGTAGGCTTTCCCTTGAATAAGTCCCTGAATAGTAGCATTCTGCCTTGTAACTGTGTAGGTCACTGGAGTCCAAGCTCTACGGTCAGATTCACGTTTCTCAATGATATAGTTGGTAATAGGAGAACCACCATCATCTTCTGGAGTAAACCATGACAATTTACATGAGTCATTGGTTAGATTCTCTGTAAGGAGTGGCATTCCAACTGGGCCTGGCACATCTGAAAGCAAAGAAAAAAAATGAGCATTCAAGCATATATTCTGAATCTTATGAAACTGTATTTGTTCACAAGCACTGAAACTGCTATTTACCTAGCACATCAACAATAATTGTCTTCTTCCTCTCACCACCATCATTTTTAGCAAGAAGAGTGTATAAACCCTGGTGACTCCTTGTGCAATTCCTGATGACTAAAGAAGAACTAATAGCTGTTTCTTCAATTTTGGCTTCTTCTGGCAAAGCTTGCTCATCCCTGCTCCAAGTCACTGTTGGAGGTGGCTTTCCTGAGACATAAGCTATGATCCGAATTACTCCTCCAGCATGAACAACAATTCTGTCCCTGACACTTGCATCCAAATTAATATCAGGAGCCACTGAGGGAAGAGAAAAAAAAAGTCAATGATTTCTTCTTCTTACTTTGAGTTAGAGGTACTAAAAATGTAAATCAAAATGTTAAATACCAATTCTGTCCTTCATTTCAATAATGTCTGTAACTTCTCCAGGCTCTCCGATGCCAGCAGCATTTACCGCTCTAACTCTAAATTTGTAAAAACAACCTTCTTTTAATCCTGCCACAACGAACTTGGTTCCTCTAATTTCTTTATCTTTTACCTGGAAAAAAAAAATTGTAACATCAGAAAACATCAAGATATCATAAATTTCTTTGCAGAGTTTGAAACAAATCTTACATTAGATATTATTTCAGATTTATGAACACACAAAAGTATTAAGTGTACATGAATTTGGCTCACACAGAATTCACCAGAAATTTTTAAAGAAATCTATGTCATGGACCTACAAGCTATTCTGAAGATTCATCTCTTTCCTAATGTATTCTACCATAGAAGGTTTTTACAATTTAGCAATTTAGCAATTACAATAGTCTAGTCTCAGAAGAATTACATGTGTTTTTGGACACAAACCTATAAGTGAGAGCAACGAAAAAAAGGAAGTCAGTTCTTTTCAAAACCCAATACCTGGAAACAACATAGGAAATGTAGGTCTTACTTAAAATGAACCCATATATTTATGGAGATATAAAAAAATAGCCAAGGTGTGCACCAGTTAAATTTTCAGTAATGCACTATTGAAAAAAATGAGGAAAATGTAGAAACACAGTAGTTGTAAAATCTTTGGCATTGTCTGATACCAGTGAGGGTTACTTTACTGACAGCTCTACCTTGGTCTTCTGTGGCTTTTTATCCTGTATTACTTACATATTTTCCCACATCTTTAAAAAAAAATTATAAAATTCTGTATCTAGTAATTGTTAAAAAGTCAAAAAGTTAACTTCATATTGAGGAAGAGCAAGCTCGGTCTTGTATTTTAAACATATGAAGATAATTATGGTGCCAACTTTTAGAAAATAACAGCAAAAATTTTTAAAGAATTTTTTTTTTCTGGAGCAATTCATATTGATAGACATAGAGAGAAGTGCAGATTCTGTAATGGTTTTCCACCTACCCGTTCCCATTCTTCCTTTCCTTCCTCTTTAAACTCAACAATGTAGCCAGTGACTCTAGAACCACCATCCTTTATTGGTGGAGTCCACTCCAAGTCTACAGAAGACTTTGTCCAGTCAGTAACTTTTGGTACAGGAGGGCCAGGTGGGGCTGAAAAATATCGTCATACAGCATAACAATGTATTATATGTTCTTATTTGAATATTTTCAAATTTAGAAAAAAATAATTTAAAATATTTACCAATAGGATCTCTAGCAAGTGCTGGATCGGATGGCATGCTTGGTGGGCCAACACCGGCCGCATTGATAGCTGAAACACGGAACTGATATTCAGAGCCTTCAATAAGGCCTGTAACTTTGTAAGAAACCCCCAGTGTCATAGGCTTGATAGGATCTCGGTTCACCCTGGTCCATCTCTTTCCAGTGGTCTCTTTGCGCTCCAACCAGTAACCGGTAATAGGAGAGCCACCATCATGTTCTGGTTCTTCCCAGTTTACCGTCATTGAGTCACGTGTTATACTGCTAACTGTTGGCTTGTCAGGAGGTCCAGGGACAGCTGAGGGAGAAAAATTCACACATAGCTTTTAAAAACTATGCTAAAGATACACGGAAATAGCTAGAGTGCAAAAGAGCTATGCACTCATATGGTCACCATTGCACTAGGTAGTTAGCCATCTGCACAAGATTTCTTTCCTTCATTCAGTTTCTCAACCCTATTCAGGTACATATAATTCTGTGAAAAATGAAATACCTTTCCTCCAAATTAAAATTGTCAAAAATTATTTTTTCTAGCCTTTTTGGATCACTACCTCATTTTAGTGCCCAGCCTAACACATGCTGTTTTAAGAACCATTTTCTCTTGCCAGCCTAACATTCCTCCTATGGCTGAGCTATTCTGTCTAATTTCTCTTTCAAAACTTAAGGTAGGAAATTGATTCTTTCTGGTCCATGAGGTTAATAATGTCTCAAATACAACAGAATAACCTGAATCTTACCAAATAAACATTTATTTGTATATTTAAGTATTAAAAATATTGAGATTGCATTTTAATATAACAGAAGGAGGGAGAAAAACATTTTAAGCAGTACACATGCTTTTAAGAACCAGGTACTACTGCTAAAACTCTTCAAGCTATGCTAGAAAACTTAGTGAAGAGAGAAAACAGTAGTGGTATTTAACAGATGCTGTACGCATACCAGCATATGGAAACAACTGACATAACTTGAAAGCTTATTTTACTTACTGAAAAGGTTTCGTGCTGTTTCGGGCTCACTATCCAAAGGTTCTCCAATACCATATTTGTTTTGTGCCATAATGCGGAAGACATATTCATGGCCTTCCATCAGCTTGGGAACAGTGAATATGCATTCCTTAGGCTCATTAGTAACAGGCACCCATGTCTTCCTATTTGCTTCTTTTTTCTCTATAACATAGTTTGTAATCTTAGAACCACCATCATCTAATGGAGGAAGCCATGATATTGTCATTTTATCGGCCAAAATGGACTCAAATTTAATAGGTCCTACTGGAGGTCCAGGACGACCTAAAAGATACATTTTAAGAACGAAGAATTAATCAAGTATCAAACAAATGCTATCAATTAATGTAATTGTAAGAGTCCTTGATATGTACCCAGAACATTCAGCCGCATCTCCTTTGAAGCAGTTCCTAGGTTATTTACAGCTGTTATAGTATATAAGCCTGTATCATTTCTGCGAGACTGTTGGATCAATAAAGTGCAAGTATTTTCATCAACGATCTTGTTGACATGTTGATCATACACCACTGGTGATTTGTCATCTGGTTTCTTTGGAGGAGCTTTGAGCCATGTTAATGTGGGGAAGGGTACACCCTTTATCTTGGCCACAATTTTAACATCTGTTCCTTCTTCGACTTCCATAAATTCTTTGAGCTCAATAGATGGTGGACCTACAGAAAATATTGAAAAAGTAGCATACAAAAATAATTCATAATTTTAAAATGGAATTCATATTTACTAGTATCAATACTTACATGTCTGGTCTTTGACAACAAGTGGGCCAACAGTGGCTGAAGGTCTGCTAGGACCTGCTATATTTACAGCTTTGACTCTGAATTCATATTCTCCACCTTCTACAAGATCCTCAACAGTAAACTTTGTTTCTTCCACATCACGTCTGTTGCATTGCTTCCAAGACTCTTTCACTTCTCCAGTACGATCCCAGCGGAGACATTCAACATTATAATGTGTAACAGGAGCTCCACCATCATTCTTTGGTGGTTTCCATGTCAGGCTCACTGTGTTCTTGGTTACAAGGCCAATCTTCAGTTTAATAGGCGGGTCAGGAGGATCTTCACAACCAAAACAGAAGAATGAATAAATCCACTATATAGCACCATGTGGTTTTAAAGGATTTGTTTGACTTTAATTTTACTTACGGATTGGATCCCTGGCTGTGGTCCGCTGGATGGTTTCTGCAGGAGGGCCAACTCCAAAACGGTTTTCTGCACGTACCCGGAAGAAATACTCTTGGCCAGTTATGAGATCAGGTACCACAAAGGAAGTACTGCCACAGTTTGGATTGACCTTAGTCCAGGCCTTCCCATCAATATTTCTTTTCTCTATAACATAGCCTCTGATTCTATCTCCACCGTCATCGTCTGGCATCTTCCATGAAAGCTTACAGCTCCCTCTTGTGATATCACTTACTTTTAGGTCTTTTGGTGGACCAGGGACATCTGTTAAGATAAAAGCACAACAGGCATAATTTTACATAAGTATGTAGAAAAATAAGACTAATACCTAATATTTGGATACTTCAATATATGCAAACCATACCAAGCACATTGACTCTGACATGCACTGTCTTTTGTCCTGCTTTGTTCTTTGCTGTAATGCTGTATCGTCCAGAATGACTTCTGTTGCACTCAGGGATGATAATCTCTGAACGTGTATCAGTAGCTTCCACCTGCGCATTATAGGAAGAAAGAGAAGTCATAGGTCAACTTTGATGTTTCAATAATGCAACAATACTGAGGTCAAAAAAATTGCTTGCTTTACCTTAGCTTCTTCAGGTACATTATGACCTCCCTCCTGTAAACAAAGGGAAATAATATAAATGTAAAAGGGAATAGGCTTAAACGTCTAGAAACAGGTGTAGAAAAAAACCTTATTACTTTTACTAACCTTCGCTGCTGTTTTTGCTTTTCCTTCATACTCCCAAAATGTTTTTGGAACTGGACGACCCTTGATAACAGCTGGGATTTTAATTGTTGTGCCAGCACGACAAGAGAGCAAATCCTGTGCTCCAAGATCAAGGAAGATTTCTGGTTCCTCTGCAAAAATATTCAAATGTATAAATTTTAAGAGCTACTGAAAGTAAAATTCTGTCATCACTGAGCTGAAATCCCCCAGAAACATGTGGAATGCATATTTATGTGAGAAAAGTTGGGCGTGTAAAAAGGAAACTGGGAAGTATACAAATAAAAAACCTCGTTTCCTGTAAATTCTTCATAAAATAAACAGTATTTCATTAGTATGTCTGTAGGTGCTCATCAGTTTCCTAATGGATCATTGCCTGGCAATGGACACCATGACACTTTCAAAAATGTGTGTCAGTCTTTTGTGACATTCTTGTATAATTGTTTATTTTGTTTTGACTTTGGCTTGCTTGGTATCCTTTTTGAGCATTTATGGCAGTAAGTGGCATTTAGATACAAATATGTAAATCAGTTCTCGGAACTCTTACCTAGAATATCTTGGACAGGTATCTCTGATGTTGCAGGACTTGGTTCTGATTCTCCAGCAGCATTTACAGCTTTCACCCTAAATCGGTATTTTCTGAGCTCTTTCAAGTTGGGAACAACACATTCACAAGTAGGGAAGAGTTTGTCTCCTTCATTCACCTTCTTCCACTCAGTACTACCTTCATCTTGCATTTCAACAATATATCCTTTTATAGGACTCCCACCGTCCTTTTGAGGAGGCTTCCATGCAAGTGCTACAGATGATTTGGTTTTGTCTTTGATCTCTGGGCAAGATGGTGGACCAGGCACAACTGGCAAAAAAAGAGCAAGTAAAAATTACCTGAGTGTTAGTGTCTCCCTATATTTTTCTAGATAGTTTGTAGAAGAATGCAAGTATTTTCATTTCTTTACCTGTATATAAAGTGTAAATCCTAGAATGTGCATACTAATTACATATATTACCTATATTAGCAAGGAATACTTCAGGTACAAGACATAAAGGCTGAACTATTTAACAGTAAAGTAAAACGAAAATATAAAAATATGATTCTGAACTGAAGTTCACTTGACAATGCCTACATTGGTGCAATCACAGTATTAGGTACACAAAAAGGTAAAAAATTAAAATTAAAGCTAATTATTTTTAAAATTTTAAAATCAGGAAACTTTGTGCCAATATACTCTCTCAGGTTTAATGCAAACAAAGCCTTTGAATGTTATTAAATTCGTACTTCATTATTAATAATTTTTATTAATCAATTAAAACCAAGTAATAGTAACACTTTTTTTTTATTCTGCTGTGATAAAGTCCTCTAACACAGTCACACCAATTATATACTTACATATGGGGTCTGCTGCCAAAGCTGGATCTGATGGTTCACTGGGAGGGCCAATTCCAGCAAGATTTTCAGCCATAACTCTAAACTGGTATTCAACACCTTCTGCCAAACGAAGCACATTGTGCTCTAGACCTTTTACTGATGGTTTTGTTACTGGAGCCCTGTTGACACGAGACCAGTAGACACCTCCCACCTCTCTCTTTTCCAACCAATAGCCAGTTATTGGGCTGCCACCATTGTCCAAAGGAGGCTCCCAAGTCACTAGCATAGATGATCTGGTGCGATCCAAAATTTTTGGCTTTCCAGGAGGTCCAGGAAGACCATAGGGATCCTTAATAACAACTTTTTCTGAGAGGCATTCATCACTTATTCCGTATTTATTTACAGCCCGGACCCTAAATTGGTATTTTTCATTTGTTGCAAGATTCCATACCTGAAAAAGAGGATTTAAATCAATACTTGGCTATTTTCAGAATTAACTTATTTGGAGTTAAGCAAAAGTTTTCACTTTAAATTCTATCTTGCAATCTGACTAACATACCTATGTTTATGTACTACACAGTTCTGTGTGATGTCTTAAGGATACTCTTATTTCCTGTGCATAGAACTGAGCATAAATAAAAATGTCATTATTCTTGCAGTTGGTAAAAAAAAAGAAAAGGTGTATTCTCTCTAGCTCAGCTGAAGTTAAGTAGCAAAAGTGGACAATTTCTTTTGTTTTGTCACATGAGAGATAAAATAGACACATGGATGGGAAACATTCATCCGCTAATTCTGGAGTCTAAATGGAGCATAAGCACAGGCACCTACGCAAGTAGCAGTTTCCATTAAATATGTAATATTGTTATTTTTTATGCATACTAAAGTATATAATAAAGATATTCTATAAATTACCCCAAATCTTCTCTCAACAGCGCCTTTGGAGACTTCTTCCCACTCAGATTTCTTCTTGCTAGCATCACGTTTTTCAATAATGTAATGGGTAATTTCACTACCACCATTATCAAGAGGTGCATCCCATGTTAAATAGCATGATTCTGCTTTAATATCAGAAACAGCAAGATTTCTTGGTGGAGAAGGACGATCTGTATGAAAGCAATAAAACATGGAACTACATTAAAAAAAGGAAAAGACATTGTATTAGCTGGCATTTTATTAAAATGTTGCATCCTTACCGTACACTTCGACGTGCACATTGCGAAATGCGGTGCCGAGACGATTGGAAGCTCTCACAGTGTAAGTGCCCTTATCGTCCCTCACTGCTGCAGGTATGCTAAGTTCGGTTTTTGCCTCGGTTCTAGATACTTCTTCCTTGGTTATCTTAAGTGCATCGGATGTTTGGTCGATTAAAACTTCATTCTTGTCCCATTCAATCTTTGGCATTGGCAGGCCTGTTACATCAGCAGGAATGTTAACTGGTTCTCCTGCCTTGACTTTGATAGTATCTCCTCTCACGGCCAAACGCAATGTAACAGTTGGAGGCACTGAAAAGAAGGAAAGTGACAGAATGGAGATGGAGATGAAAAAGATAAAGTGCCTTGAAGTGTTCTAAAGATATTTATACGGACTTCTTTAAAGCTGTCATACCTTCATCATCTTGTATAACTACATTGAGGGGCAGTGATGGCTCACTTTCTCCAATTTCATTGACAGCTTTCACACGGAATTCATACATATGAAGTTCATCGAGTTTTTCAACGAGAAGAGAAGTTTTTGGACAGAGCCTTGCATTAACTCTTTCATAATCTTTTGAATCATGTCTCCTCTTCTCAACGATATATCCTAAGATGGGACTACCACCATCACTGCGTGGAGGCTTCCAATCAAGTGTAATGGATGACTTTGTCCTCTCTGTGTACATGAACCTCTCAGGTGCTGTTGGAGGACCTATTTACACAGATAAATTACAATAAGAAAAAATTAAAACATCAGAGAATTTTAAATCATAAGAATGCAGTAACTCTGGCCTTTTAAAACCATAGATGTGCATGCAAAGAATCTGAGTATGATTATGGCTCATATAGTTTCTCATGTATGTGGAGAAAAAGGTAATAAATAGCATCTCAGTAGGCACCACTATTTGCTATGTAAAGAACCACCCTAGCTTCAGAGAACCAATTCAGACATTTGACTGAAGTAATGAAGCTAAGGCAGATACCAATCCATGTAGTTAAAATAAACACACTTTCTGTATAGAAGGAAAGACAAAAAAATCCCTGTTTAATTAATCTGACAATAATCTTTTTCTTTTTAAAAACCCTGTAAAATGAGTCATCTTACCTAATGGATCAACTGCAAGAATGGGTCCTATTTCAACAGGTGGACCAGTACCAAATTTGTTCTTGGCACTAACACGGAATTTATATTCCTGCCCTTCAATTAGACCTGTAATATCACATTTAGATCTATCTGTGTCTACAGCTAGTCTCCATGTATGCATTTTGGCATCCTTCCTCTCAACAATGAACCCTATGATGTCACTGCCACCATCATCTTCAGGATCAGACCAGTTGAGCAAACACATCTTTCTGTTTGTGACCACTGGCTTTAGGTCAAGGACTGGTCCAGGAACATCTGAAAAACAAATTCAAACAAATAAGGTAAAGCCCATACTGACTAAAATAAAAGCTTATTTAATTTGAGAAAATATTTTTCTTACCAAATACTTCTACTCTGGTTGCTGCAGATTTTGAACCACTGCTATTGGTAGCAGTAATTACATATCTTCCATGGTCTTTTCTCAATGCATTCTTAATGGTTAACTCAGATTTTGTGCCAACGTTTTCAATAACAACTCGATCTTTGTCTAATTCACCCTCCTCTACAGCCCATACAATGGTGGGAGTAGGACGCCCTGTCACAGTAGCAGGAATTTTAATAGTCTGCCCAGCCATGACCTGAATGCCTGCTTTCACAGAAACATCCAGCTCAACAGTGGGAGGCTCTGTGGAAGAAAAAGAAACAGTTCATTAGTTGAAGTGAGGGATTCAAATCCACCATTTAAGCAGCGGGACATTTCTTAAAAATAATACAATTGCAATACCTTTAGGTTCTGCAACTGTTGCGGGTTCAGTTTCTCCAGGTGGTCCTTCACCAGCTGCATTGAGTGCAGTAACACGGAGTTTATAGTCCGCACCTTCCCTGACTTCTCCAACAGTAAACTGCAGGACCTTAATGGGTTTTGCTGTACAGCGTGACCACTCATTTACTCCCATCAGTTGTTTGTACACATGGTAGCCAGTAATATCTCCACCACCATTATACACAGGAGGTTTCCATTCTAGCTCAATGGAAGTTGCACTCGTGTCAGCAATCCTTGGAATTGGTGGACCAGGTGGCACTATAAATAAATAAATAAACAAACAAAAAAAAGTGTAAACCAGAGTTAAAGGCTATGAATCCTATCTTGTCAACTGTGTGCTATTAGCTTCTGCTAAGCCACTTACTTATTGGGTCCTGTGCAGTTTTTGGATCTGAGGGTGGACTAAATTTACCAGGGCCAGCTGCATTTTCAGCACACACTCTAAAGATGTAAGTTAAACCTTCCAACAGTCCTTCAACTTTTACTTCCAGAGCATTCACAAGGTTCCTGTTGACCCGAGCCCAATGAGTACTATTGATTTCACGTTTTTCAATCCAGTATCCTATGATAGGGCTGCCATTATCTTTTGGTTCATTCCACTTAACCAGCATACTGTTGCTGGTTACATCTTCCACATCAGGCTTATTAGGTGCATCTGGTGGTGCTGAAAAACAAAAAGGTGTTTTTGTCATCATTGCTGTCTCTTCAGAGCTTACTCAAAGCTAAGAGAGAATTAAGATATAAGAAATTACTAATGTTAATTCATAGCTTTTCTGCTCTCTTAGAACCTTTGACTCCTAACAGCAATCAGTAAGCAAATTTGCAATGGTTCTCTCTTTTGGCAAGAATGCTAGTCTATGAAGCACAGAGAATGTCACTGTTCAGATGTTAAGTGTTTTAAAGGTAAAGTTTTATGACAGTGATCATCATTCTTACATGTTTACTATTGAAATTAGAATATTTTTGATAGTTCCATATATTTCAATGGTTTAAAATGTGCAATAATTATCACATAGCTAAAGTTTCTTCTGGGAAACATCCAGATAGATAAAGCTGAGTATTCTAACTGTCTGTTATAGTTTCACACTTTGTTTTCTGAAAAGGCTGTTTTTCAAAATTAAAACTTACAGAAAGGATCTTTGGCTGTCATTGGTTTTGAAACACACGGTGGTCCTGCTCCAACTCTATTTTCAGCAAATACACGGAATAGATATTCTTTCCCTTCTATCAGTTTTGTTACGTGGAATTTGCAATGCCTGAGTGTTGAACTGACAGTGACCCAGCCCATTTCAGCTTTTGTATTGTCTTTCTTTTCCAGTACATAGTTTAGGATTTCACTTCCACCATCATCAAGGGGAGGCTCCCACTTGCAAATGACGGAATTTTTCCTCAAATCTTCAAATACAAAGTTGACTGGTGGCCCAGGTGTATCTGTTAGTAAATCAAGAAAAATGATGAGTACTCAACTTGTGCACATTTTACCTAATAGTCTGAACAACTAGGTGTTTTGAGGACATTCTTTACATACCCAACACATTGACTTCACATGAGGCTTTTGCAACTCCATGATCATTTTCTACTTTAATTGTAAATGTGCCATGATCAGCTCTAATGGAGTCACGAACTGATAGTATGGACTCTCCTTCCTTGTGGTTGTCAACACTCATACGTTCCGGCAGTGAAAGCTGGAAAGGTTTCTCTTCTTCAGCTTCACCCTTCTTCTTTCTGGGTGCTGTTACTCTCTTTTTGATATCCTCTGGTCTGACAACTTCATCATTCCTCAGCCAAGTGATAGATGGATAGGGTGACCCTGAAATATGTGCCTCAAGTATGATCTCATCACCTCTCTTCACCTCAAGGCCAGACTGTAGGTTTGCAGCAAGGAAGACTTTTGGAGCCTCTGTAATAACAAAGAATGAGAAATGGAGCATAGAATCTTTCCATACATCTGAGGCTGTATGGCAATTAATACAAATGATCTAATGAGCAATTCATACCAATAGGATCCACAGCTTTCACAAAAGGAGTAATCCGAGAAGGCTCACTGATGCCAGCAGCATTCTCAGCACGAACACGGAACTGATACTCCTTTCCTTCCTCAAGGCCTTTCACTGTGTAAGTTAGTAAGGGTACCAGATAGTCATTGCATCTCTCCCATCTCTCTTTGCCCTTAGCAAGCTTTTCTATTATATAGCCCATAATCTTGCTTCCACCATCAAACAGGGGTGGTTTCCATGTAAGAGTTACAGATTTTGATGTTGGATTATGGACTTCAAGGTCGACAGGTGGATCTGGGGGCTCTGTGAAAGAGTAGATCAGAAGAGAGATCATATGAGAAAAGAGAGTATGAAGATTTCATTTAAAATTCCATTTTTTAGATTATTTAATAGAAAAACAAACTTACGTTTTGGGTCTTCTGCAATGATCGGGTTTCTTAGCTCAAGATAATCACCCCCTCCAATCTTATTGACAGCTTTAACACGGAAGTAATATTCACAGTTTGGGATAAGATCTTTGACTTGCCATGAAAGCTTATTTTCACCAGACATGACTGGGATGTATGTTTTACGACCTGCTTCTCTGCGTTCCAGAACATAGTGCAAAATAGGAGTCCCACCATCAAAGTCTGGAGGCTCCCAGGATACTTTGCAAGAATTCTTAGTTATTTCGCTTGCCTTAATGTCTTTGCACTGTCCAGGTGGACCTGTTTTAAATAAGAATGAAAAAGTTAGTTAACTAAATAGATGGGAAAGTGCATTCTTATAAATATGAAATTATATTCAATTTCTTTGCTTTGCAGAAAGCAAAGACCACAAATGTGAATTGCACAGCATCTATATGAATTTATGCTCCCAAAGGATAAAATAGAATTCTTAAAACAGTTTTATATTTATATGCTAACTATTCAAATTAATTGGACTTTGAGCAGTCACTGAATAGTTAGAGCAACTTGAGGTAAAGTGTTTTTTCATGGGACTTCATAACGTCAGTGTCTGTATGGCAATCAACACATGTCTGAGTTGAAGTGATTAGCCTCTGCCTGGCAGAAAAAGTGTCTTTCTAGTCCTTTCTTCTGTCAGCTGCAGGGCCTAAGTGAAGCATATTTCTCAGAATGGAAGAATGTAGTTACCTATGACTTTGACATTGACTGAACCAGTTGTTGATGCCAGCTTGTTCTGCAGTGTGATAGTATAAACACCAGCATCAGCATGAACACTGTCTATCACTTCAAGCAATGCAGAGGTGTAGTCACTCTTCATTGTTGTTCTGTCACCAGCTTTCAACTCTTTGCCATCTTTGTGCCATGTTATAGTTGGGGATGGAACAGCTCTGAAGGGTATAGGGATACTTAATTTCTGTCCTTTAACAACAACAATGTCACGAGTTTGCAGATCAATGGTTGGATTACCTGTAAAAGAAAGTATAATGTTATTAGAAAGTTGCCAAACACCATTCTTTTTTTAGTTATGCAGATCTGTAAAAAAAAAAAAAAAAAAGAAAAAGAAAAAGGAATCTATTCTTACAATCTGGGTCCTTGGCAACAACTTTTTCTGAGATGTCCGATGGCTCACTAGCTCCAACAGCATTGACAGCTCTGACTCTCAGCACATATTCTTTGTCTGGAACAACACCCTCGTCCACTTTACATTTTAGATCTTTAATTGGACGAGAATTGATTCGCATCCATTTTTCTGTTCCTGCTTCACACATCTCAACATTGTATCCAATAATAGGACTTCCACCATTCTTCTCAGGAGGTTTCCATGCAATACAAATGTGCTTTCGGCCTGCATCTGTGACATGTAAATCCTGAGGAGGTGAAGGAGGGCCTGCAGAAATGGAAAAGTATTGTGTGATTTTCCTCCCAGAACAGTACATTGCTTCTAAAATTCATACACTGTATTATTCTACTTACTTGTTGGATCTTCAATATGAATGAGGTCAGTTGGTTCGCTGGGATGACCACATCCAGCTTCATTTTCTGCACGAACCTGGAACTGTACATCTGTACCTTCAATGACATCTGTCACTCTGAAATTGCAGTCTGGCCCAGCTGTCTTCCCAGCTTTTACCCAGCGAGTAGCTAGTTTTTCTTTCTTTTCAATAACATATCTGAAGAGATTGGGGAAAATACTATGAGACATTTGGAATAGGAACACTTCAGAATTCTTGTTCGAGAAAATAGATGAAAAGAGATTAGAATAGTTTAGACAGTGGAAAAGTAAAGAGAAACATGGGTAATAGATTCAATGAACTTTTCTTCACACATTAGCCACTTAGTCCTAGTAGGTCTCAGCCCCTATTAGGAGCTGACATCACTGACAGACCCAGGTCTGAAAGTCAATTCTTGAACTTTGTTCTGTGTTTTAGAACTGAACTGAACTGTGTTCTCAGGTTGTAGAGAGCTGCAAAGGGAAAAGAACCTCCAAGCTATACTTGTATCTTTGCTAGTTTGGATCTCAGTAGTCAGTCAGTCCATTGAGAATATTTGTAGGTACTATTACTCAGCTATCAAAATTCTGCTTAGGACAGGCTATGTATGGCAAAGTAATGCAAACTGAGTGACTTCTGTTTCTTCAGGCAGATCTCTGTAGTTGACTGTTGGTTTAAGATATGCTTTCTGTGATTGGGAAGGAGTAAATCAGTCTGTCTGAGAAGTGTTATAAAGAAGAAAATGAAAAGAAAAGAGGTAAGTGTTCATTTTACCTGAGTGTATACAGTGTGAATGACAAACTAAGGCAGAAGGAAAATACAACCATATTACTTGCTAGATGATTTTAAGTGGCTACTATTCTGCAGGAACTGGAGACTATGGTCACATTATTATTTTTTTAATGCAGTTCCTTATTATTATATGGTTATATATGCTTCCTTATATATGCTGTTTTGAGGATGTTGACACACATTCACTGTTCATGTACGTTAGGTATTTTATTTGCATCATTTCTACATTTTATAATCAAACCCTTCATTGGTTTGACCACATGGCTTCTCTTACATCCACCCACATCTTTTTCATACATGATGTGTCAATCTAGAATTTAAATATTTTGACAGAAACATCTTCATTTGTTAAAAGATGTTTATCTTATCAGAAGCCTACACAAACTTAAAATGACCTTACCTTTGAATCGGTCTGCCACCATCATTTTTAGGTGGTTCCCATTTCAAATCAACATGGCCTTTTTTCACTTCAACTATTGTAAGGGCATATGGGGGCCCAGGAGTTGCTAAGGTTAAAAAAAAAAAGGCACACATTAGAAGACTATGAATTCATGACATGTGAGCTACTGATCACTCAGTAAGCAAATCAAAACTTACTGAAGGTATCTTTAGCAAGCACTGAGTCTTCAATTTCACAGTAGTCACTCTGTCCAACGGCATTTTCAGCAGCCACACGGAACACATACAATGAGCCTTCAGTCAGTGGGCTCACTGTGTACTTGGTATCTTTCACTGTTGTATCAACTGTTTGCCAACCTTTCCGCCTTACATCTCTTTTTTCAACAATGTAGTTGGTAATTGGGGAACCCCCATCTTTTTCTGGTACTGTCCATTTAAGATCTGCTGTATTTTTAGTAATATTAATAACTTCAAGCCATCGGGGTGGTGAAGGAGGATCTGCAAAATAGGAAAATAAAGGTAAACCAGGATGTTGCAATCCCCATGTTGCAATCTTGGAAGACAGGGAATACACCAAAACTATTAAAAGTTTGTATTTCCTAAACTGAAGTAGGGCAGATTTTAGTATTTCATAAGCCTTCCAAGAGTTCATTTAGTACCTACAAAGACAGGCAGACATGGGGCTTTTTAAAAGTCAGAGACAGCGTATTTGCAGTAGCAGCACATTCTGAAACAGTACTCACAGAGCCTCTCCTTGCACAGCACAGGGTCGCTGGGTTCACTGGGCTCACTCTCGCCAGCCTTGTTCACAGCTCTTACACGGAATGAATATTCTTGTTTCTCCATAAGATCTTTGAGGAAGTGTTCAGTTGTGGGAACTCCTTCAGCCACTCTCACCCATTCATCTGTTCCCGTCTTTAACAGCTCAATGACGTAAGATTCAATTTTTGCGCCTCCGTCATGCTCTGGCTTTGTCCAGTTCAGGGTAAGGAATGTCTTGCCAATATCTTTCACAGTTGGCTTTCCAGGAGGCCATGGTGGATCTAGACAAGAGTCCAGTATTAATTATGTCATTGAAAACAATTTTTTTGTTGTTGTTGTTGCTAAATTAAACCATTAAAAAATGTGTTTATTGTACCTATTGGATCTTTCACTAAGATTGGCTCTGTTTCCCTGCTCGGTTTTCCAGGTCCTGCAAGATTCTCTGCCAAGACACGGAACTTGTATTTCTTCTTATTTGTGAGACCTTTAACCCTGGAAATAAAAATAAAGTTTGATTAAACCAAACCCAGGCATTAATTAATTTCCAAAACATTGTTCTCTCCACTCTTCATACCACAGATTACTTGGAAAATCTGAAAACACCTGAATTACTGCTAATGATGTCAACACATTGTCAACACTAAAATGGTGCACCATGACAGAAATGAATGTTTTGAGAACCATCTTGGATTTCTGCATGTTTCATGGTTTTTAGTTAATAAGAGTATCAAGAGAAAAAATCTAAGGATTTTGGTAAATTGATACTTGAGATGAACCTGTCTGCCATTTAGAATATCTTATGAATAAGCACAGAAATTATTAAGCATAACATTTAAAAGAAAAACAAAAAAAATTTAATAATTCTTCTGTAAAGTTAAAACAAATTTAAAAAGTAAACCACCAGGGGTAGTTGGATCAAAACTTATGGAAACTAGGAAAAAATAAGAACAATGTAAAACTTATTTTAAAAGCTACTGTTACATTTTTATCTCTGTGACTTATTTTACCCTAATCTGACTATAGTCTTACTTGAATGTTGTATCTTTCACTGGCATTTTGTTGCATTTTATCCATTTATCCTGCTCAGGATCATATCTTTCAACCCAGTAGCCAGTTATGGGGCTGCCACCATCTTCATCTGGTTCATTCCATGTTAAAGTGACTGAATCTTTAGTGACCTCTGTAGGCTTGAGACCTGTTGGGGGGCCTGGTGGATCTGTATAAATTAATTAAGAAACAAACAAACAAAAACCAAAACCATCAGACAGGGGTTTTTTTCCTTCCTGTTAAAATACTGTAATAATTTATCATTAAATTAATTTACTAACCAAATGAATATTTGGCAATGATGGGGCTACACTGTGCTGGCTCCCCAACACCATACATGTTTTCAGCACTGACTCGAAACACATATTCTTTATGAGGAGTTAAATTGGTAGCTCTGAATTTTGTATCTTTAATAGTTGATGACAACTTGTCCCATATTTCACTGTCTGTAGCTCTTTTCTCAAGGACGTAGTTGGTAATTTTAGAGCCCCCATCATCTCGTGGAGGATTCCAGGTTAGAAGGCAGGATTCATTTGTGATCTCTGATACATCAAATGCAGCTGGTGGACCAGGTTTATCTGTAGAGGACAAGATGTGAATGTCAATTTTCCGCTTGCATACCTTGATACATTACTTATGATTTATATAACATAAAGTACATGCATACCAAGAACATTAACTTCAACAACAGCAGTAGCACGTCCACTGGAATTTACAGCTTCTATAATATAGGTTCCACTGTCACTCCTCTTGCTGTCTGTAATAGTGACTGTAGAATGATTAGGCTGGGTTTCAATGGTGATTCTGTTGTTAGGTCTCAAAATTTTGTCAGCCTTGGTCCAAGTAATCTGGGGCTCAGGCTTTCCAGTTACTTTAGCTGGTAGCTCAATTTTAGTTCCAGCTTTCACAGTAAGTCCAGCAAGAAGCTTCACGTCTAAGAAAATTTCTGGAGCCTCTGATTTAGGAGAGAATGAAAATGTTGTTAGAGAAACAGTATTTCAGAGACTGATAAAAACAAAGCAGCTAGGACAATTTAGCAAGTGAAGTAGTTACCTTTTGCATCAATGGCCTGAATATCATCAGTTGGCTTACTTGGCCTACTAGCTCCCATTCTGTTCAAAGCCTTAACCCGATAAGCATACCACTCTCCTTCCTTGAGCTTTGTTACTTCCATTCTGTCAAAAAAAAAAAAAATCAAATATTTAGAGTGGTGAGCATGGCACAATTAGTTACGAGGATGTATCTACTGTGTCGATTTACTTACTTTGTTTCAATAACAGGCTCCCCACATATCTCCCACTTGTCTGTGCCACGTTGGGATTTTTCTACCAGATAACCCTTAATGCGTGCACCACCATCATACTTGGGAGGCTCCCATGTTAGGAAGATTCCTTTTGATGTTGGATTTCTCCATTTAACATTTTCTGGTGGGTCAGGCACGGCTATTAAAAATTAAAAACATATGGAGTCTTAGAAACCAGTCTAAGGAAAATATATTTTTTTTATATCTTATTTTGAAGAAAATCAGCAAAATTTCAAATATGCTTACTTGCTGGTAGTGACATATTTACAGGTTCATCAATATATGCAGGTTCTCCAGGGCCACATTTATTGCATGCAGAAACTCTAAATAAATATTCTTTCCCTTGGACAAGGTCAGGTACAGTGAACTCTTGGTCAACAATGTGATCCATAACCTAAAGAGAAGAAAGGTTCCAATGTGTTTTTAAAGTTTATTTCCAAAGAGTGAAATAAGACACAAAACTCAGTAGCATATGTGAAATTAATACAGCAATAGAAATTTAAATGAGAAAGAATGAACTTACTTTGCTCCATGCTTTTCGGCTTACTTCACGTTTTTCAATTATATAGCCAGTAACTGGACTTCCACCATCATCTTCTGGAGGTTCCCATGCGAGCTGCACTGTACTCCTGAGTACTTCTAAAACATTGAGTTCTCTTGGTGCACTTGGACAAGCTAGAAGTCACACAAATTGTATTATTTTGTAATTGGTGTTTGACAGATGATCTCTATGTAATGTATCTACCAGAAGACTTAGCCTTGTTAAGTCATTCCTCTTTAAACAACAAAGTTACATACTGAAAACTAGAAAAGACTTTTTTTAGGAGGGATTTCTAGTTTTTAGTTATGTTTTAATATACTTGGTTGGATGTTGTGAGATTACACATTATTAACCTAATTAGATTTTAGCAGGACAAATATGGAATGTTATTGCTAAAATATATACATGTTCACTTACCAATGACATTAACATTAATTTCTCCTGAAACAGATGACACAGGGTTTTCCAACGTTAAGTAATAAATTCCCTTGTCTGGGCGCTCACTCGGAGTAATTACAAGTTCTGCAAAGGAGGCAGTGGTCTTCATTTTCACACGATCACCCTCTTCCAAGACTTGGTCACCAAAAGACCAAGTGGCAGTTGGCACAGGGTACCCAGTGATGGGAACACGGATCTTGATTGGCTCTGGTACAATAACTTCCAGCCCATCCTTAAATGCACTTAGGTCCATTGTAGGTGCAACTGCAAAAAAATGGAAAGTGGATTCAATTAATTATTTTAAGATGTTATGAACACGGCCAATGACAATTGTGTTGAGAGGCTGAGTCTGACTGTATCTCAGCCTGCAGATCTAGCTTGCTGTTTCTCAGCCTGTCTAGACCTAGCTTTGTCTTATGACTCCCTACCTCTTTTGGCTAACTGTTTTGGTGGTTTTTTCAAAAATATCTGACATGGTAAGGGAGATTAGTATTACCAAGTATGACATCTAATTTACCTTCTAATATAAAAACTTTGCATTCTGTAAGGTTTTTTTTCAGGGATCGTCTCTGCCTTTCTTTTCTTCTGTTACCTCTCACTTTCCACAAAGGTAGGTCAGGAGACAGAAGGTTTTGTCTTGCTTCTCAGGCAACCTAACAGGGCTCTATCTCATTGTACAGATAATTATCTACAGAATTCATAATGGAGGAGAAATAGCTTATGATCTCAAATGTCTAAGGTGTGCCAGTTATCTGGTGAAAAGTATACATATTACACACAAGATGCACTTTAATTGTGTGCTGTATCTGATTAATTGTTTTTAAGAAATAGCATGCAGCTTACCAAAACTATCATCTGCAGTTAATGGCCCAATAGCCTCTGCTGGATCAGATACACCCGCTGCATTTTCTGCTGAGACTCTGTAGTAATAACTGGATCCTTGTTTCAATCCAGTTACCTAAAACACACAAACAATCATTTACTACCTTATATTAAAGATGATCTACATATTTTACACGTTGATGAAGAGAACATTGTACCTTGAAAGTAAGAGCAGGTACTAGTTTTGGGTTACAACGAATCCACTTGTCTGTTCCTTCCTCTTGCCTTTCAATAATATAGCCTAAGATTGGACTTCCTCCATCTTCGAGAGGGGGTTCCCATGTGAGCTGAACTGATGACTTAGTTTGATCTGAATGCTCAAGGTTAATGGGAGGACTTGGTCTCTCTGAAAAAAATATGAGACAAATAGATTTGTGTAACTGATAAAGGAGCATGCTTCTGTAAATTAATTATTTCTGTCTTACAGTACAGATTTTAAAACCTTTGCATAGCTTTTTCTACACTGATTCTTTAAAGTGAGGTTGCATCCTAACTTCAGAGAAAAAATATTTGCAGTCCTTACTAAACCAAGTGGTAGCAAGGTACTCCTGCTATGTTTGAAGCACGTAAGTAGGGAAAATCTAACTCTGCACAGTATTTGCAGCATACACATTTGTCAATTGAACTTTCCTGCACACGTAGCATCCAAAATGCTCCTGTCTCATAACGCAATCATAATTATACAGACTTTGCATACTCACCAATTGGGTCCATGATTTTTACTGCACGTGTAGCAGGACTTGGTTTGCCAACTCCAACCATGTTTTGAGCTCTTACTCTGAAGAAATATTCTTCATTTTCCACAACATCAGTCAGAACAGCTGAAAGTTCATCAGCTCCTGTGGTCATAGTTGGCTCCCATCTGATGGTAGCTCTGTTACGCAGTTCAATAACATAGCCAGTAATCGGGGACCCTCCATCATCCTCAGGGGGTTCCCAGCTAAGTGTGGCTCCAAACCTGTTCACATCAGTAACTTCTACATTTTGAGGAGGACCGGGAACATCTGCATTTTATTTTAGGAGGAAAAAGGAAAAAGAAGGTATGTAGGTTTTACCTATTGTCAGAATTTGTACTGCTTTTTTTTATGCAGTCATCAAACACTGAGTTTTCTGTAACTTCTGCTCACCAAATTTGCTCTTCGCTTCCACAGGTGTGTCTGTTTCCACTGGCTCACCAGTGCCCACTCTGTTGCGTGCACTAACACGGAAGAGGTACTCAACTCCTCCCTTCTGAAGTCCAGTAACAGTGTATTCACAATTTTCAGCACGATCTGTGGCTACAATCCAGGTCTTACGCTTGATATCACGTCTTTCAACAACGTAGCCTATGATTTTACTTCCACCATCACTTTCTGGCTCTTGCCATGCGAGACCAACTTCACCATCATAAGTTTCAGTGACTTCCAAGTTTCTAACTGGGCCTGGAACATCTATTAAAGATATGACAATACTTCAGGGCATTGCATCCATTTTTTTCCCTCTGGCTAGAGAAGAGGAGTCTGAGGAGAGACCTCAATAAGATCTACAGCTTTTCCATGAGGGGAAGCAGAGGGCTTCCACCTCAATAAAGGCTTTTTATTCTGTGAAATAATGGTAAACAAGGTTTTAATAATACCACTACTTACCAATGACCTCTACATTGATGAATGCTTCTGCCTGGCCATGTTTATTTCGAAGCACAACCTTGTACCTTCCCTTATCTGATTTTTTTGCTTCATAAATTTTGAAGGTAGTGCAGTCAGTTGTTGTATCAACAGTTGTTGTGGGCAGACTTTCCCCTGCTTTCAACCATTCAGCTTCTGCTCTTGGGTAAGCATCATATGGGACAGTCATAGTCAAAGGTTTCCCAACATCAACCACAAGGTTTTGATCACCAGTCTTGATTTTAGGTGCAGCTAAGAAGGATGAATGTGAAAAGTCAGTACTTGCATATATACATATATATATAAAATTGATATATTTGTGCAGTCAGCAAAGAAGCTAACACAGAAAAGTAAAAGGAGTTGCTGTGTAAACTCTAAGAAAATCCTTCATATACTTTTTGGACTACTCCAAAGAAAAAAATACAGGCTGGTTGGTAGGTACTGTGTTCTCCTATAAAATCAGGTAAGAAGGAGTTGCTTTTTGAGAACTAATTAATTATTCGGTAAAATAGACATATTAGGAATTATATGTCTAATATGACTTAAATGAGTAGGCCAAATAATTTTGGGGGTTTTTTTCAGTGACTTAATTAAAAGCTTAAAGCTCCTTTAAGCTTAAATCTTGCTCTTTGGTATATACACATTGAAAAGTGACGTGTTTTCCTCAACAGCTTGATCAGCATGGTATAACAAAAAATGTTTGTTGTTTAAATTCATATTCATATAGTTTAACAGATTTGTTAAACAAACTTCAAATAGTCTAACATTTTCCTGATTGTGTATTCATTTTAGTTCAGCTTTTTGAAAGAGCAAAATCAACTTAGTTAAACTAAATTCACTAATCTAAGATTTTATAAAAGAAGCACAAAGCAAGCAACTTACCAGCTAATTCAAGTTTAGCTCTAGCTTCCTTATCTTTGGCGATAAATCGGTATTCCCCTTGGTCACGGGGTTTTATGTCACACACCTGCAGCCTGTGGACCTTTCCTTCACTCATCATCTGGTGTTTGTCACCTTGGATGATAATCATGTTGTTTCTCAACCATTTGACCTCCACACCATCTTTGTTCAATTCAGCCATGAAGATGACATCTGCACCAGGAGCTTCATAAATATCTTGTGGTGGTCGAATAATCTCAACAGGGATTTCTGAAATAAATGTTAATTTATTTGGTATTATTTGTTTATTGTTTCTGTTATTATTAAATAATGTAGAAATAAATCCCACCCAATTTTACACATACCTTCAACAAAAAGTCTTGCCCTGGATCTCCTGTCATCCACTCCACAGGAATATTCACACTCATCATCTAGTCTACAGTCTTTTATGATTAATCTGTGCAAATTTCCATCCTTTTCAAACTGGTATCTTTACAGGGGAGAAAAATAAGCAGTATTTTAGTTTCCAGACAATAAAGTAAAGCAATAAAGTAAAACAAACATATTTAGCACATTCAGAAGAATAATAAAATGTACATACTTTTTGCCTTCTTTGATTTCTCTTCCATTTCTGTACCATTTCACACTGACTTTCTCTTTGGAAAGCTGGCATGTAAAGACAGCATCATCAAATTCAGTGACAGTCTGGTCCTGAAGATGCTCAGTGAAGTCCGCTGGTGCTTCTGTGATAAGAAGCTCTGCAACTGATTTGTCTTGTCCAGCAGTAACAGTGTATTCACCTTCATCTACAAACCCACAGTCTTTAATGATCAATGAGTGCTTGAATTTATCAATTTTGTACAAAATGCGCCTGTCAAATGTGATCTCTTCTCCATTCTTTGTCCATTTGAGAGTTGCATTAAGGCGATTGACTTTACACCAGAATGTGACAGTTTTCTTTTCCATGGTCTCAATATCTTCAAGGGGCTCAACAATTCTGAGATCCTCCTCTGTTAAGACAAAAAAGCAAACATTTTTACATCCTCATGTGAAATTGAATGTAAATGATGAAACAATTTTAATTTAGTGCAAATTATTTACCTAATACTTTTAAGGCAGCAGAGCTTTTAACGTGTTCGCCTCTCTGGTTTGTCAGTGAGATGGTGTAGGTAGCTTGATCTTTCAACTCTGCATCTCTGATTCTGAGAGTGTAGACTACACCCTTCTGAACAATAATGTACTTTGCGCTATCAAATATTGCCTCGTCATCTTTGTACCACTTCTCTTTGGCACCTTCTTTATTGACTTCACAGTTGAAGATAACTTCCTGACACTCATTAACTTCCTGGTCCTTAAGAGGAGTTATAATCTTGAGTTTTTCTGAAATTGAGAAAAGAGAAGAATTAGGACATCATGTAGTATAAAAAATGCAACAAAACAAGCACATTGATAAAATAAAGCTTACCAATCACTGCTAAATGTGCTGTAGCTTTAGCTTCACCAACCATGACAGTATACATTCCTGTATCTCCTAGAACAGACTCTTTAACCACAAGTGTTCTCTTTTTGCCATCTGAAATGATGTCATACTTATCACCAGGCTCCAGGACTGTGTCACCCCTCAGCCACTGTACTGTAATGGCTTCTTTGGATACTGAACAGACAAATTCAGCCTTTTCTCCTTCAAGCACCTCAAGGTTTTGTGGTCTGGTAAGAAATTCTGCCGCAAGTTCTGAAAGAAAACATTTTTGTGGATATATATATATGTTATTTTTCACTTGTGAATGGAATAAACCAAGTTGTGTATTATTACAGATTTTTAAATGTTTTTAATTTTTTTTTCCCCACGATACAAGGTCACCAAAGTAGCACTCTTACCATGTACAGTAAGTTTTCCTGTTGTACTAGAGCTTGGGAGCTTGCAAGTGTATTTGGCAGCATCTTCAGGATGAGCATTATGTATAACAAGAATTCTCTTTCTACCATCAGAAATGTGTTCAAATCTACCACCATCAGGCACCTCTTCATCTCCTTTAAGCCAAGTAACTTCAGCATTAGGCTTTGAAACTTCACAGATCAATTTCACAGTGTCATTTTCATTTACTTCGAGATCAGGAAGATTTTTTGTGAAAACAGCCTCTTCCTCTGCAAAAAGAATTTCGAAAGATGATTAAAGCTTGCCATAAAAAAAACCCCCACTCTCACATTTTCTACTGTTCACATATTAGATTCTAAAACAGTGTGTTTACCTATCACTGTAAGTAGGCCAGAAGTCCGAGCTGTTTTTGCTTCACAGGAATATTCAGCTTCATCATCAAAGACACATTTATTGATGACAAGAATGTGTTCTGCACCTTTAGAAATTATGTCATACTTTTTGCCTTTTCTAATTTCCATGCCATCCTTAAACCACTTCACCTGTTTCAGAACAAATTAACATGGTTATTAACATGCCCTTCATTTATATCAGTGTGTTCTTTTATAGCAATGTAACAAAGTTTTCTCCTCTAGCTGAAGGAGTCACTGAGATTAAAAAGTGTCACTACGAACCTTGACATTTGGACGAGAAATTTCACATTCAAACCGAGCAGTTTGTTTTTCTTTAACCTCAAGGTCAGTTAGGGGTTTCAGGAAGTCAACACGAATAGCTGTAAGAGAATACAAAATTTTTAGTAGAGGGAAGTTCATGCTACAGAAGTAAAAGATTGCCAACATTGATACTACTGCCAGTCACAGACACCGGTACATTGCCTTTACAGCACCTAGACATTTGGTAGAAAACTGAATTACTCACGCTCCACATTGAGAAAACACGATGTCTTAAAATCCTTAGCATCACAAGAATATGTTTTTGCATCGTCCAGTGTGCAGGCACGGATGATGAGTTTTCTGACCCTGCCATCAGAAATTATATCATACTTCTTTGATTTGTGAATTTCTTCTCCATTTTTGAACCATTTAACTTTTGCATTTTCCCTGGAAACTTCACATTCCAGTACTGCAGTGGCTTCCTCTTCAACAGTCTGGTCCTCAAGTGGTTTGGTAAATTCAACTGGGGGTTCTAAAAGAAACAGATACATTTTTGATAGAAAAGATCTAAACTATAGCCAGTCTCTGCTTGTACAGAACTATCCCATGCTGTTTACTAATTTTCCTTGACTGAATAATCAAAAAGGCTGTTAGACGTGCCTATTGAAGGTTTCTTAAAACATTTTTTATTTTTAATACAGAGACATTTTTTGTTAATTCAGGTAATTTCCTCATTTTCAACCTACTGTAAGATTAGACTGGATGCTATCCTTGGTCATGGGGTTTTTAATTAAAAATCACCACAAACCCTTGCAACTCAATTTCTTTAGCTGAACCATACCCATGTAATCTCAGTGACTCTAAAGTTATACTGAACTTGGAGAATGCTTAGGGGTTTTTTTAACTTTTCTTGAATAACCAGATCAGTTCTTTTACTTCTTACTGATAATGCAGTTTGTGAGCAGTACAAGTGGGTATACAGACAATGTTATGTTGTCCCTTGACTGATGGTGCAGTTATATTCTTACATGTTTCTGGATATTCAAAAGAACAGAAAAAGCCACTGGGAGCCACAAAGGCTAGTACTTGTGGGTTCTCTTGAGGCTAATTGAATGTTCAAGTCTGCAGCAAAGCCCTGGAAATGCTAATGAACTGGTTCATCTCCCAGATTTGGCCTATTTCTAGGGTTTTCCCTTATTCAGCTTTTCTGTGAAGTGCAGAGATTTTAAGTAGGTGGCTTTTTTTTAATCAGGGAAGTTATCCATCAGTTGAAAATTATATATATGATTCCACTCACTTGAGAAGTAGTGTGTATTAGCTTCCTATTCCAGGATGAATCATGAATAGACCATTAATGCTGATTATGGTTTAACTAAAATGACTGACTTACCTTTCACAAAAAGATTTGCTTGAGTTCTGAAATCTTTTGCTGTCAGTGATACCTCTCCGGCATCTGTTAACTTGACGTCTCTAAGAATAAGTGTGTGAACTCTCCCTTCAGCACGGATCACAACCTTAAAAAATACATTAAAAACTCTTTGTGAGCATCTACAACAAGCATTTAAGAAATATTTCAAGAAATAGCATGCTATTTTTGATTTGTGGAGCTTGGTTGTCCACTTTCATGTGAAATTTTGACAACTTCCTTTTGTATATACTAGATATAGCTCAATCCTCAAAGCTTTGAGGATTTTGGGGCTGATTTGAGATGATGTCTATTTTGAATAAGTACAAAAATTAAGCAAATTTATCAGAGAAGTTGGAATTACTGCTGGCTACATGTAAAGTAAAAACTTCTGCAGCTATAAAGAGGTTTGGCACCCCCCACATACATGTCTCTGGAAATGCCAATTAAAATTTGGTAAAATATTCAAATATTCTGCCTAAAAGGCTAGTTTCTGTGATGACCTATTGCAGAAACTACTTTGCAATCACAGTAAAAAAAAAAAATCACTTCAATGAATAAATGTTCAGCTGAATGCCAGTCACAGAGGTAATAAAATCGTTTGAATTAGCAACAGCTAAAATGAAACATTGGTACAATTAGCTTGATTCATAACGACAGTTGTAAATGTGTTTCAGGAGGTTATTTTAATTGGGTAGAAAGTGATGCATTGAGTAAATATATGGTTTACTCTCAATTTCATCTTGGTAAAATTTCAACTATTCAAATGACAGTTTTGACTGTATATGTAACCTACATGAAATCTGATGGTTTTTTAAAATATAATTAAAATGATAGCTCAGACATAAAAGACCAAAATAATGTTCAATTATATAGAATACCAAACATATAATATTTTTCTTGCCAGGTAACCATAACTATCAATCGACTACATTGATCGATAGCTTTTCACATTTTTATTCTGAAACTCAGAAGTAATTATCTTGATTTATTTCATGTCTCATCAGTTGAGTTTCAACTTTGTTTATCTGTCCTTAAATACTGTAATAGGGTCCCTTATCATCATGATCTGCTTGGATTTTTTTATTTCTACATTCTATTTCTTTTACTAAATAGTTTTTATTTATGCAAATTTCTTGAAGCTCAGAAAGATCTAACAAAACCTGAAAAAATATGCTAAAAATTGTATTTAAAATAAATAGCAATCTGTACCAAAGTATTATTAGCAGCATTATTACAGGTTCTGACACTTTTTTAGGTCATGAAATGCCTTGAAAGTTTACTTCGCCTTAGCTTTCCAAATTTTATTTGAATTTTCATTACTCTTTTAGGCCTAGTATGCGAAAAAGAAGTCTTACAACCAGTAATATAAATTTCCATTTCTTAATGCATTAATTTATGTTTCTTTATTTATTTCCCGTACCCTTAACTTTAAACATTAAATTGGCTGCATTCCAGGCTGCTCAGATCTCAGAGTTAAGAGCCAGCACTTGATGAAGGGTTAAAAATAGCTAGTGAGAAGTGCTTGACAAGCAAATCTGCCCAGAGTTATCTGGAGAGCCAGAACAAATGCCTGAAATGGAATTTGAATCCTCTTAATCCCCTTATATGTTGAATTTGGCTGCAACTCAGCATTCAGGAGAAAAAGAGGTTTTTCCTGATGGCACTTTTCAAAATCCTCTCACTCTAACTGCGTAACCTGAGCAAAAATTATTCAATATCCTTGTGGCTGAGTCTCCAACAGAATCAGATATAAAATCACTGTTGTAATGATTGATATTTTGTAACCTTAGTTTCCCTTTGTATGATAAATAATTGTAGTGTCCCAGAATACTGGAATTTCTGGGAAAAACTGATGTATCTGATCTAGCATTTGACACAGCAGTACTACAATACTGCTGTGCCTTAGTACTTCAACTGGCAGAGAATAAATAAGAAATAAAGAAGGGGAAGAGATTTGAAAGAGAAGGAGGAGGAGGAAACATGAGAAAAAGTAAAGTTTAGTTTCTTTACCTGATCACTGGGCTCCAGTTTCTTTCCTTTCAGGAACCATTCTACTGGGATTCCCTCATAAGAGAGTTCGCAATCGAAGGTTGCTGATTCCCCAGCTGTCACTGTTACATCCTTGAGGGGTCTCAGCAAGCCAATTACTCGAGCTTGGTAAGGAGAAGACATAATTTTTACATTAGTCACTTCTACCCAAGAGAGAGCTTCTGCCCTTACGTACTAATCTCCATGGTGGCTTCCCTCAAGAGAGCCAGACATCGCAATGCTGCTCTTTACATTCCCTAAATAGAAGAGGCCACCCTGGGTTCTTAGGGGAGGGCTGGTCACCTACAATTTCCTATTTGCAGAGCGTGTTTCTTTAAATTGAACAAGGTCAGCAGGAAAGTTGCTCTGCATCTGTCTCCTTGCCAAGCCTTGCATGCCTGTTGCTAGATAAGGCATGTGTTTCCAAAATAGCGAGGGCTAGGATTGGAGTAGGAAACAAGTCATCTTCAAACGTGTAGTCTGTCCCTGTCCATCAAGCGCCTAACCCTATCCCCAGATATCACTGTTATCCTACCCTCTCCAGTTAACCTGACACTTTGATGCAGCAGAGCCTTTGCTTGCAATATTTGATTTCATAACAGCATATATGATGCCAGACCATGAAGCAGCCTTCAAGGCCATCTCCTTAATTTCACTTCTCCTATATGAATAAATGATACACAAGGTTAAAAAACACATAGGACATTCCTTAACAAAAAAAGAAAAAAAAAAAAAGACAACCTGAGTAACTAATCCCTGAGTTGCTGTTCTGGAAAGGATTGCTGTGGGCTCAATACAGGATAGAGATTTGTCACCCATTCCAAAGAGGCAGTGAGTACCATGTTTTCACTTAATTAATCAATAAATTTCATTTTAAAAGACACTTACGTTTCACTCGAAGGTGAGCACCGGACTTGGCATTTGCTGCTTGGAAATCTACTCCACCAGCTTGATCTAAGCGTACATTGTACAGTGTAAGGAAGTGCTTTTTTCCTTCCTCCTTGATTTCACATTCCTGAAAAAAACAAATTGAAATTATTTTTTCAGTATCTTGTTTGTACTACACACCAAAAGTGCTCCTACTTCTCATATCATGCATCTGTTTTCTTCTACTCCATTCACAATCCTTATGCCCTTGTGAAATATACTTTATAAACATTCATTCATAGGCCTTTTCTTTCAAAATCTTTTCTTAATACAGTCAGCTTCCTCTTGGAAAGAAAGGGCAAGAGGCAACACATTTTTGTGCTGACTGAGTAGCCAATATATTAATATATATGTAGACCCGTCAGAGGCCTAGTTCCCCCAAGGGAACTAGAAATTGCTAAGCTTGTGCTGTGACCTTTCTACAAGAAGACCTTTCCTTCTTTTATCCAGACAATGATCTTCATATAACTTCCAATCTTTGTGTATTATTCACATTTGTATTATTCACATCACATGGAAGCCAAATTATTGCCAATTGTGATTGTATTCCTTATTTATTTCCCAGATCCTTCCAGCAAGGAGTTCAGAATATTTGATTAAGCTCTATACCATTTTACACCAATTTTAGCTGTCACAGAAATGAAAAGGAGTTTGGGAATGTGATCTACGTCTATTTAAACCAAATATAACACAAAACCCACAGGAAAAAGCATGCAATCTGAAGTTTGTATTTTTAAATGCCATTATGTTTAAGTGAATTCCACAAGGTCTTTGCAATTTGGATACATAATTGTTAGGTGTTGTTAACAATGCAGAATGTGTAATTTTATGTAAAAATCATTTATTATTTAGCTATTTTGGATTATATTTGCACTATATTTAAAACATTATTAATGAAAAAATCCACTATTTTTAATATAGTGACTCTTCCTGAAAGCAGAAAGAGATCAAATTTAGTTTCTGCAGTTACCCTCTCCCTCACACCCCACCTCCTTGCAAAGTGTTGAGACACACACAAGAAATGTCATGAAATATTTGCTTACAGCTGATTCAGTCAGGGGTTCTCCTTTTAGCTTCCAATTGCCATGGACACCTTCCTCAGAGATTTCAATATCAAAACGGGCAGTCTCTGTCTCAATCACCTCCACACTGTAGAGTGGTTTCACAATCTCAATATCCCGGTCTGGAGAAGAAAAACACAATTAACTCTCTCAGTCTTTAGCAGATCCGAAAAGATCTCTACAGAGCCCATTGAAATAACCATACCTTCAATATCAAGTTTAGCAGAAGTTTGATCAGTACCACAGTCACAAGTGTACTGCCCAATGTCTTTCTTCAAAGCTTTCTTGAGAATAAGGATTCTCTTTTTACCATCAGCCTTAATAACAACATTCTTTGATGCAGTAATTGGTTTGCCATCCTTCATCCATTTCACCGGGGCATCTGCTTTGCTGATTTCACATTGTAAGATGACCTCATCTTTCTCCACAGCAGTGTAATCCTGCAGCTTCCCAGTGAAATAAGGGTCTCCCTCTGCAAGCAAAAGTTAAGACATATTTCAGTCTGAAGTTTTAGTCTTCAAGAAAGAACAACTACTTTCTACCATAAAATAGATTTCCTGTTTATAGTCCTGTTTTAGTCCTGCAAGAAGGACTAAATACAGTCCTTTTTTCACAGTTCTGTTACAAAAAAGAAAACAATAAACACCTAAGAAATTATTCAGGGCATTACTAATATGACTGACAACATTCTTTTGATGCTCTAGGAGTTTTAGATCACTGTTTTAATTTGGCAATGTAGCATAAAATTTTAAAGTTATTGTAATCATCCATTGTGAATAGGTAAATGGAGACCCAAGGAAGAAAAACAAATTGTTAGATTTTCAAAATCACAATTTAGATTTAGGCCAATTCCAAGACTTTCTGATTGCTATTTTTTATTAATAAAACTCTTCTGATAATATACACCAGGTAAATTCTTTTGGGTATTCTTACCAAGAACAGTGAGTTTAGCTTCTGAGGATTTGCCCATAGCTTCCACTTTAATCTGAGAAGTATCATCAATAGTAAGATCTTTGATTGTGAGTGTATGGAATTTGCCATCGTCTGTCATTGAAACTACTTTGCTGGTATGTAATCGTTGGTCATTCTTGAACCAGACCACAGTGATATTTTCATGGGAGAGTTCCACAGTGAACTCTGCAGTTTCTCGCTCCTTCTTTGTCACATCCTTGAGAGGAGTGATGAATTTCAGGCGGATTCCTGTAACAACGTAACATATCATAATGTTACCCATATAAATTATGCAAGTATATGATGCAGAACTCTCCTAGAAAGACAACGTCTAACAAACCTTCAATAATTAGCTTGGCACTTGTTCTTTTATCCTCAGCTTCAAAGGTGTATTTTACTTCATCCTCAAAGGCAACAGATTTAATAATCAGAGCATGCTTAGTTCCGTCTGAAATAATTTCAAATCTTTCATCAGGAGTGATCTCTTCTGTTCCTTTCAACCAGCGGAAAGTCTTGGGTTCTCTGGAGACCTCACATTCAAACTTAGCTTCATCTTTCTCAAAGACCTTCACATCACTTAGTGGAGTGATAAAGATAAGAGGCAGTTCTGAAATCAAAAAAGAGCTCTTTCAGATCACTTCATCCCATGCTTTCTGACACTGGATTTGTTCTCATGCCCTGAAATACACAGGGAAATGTTGGCCAAGTGCAGACTGTACCTTTCACTTTCAGATTAGCAGCACTTTTAGCATTGGCAGCTTGGAAAGACACTTCTCCAGTCATATCAAGTTTGCAGTTATGAAGGACAAGAATATGCTTCTTCCCATCTTCAATGATTTCACAGTCCTGGTGATAAAGAAACACACACCCCACCCCAAATATTAATATTCTAAGAAACCACTAAGAAAACACTATTATTTATCATGGTTTTCCACTGGAAATTATGGTGTAAAAATAAAGAAGAAGCCTTACAGGTGAAGGTGTTAGGGTTTCTCCCTTTAGCTTCCATACAGGATGTACATCAGGCTCAGAAATCTCAATTTCAAAGCGTGCTGTTTCACCAACAAATACTTCCACTCCATACAGTGGGCGCTCCACTTTAATTAAGCGAGCTAAAAAACAAAAAAAAAAATCAGAAGTTTGCATCTGTTTACTCACAAATTGTATACCATAGAAATGTAATACTGGAATGCATTTTAAGCCTCTCCCTTCTCCTTTTGGGCATTTAAATATTATGACCAGTATGTGTTGATCTAACCTCTTCCTAAAAAGCAGCAAGTTGACAGTCTACAACCTCCTTCTATAATATGTCTGAAAATTTAGTTATTTTTGGTAAGAATATTTTTTCCTTATAATTAACCCAGTTATCTGTTACAGTGAACTAAACTGATTTTTTTTTCTGATAGTAGCTGGATAGAGAGAGTAACTGATCATCACTGTCTTTGTAACAGCTATTTATATATCATCAAATATATTGTCTCTTATAATCACTTTTAATAACTTTAAATCCAGATATTTCAGCCATTCATAACAGCACACTTTCCACAGGTACATTTTTGGTCTTGCTCTGTAGAGAGTGTCTGTGTGTCTACACTGGTTTACAAAGGTTTTGGTACTTCCCCTTAGCAAAGACATGATTACTTACACTCAACGCTGATATTGGCACTGGTCTTGTCGGTTCCACAGTCACACTCATAAAGACCTTTATCACTCTCTGCAGCCTTCTTGATCTTCAGGATACGGCGCAATCCATCCGTTTTTATGGAAATTCTGTTGGAAGCTATTAGCTCTTCACCATCTTTGTACCATTTTACTGGCACATCTTTGCTAAGTTCACACTGCAGAGTAATATCATCTTTCTCTACAGCACTGTAGTCTTGTAATTTCACAGTGAAATATGGATCGGCCTCTACAAAAGCCATAGTGGATAAGATAAATTAGTTATATAAATATACTCAAATGTCAATATTTTGTCACTTTTTACTTTTAAAAATGGTTAATATTTATTCTATAGCAGGTTTTAAATTATTTATGTAATTACCTAAGACTTTCAGATTGGCTTGTGTGTTCAAGTCCTTGACTACGGCCTTTATTTCTGAGATATCATCAAGTGTTACTTCTCTCATTTCTAATTTATGAACTTTGCCTTCTGAAGTAATTAAAACTGTCCTGCTTGTGTGAAGTCTCTTGTCATTTTTGAACCATTTCACAGGCATGTCTTCATGAGAAAGCTCAAACTGGAAGTGAGCTGTCTCCCCCTCTTTCACTGTTTGATCCTGTAGAGGTGATATGAACTTCAGCCTTACACCTGTAATGTAGACACACAAACACAATAAGAAAAACAGCTAATGTAGTCCTGAAAGATATATTCTTTATCTTTTTTTTAAAATCCTTTTGTTCATGAGAAAATACTTGCCTTCCACAAACAGTCTTGCTGGGCTCTTCTTGCCATCAACTTCAGCAGTGTATTCTCCCTCATCATCAAACTGTGAATCATTGATAACAAGAATGTGCTTCTTTCCATCTGCAATGATGTCAAATTTTTCTCCGATCTTGAGTATATCAGTGCCCTTGGACCATATAACATTGGCCTCTCTGGTAAGGACACATTCAAACCTTGCTTGGCGCTTCTCAGGAACAGTGACATCTTTCAGGGGCACAGCAAAGTCCAATTCGATTTCTGGAAGCAGAAGAGAACATACCATTTGTAACGTGCTCCACGTGGACTCTGCCTAGGCTGGTGTCACCGTGGGGCACTGTACCTTTGACTGTCAGGATAGCTGTGGTGACGGCGTTAAGGGCCTGGTAAAGCACTTCACCAGCTTGCTCCAGCTTGACTTTGTGTAAGGTGAGGAAGCGTTTCCCTCCTTCAGCTTTGATTTCACATGTCTGGAGAGATGACAGACTTCGTTACATACAAATACCAATGCAATGCAAATGCCTTGCTGCTAGGGGTTTTTAATAAAGGGGTTTTCATGAACATTGCATATGCGGTGAAGAGTCAGGTAGGAAGAATGAAGTTGCTTTCCAAGGAAATTTAATGCTTTTTTACTCAATAATTAAAATGTGGAGTACATTTCTTCAGCATTCCAGACTTATTTAGAATGTCAGAATCATCCCTACATTGTATGTAGGGTATTTCTATTATCGCCTGAATTATGTGCTGCATTACCTTAAGAAAACAAAGGCCTTCAAAACTTAGCTGTTATAAAATATAATCCTTCCTTAGAAAATCAGTATTTTTAATCATATATTCTGGTTGAGTAGCAGTGACACATCTTAACATAAAGATTCAAGGAACCTGTTCACAGTGTTTCACTTAAATAAATTGTGTTGTAAAACTCAAGAATGCTTACAGGTGAAGGTCTCAGAATTTCTCCTTTCAGCTTCCATTCACCAGGAATATCCTCTTCAGATATTTCTGTATCAAAGTTTGCTGTTTCTTTTTCATAAACGGTAACATCCTCTAATGGCTTCAGAAGCTCAACTTCACGTTCTACAACGCACAAATGAACACATATATTATTAGATCAAGTTTTGATAGAGCTTTATAATAATTCAGGTTACCGTTTTTGTTTGTTTATTTAGATGGTTTTCAACTTTGGCCTACAAGTTGATTAAATATAATCCAAATAAAAGCCTCCTTACCACCAAGGGTCAGTTTAGCTGGGTATCTGCGACCTTCAACTTCCACTGAATATTCTCCAACATCAGCAGGACCAGCATTCTTGATTTTCAGGAAAACTTTATTTCCTTCTTTCAAGATTTCTGTCTTGTCAGTGGGTTCAGCAGGGATTTCCTCATCTCCTTTAAACCATTTAATGTTTGGTGTATCCTTGACAATGTCACAGCTGAAAGTAGCTGTTCCTTTTGGTTTAACATGCTGGTCTCTTATGGGTTTTACTAACCAGTCCCTTATAACTTCTGCATGACAAAAAGTTGTACAAGAAAACAGCTTAGAATGCTTTTATTACAACTAGACGTGTCATAAAAAAGAAGAATAAAAACTAAGAGATTTTGTATTACAACAAATTTTTAATAGCTGTAAAAATCTTATCTGTCCACTTATGTTGTAAGACAATGTTAAAAGGTTTTCACAGTTTTAAAGCAGCCCAAATATCTGAGAGAGACAAAAGAACATGATTTTGGTTGCTTACCTACTACCTTAACACAAGATGAGCATGATAGTTCAGAGTCTTCCACAGTAACAGTGTAAGTGCCAGCATCAGCATCATCTGAATCAGTGACTGTGAGGGAATGTGACAAACCAATAACACCCAGAGCAAATTTCCCAGGCTTGGCTTTGATGATTTTACCATCCTTTCTCCAGACCACATTTCTTTCTTTGTTAAGCTCACATGTTAAGTACAGTGGCTGGGTTTTAACGACAGTCACTTCTTCTTCAAGGGTTTTCACAAACCGCACTGGGAGTTCTGTGGAAAACAAATTATTTTGATTTGTCTCCTTTATATATAGAACATGTGATAAAGAAATACCATATATGATATGTGTAGTGGTTGAGGGAAGCAAAAGGATGCATCTACCAACTCCTGTAAAATTACAAAGTACCACTTCTAGTTGGAGGAGTAGCTAGCCTACCAATAAATTTCAAACGGGGAATACCTTCAACGATAAGTTTGGCAGTAGAGGTCTTCTCTTTGTTCCCCAGTCGTAATACACAAGTATATTCACCAGCATCAGACAGCTGGACATCAATAATATGCAGCTTCCTGTCTTTGCCATCAGCAATAAACTTGTGTTTTGGGCTCTCTCGGATGTTACTTCCGTCTTTCATCCAGCTGGTAATTGCAGTAGATGGTGAAATAAGGACTTCAAAGATCGCAGAAGACCCAACAGACTCAGCTTCTTTTAGCACTATATCCTTCATCTCCTTGACAAACTTCAGTGGTACAGCTTTGAGTTGGTAAGTAAATGGAGGCTCTTCAGGAGGTTTTTCACCACCACTGCCTGGCCTGAGTTTCCTTCTCTCTGCATCTGCTGGTGAAGGTGTCTTCTTGGCTGTAATTCAAATTCAGAAATGAAAAACTAATCCTGATTAATTACTTTTGATTGTAGGCTGTGTTGATTTTCGTTGGGGGAGATTTTACAGTCTTCTAAGTAGCTAGTATGGGGCTATGTTTTGGATTTGTGTTGAAAGCAGTCTTGATATTACAGAGATGTTTTTGTGATTGCTGAGAGGCACTTGCAGAGCCAAGGCCTTTTCTGCTTCTCATACAGCCCCACCACTGAGAAGGCTGGGAGCTCACAAGAAATTGGGAAGAGATACAGCCAGGAAAGCTGATCGCAACTGACCAAAGTGACATCCTACGCCATATGCTCTGTATATAAAAGAGGGGAAAGAAGAAGGAGGGTGGTGGGGGGGCAGGGCTGCATGCATTCAGAGTTATGACATTTGCCCTTCAACAGATGGAACCCTGCTGTCCTGCATATGGGTGAACACATCCCTGCTCATAGGAAGTGGTGAATGAATTCCACTTTGGTTGTGTGCTCTGCATTTGCTCAACCCATGAGTTTTCTCACTTTAACCCTTCTTATGCTTTCCTCCCTCCCACCATAGGGAAGTGAGTGAGTTGCTGTCTGGGGCCTGATTCCCTGCTGGAGTTAAACCATGACAAGGTATTGCTTGTAATTTCCTACCTTTGACCGGACTGATACCCTTCGGAGATTCTTCTTTTGGTGGCTTGGCCTCTGAAGTAGAACAGCAAGATTTTTAGGAATGTAGTTAAATAAACATACTGACTAAAACTAAGACAAGCATTTATTTTAGATATCAGATTTTTTCTTCTTTTAGTTACCTACATGTAAAAGGGGAGGAAAGGGGAGGAAGAAAACATATCTCTATTTTTATAGAACTTCTACTGTCTATATCTCAATAATAAGTTCAATATCCTGAAGTGTGGGAATGACATATTCAGCAGTAGAGCCTAACAGGCAGCTTAAAAGCTCGTATTTCCCTAACATGTTGTCCTGCCCATTAATTTGTAAAATTTTTTCATTCCTTGACATTTAAGATTAGGCCCTTGATCAATACCCACCTGTCAGCCAAAATAGTTTAAGTGCCTATTAAAGTTATATGAGATTTTTTTTTTAAACCCACACACTTTAACTAATGAATGCCACAAAAATATAAGCTATGTAAATTAAATCTATGTTTCAGGACAATGTGGTACTTTTACAAGTGATGGATGTTCTGTTAGTAACTTCATTTGTGATGAATCATCACAGACTTTTGAAAATATTACCCATGTTATGAGGCCTCTCATTACCTTTTTGTGAAGGAAATAGAAAAAATACTTTTAATGGGAGAATGATATGAATGAAATGCAGGACAGATTTTATTGCAGTGGATGGAAAAATGAATACTAGAAAAAAAAAAGTGAGTTCTCCTGAGAAGACAATGGCACACAGAACGATTTATGAAGTCTTAGAAGAGTATAAGACCAAGACAATGAACAGTGATCACACAGCCGTATGTACAGACAGGTAAGACAAACATGTGAAGAGTGGCTGAATGCCAGTAAAGCCAGCTGACAGACTTGATGGAATTGCAAATGGTGTTACTAAAACACAATGGCAGGTGGTGCTCTCCTGAAGCAAATGGTACAAGCACTTCGTGGAAGAATTTGGGATCAGTCTTCCTCACCTCGCTTCGCATGAGACTTTGCTGGAACATCCAGAACTTCACATGATTCTCCAGGTGCATCCAAATTCCTATTTTCACTCAAAAGTCTAGTAGCCTGCTCAGTCAGGTGAGCAGGTTCTGATTTCTGGTATTCTTTCTCTCCTTCTGCCTTCTTGGAAGTTACTACCTTACCTATGCTTGAGGAGTAAGTATCTTCTCCATTTGCAAGGATCCCTTTGCTTGATGATAATTTGTCTACGAGTTTTCCCTTCTCTTTTTTCATGGTACCAGATGTGCTTTTTCCAGTGCCATGTTCAGGTGATGTTTTTTCATCTGATATACCGACTGTAGATTGCTTTTCTTCAATTTTATCTTTCCTGCTTTTGTGATCTAGAGTTTCTTTATGTTCATCCTGAATGGTATGAACTTCTTGAATTTGTTTTTCATCTTGACTTTGTGGTGGCTGAATAGCAACTTTCTTTATTGACTCAGATATGACTCCCTTTCCATGTTCTCCCATGGAAAGTTCACTTTCCATTCCTCCTGTGATCACTGTATCAAATTCTTTTTCCACAGGCAGAATTTTAGGGGCATTTGACTGCCCAATTTTGCCTTTTTTTAAGTGGGTGCTAAAGACAGTTTTTTCTTCCTTCTCTGGTATAATCTTCTTGCCTGTTTTTTTGTCACTTAGGAGTGCTTTCTCAGCCAACAATTGTCCTAAACTCTCCTCATAAGGAACTTTTTTCTCTGTAGAGTATTTTTCTCTGTCTTTCATTTCTACTAGCTCTGACTTAAGAACAGATGGTTTAAAGATTGTATGAGGTTTTTCTCCGGGAACCTCCTCATCTTCAATGGCATGTTCTAGGTCAACATCTTTTCTCAATCCTGGCTGAGCCTCCTGAGACAGGTCTAAGGAATGCACTTCTGCTGATGTATAATCCTGATTCTCATCTTTCTTATCATCTTGAACACCTTCCATTTTATTTGCTTCTTTGTTAAGAATCTTATCTACAGGAATTTCAGGTAGTGTGCTACCAGATTGCTTCATCCTTTGAATTTTACTTTTTATGTCATGTCCCTTCGTGGATTCTCCAAGAGGAACTTCAGATTTCTCTGGAGTAAAATCTCCTTCATTTTCATTTCTGAGCTGAGGAGTTTCAGCTATGCCTGCCTCTATGATATCCTGTACAAGTGAAGTTTTATCCTTAATGTGAACTTTTTCAGGTTGCAAACTTTTTTTTGATTTTTTCTCTTTTCCTAGAAGTCCTTTCTGGTCCCTGGACTGATATGGCTTTCTGGGTTTAGGTACATAAGTTGATTCAATTTCTTTTTCGTGGTCAGGAATCTTTCCTTCATGAAGAACACTGAACTTTTCAGAGACCTTCTTTATGGCATCTTCCCTATGAACAACCAATTTAATTTCATCCTCCTTTTCTTCTCCAGAATCTCTCTCCACATGTTCAGATGTTATAGACATCAATTTCACTTCTTCATCAGGTAGTGGTAGTTCCTCCTTTGTGTAAGTAATGCTATCCATTTCAACTTCTAATTTCTCACCTGTAAGAGCAGTTTTTCCTGAAACTACAGGTGTCATTTCTTGTTCGTCTTCTTCAGAAGCCAGGATGAAATATTTAAGAGATACTTTCTCCTGTTCATCTGTCTCTGAATTCAGTATTCCACCAGCTGTTGCCAGTGAGATTTTATACTCAAGTGGCTCTATGGCCGGAACTGTCTCTATAGGACTCCCTTTCTGTTTTACATGCAAGCTTTTTCCAACCAAAATCTTCTTTAACACAACTGAGTCAGGCTTTTCTTCTTCCACTGTGGGCATTTTATCTCTGTGCTTTAGTACAGATGATACATCAGGCTTTTCTGCAGCTACAAAGGTTTCATAGGTAATGGTAATTTAGAGAGTTAAAATCCATAAGAATAAGAATCAGGAACAATATATTTTAAGACAAATTTTACAGTTATACCTGAAATAAAATGAACATAGAACACTTTTTCTTTACACAGCAGAAACTTACAACGTAACCACAAAAGAAAGATAAGAACAGCACACACAAACAGAAAACATAAGTAAACCACTGTTAGTAGTGTCTCATTAGACCATCAATTTAAATCCAGAAAGTTACAGCTGTCTGGTCACTGACATAAAATAGGTTAATAGTGTCACTGCAGGCTACATCACCATATCAATGGCCAAGAGACATTAATGATTTGGCTTCTCAAATGCCCAAGGTCTGAGCTCTACTGCAGCATGAGGCCCTTTGAATGGTGGGCGAGCAGAATGGATCAGCTCTGCTGGTGGAGCACAGGCTCAGAGTGTTTCTGAGGAAATGGAACCATCACAGCTCTTTTTTTTTTTTTTTCACAGCAGGCTTTGTTCCAGGGTCCTAAGCATAGCAGATGAAAGTAGCAATACTCTTATTCCTGAACATCAGTGTCAGTTTCCCTCAGGACTTCAATGATAAATCAAAACCAGGAAACCAAACAACTGAACAATTGTTTAGAAACATGTGTAACTTCTCTTCCTCTACACAGAAAATACAAGATACAATTCACAAAACACATATCAAGACATGAGGAACATCAAGAATACAACAGATTATGCAAATTTCATAGTAGGACAATAAATAAAGACACACATATTACCATCCAGACAAAAGAGCACAGATTGGTCTCCATAGTATATCAGAGACGTTTTTGTTTTAAATTAGGTGACAGTACCTAGAATAACAAGATTCTTGAATAGGACCTCAAATCTTCCTGTAATGAATGAGTTATTGTTCAGCTCTTCCCTCTTTTTGTACTGAAGGTACTTAGGTATGTCAGAGAAAAACCTTCTAAATAGCATAGAATACACATAAATACCTGCTTTCTTTCCAACAACTGGAGCTGTCACTGGAGCAGCAACAGTGGGTGCTGGCTCTTCAGCTGGTTTTGGAGATTTTAGAGCTGTATGGGGTAAAAAAAAAGTTTAAGTACATTACTTTAAGTATGATGTTCTTTAAAATGTTTTGTAGAAGGTAGGAAAGTTCTAGTCTTATTAATTCTAAAGGCCTTTGTGTGGACACTTTTAACATTCAGCTGCCTAAGGTGCTGAGTCATCTTGTCTAGACTTTTGCAAGGAGAGGTTGGACCAGATTACCCTTGAAGTCACCTTCCAACCTGGTATTCTACGATTGTATGAATGTCCTTTTAGTGAGAAATCCTTGAACAGAAAATATCAGACACACAAGAAAGGCTTCACAGTATGCACGACTAAAGAATTCTTACCTACTACAGGTTTAGGTTCAGGCCCAGGAACTGGGACAGATGCTTGCTTAGTTTCTGCCATTTCAAACACAGAAATTACAAGTAGGTTAGTTTACATTTTTTGCAATCACATTGAACATTAGAAGTTAGGAGCAACAACATAGAGAGAGCTAAATGAAGACAGAATTTATTGGTTTCTATTTTATTTGGCCAAAAAGCAAGAAATTACCTTAAGTCTTGTAAAGCAAGATTGCAAACAATGGAAAAAAGATGAATTTTTCAAGCATTGAAGAATAAAGACAACAAGAAATCCAGAAGATTGCAAAATGATTAATGAGGACACAGTAGTCATGAGAGACTGAAGGACATCAATGCATTATGTTAATATAGCATGATATTCAGCACTGAATAACGTTTAGTTGCTGCAATAAAGAGCACCACACGTCTGTACCTTTTGGTGGTTCAGGCACAGGTTTCTCCTCTTTTTTTATGGCAGGTATCTCAGTTTTCTTTGTAGGAACTTCTGGGACTTTAAAATAATATATTTTTTGTAAGATATATTAAAACACCTTAAATCCCTAAATAGAATACCCTCAAGTGTATTTAAAAGCTTTCTTTGTTTTTACATGTAAACAGTTTCAGAGGTTCATAAGCTTTAGGAATATTTCTTAGAGCAAGATTTGAACAAATTAAAAACTATAAAGGGGTAAAAGGACACATACTTGTAAAATGTTACATAAAAGAATGCTTGGATTAACTGTAGTTATATTTCTATCATTATTACATAAAATATTTGTAAAGCTCCTTTCTATACACAATGAAGATTGAGAAACTATCCCAAAATGCAGAATATAGATCCAAATGCGAATGTCAAACTTGGTTGTGCTGCCAGCTAAGACTTAAATTGCACAATCAGGCCATTGCAAGCTATCTTTTAAGATATTAGTCCCATTCCTGAACTTAAGAAAATACTACTTAATAGTGGGATTAATTAAAAAAAATATATATATTTGATAGCAATCTAGTACCTTCAGGTTTCTTAATTTTTTCTACTGGTGTCGGTACTGGTTTAACTTCTGGTTTAGGCTCTTTTTCTGGCTTAGGTTCTTCCTCTTCAGGTTTCTTTTTAAGAACTTCAAAAGAAAAGAAATCCCAGTTTTTAAAGCACAGGCAAACAAAAGAATAAGACAGTGAACAAGACAAAGATTAAAAACTTCAATCATAAAGAAATGGGAAAATAAAATATATAGCTCAATAGAAATAGAAGATGTGTGTAACTGTTCAAATACTGAAAGTCATTTAAAATTCAAGTCATCTAAGGAAAAAAGACATTTTTATTAAGAATAGTACATCTGAGAGAAAAGATTTTAATGTTAACTGACTATGATAGATTAAAATTTCTTGTAATATCTTATATACTTATTCTCCTATTTAAATGATGACTTGCTATATGTAATTAGGAATTATTAACTGTAGTTAAAGATGGTATTTAGGGACACAATGCAGGATTATAGATTAAACTCCTATCGACTTCAGTGAGAGAACAATACTAAATCCGCAAGTATTGTATTTGGAGAGCTCAAATTTATATATATGTTTGTTTTTTGTTTTATTGATTTTACTTGGTTTTGTCCTCTCAGTTCTCCACCTTGGGTATGTAATGACACTGTCACCTGAAAAATGGAAAATTGTATTTTATTATGTTGTCTGAAATTTGAAGGTACAAGGTACACAGGCATAAATCATCCCTCTGCTGTATTTCAAAAAGAATTGGAATTAGTGCTTCATTTTTCTAAGCAATAGTAGAGCACAAAATGATTCAGAATGCCCTAGACTTCAGGAAATAGGACTGATGTCCAACAGTACTGTGGGGTTCTGTGATCTGTGTAGTACTTTGAAGAAAACCATAAAAGAGAATACACAGACTACACATGTAACTTAAATAACATTTACACTGTGGGCAGTGGAAGACACTACTCTCAACTCTAGTATAAAGAGATAAGGAAAATGGAACAGAGAGACATAGGGAACTAGATTTTCACTGTTCTGCTCTGTCTTCATTACAGATCCTTTGCATCTGAGAGACTTTCAGGATACACCCTCTTCCTCCCTGCAACTACAACTGCTTTTGCCAAGAAACAGACATTAGATAGTATTTGATCATGTAATGTTCCACACCACATATGTGAAACAATTTTACTTAAGGGAATATGGTGATCAATGTTAAAATGACGGATGTTTTAAAAACAGAGCCAAGTTACTATACCTCTTTTCAAAACAACTTCTTCTTTTGGTGGGGGAGTAGCCTCAGGAATTACTTTGCGAGGTTTCTTTACAAGTCCAGGCACTTAAAAGAATATTATTCCAGATTTTATTATAGGTTCATAACAACAGTAAGAGTTAACCAACAACTAGCACGTCCAAACACACAAATCAAATATTATTCCACTAATGAATATTAATATCAAAGGTAAAACTTGCTATTGAAGCCAATAGTTTTAATATATTTTCTATAAAATTTGCTGTCATCTAAGCTTATGTATAAAGAGAAAGTTTTCATACAAATCAACAGAAGAGAAGTATGGTTTGAGAAAACTGTAAAGGTTATGTATTCAAGAAGAACCATCATCATCATAACATTTTTATTTCCTTGTCCTCCTTCACTACAGGCTTATGTTAGATATCTATTCATATGAGCTGTCTGTCTGTGATATTCATAAATAACCACTTTAATCTGAAAACTTGGAACAGCATTAAGAAGGAATGTCCACTGCTTAGCTGCTTAGTTTATCTTAAACTCCAGCACATATGAATAATACAAAGGCACACCTGTGAAGGGGCTCACTCAATACATTTTTCATTCCCATCTCTAGAAAGTGTCCACTCACAAAAACAAGTTACATTTCAGAAAAATAATAAACTAAGTATGTTGAAACAACGGTGTATAGATTTAAAGAGTATTTTATTTTTTATTTCTAGCTAAGCAGAAAACCAAAGTGAGCACCTACACAAGTGATAAAACTCTTAAAAACTCTCTCACTCTTCTATGTTTCTGTCTCTTACATCTCACGGATTGCATGATGGGCGATTAAAGTGGACATAAATATAGCACACACATATATCCCCAAGATGGGGATGCATGTTGAGCATAACCTAACACAGACAGTGTTTTGATATATTTGACCAAACAAGAAGATACTGAGAACTACAACTTTGGGCTCATGAGAGGTTTATTTTAAGCTAGATTCTTATATTAGCTAGGTACCTTTAGCAGGTGGGGGTTCCAATTTTGGAGGCTCAGCAGGTTTTGCAGGCACAACTTTCTTCCTTGCCTCAGGAGCTTTAAAGAAAATAATTTGAATTTTACAACACACATTAGAATCCAAACAGAAAGGAGTTTTCTAAAAAATCCAAACACCTCATTAATAGTGTTGATGTAAAAGAAGGGCAAAAGCTGTAAAGCCGAGATCCCTGCTGATTAACTGTTTAGAAAAAGTCAGATGGCCTGTAGGAAGCACAATTGATCTGAAACCGTGTTCATGTAACACCAGCAAATTATTGCTGGGGATTCTTTTCATTTGTAAGAATATGTTAAAGAGAGAACAATTATGTTAAGGATAGAAGAATGTGTTAACTTGATTAAAATTGTTTTAATAATTTTTTTCCTGTAACTATTGAAAAGAACCCATGTAAACGCTGATTAAAAAATTGTGATGGACTGAGCATTAGTGAGGCGCACCATTAAAGTATAGTATATTAGAAAATAAATAAAAAAGACACAAAAATATAATCTAAAAGCATGCTTGTCAAGGTTCATCAGTATAATTTTAAAAGATTGAGTTTCCACCATTATTTATGGCTTCAGATGATTATACCTTTAAGTAGATCTTTTGCCAGTTTAATATCTTCTTTTGGAGCAGGTGGTGGTGGTGGTGGTTTTCGCTTTTCAGGGATCTTCTTTTCAGGTTGCGGCACTTTAAATAACATTAGGTAGATTTAGAATAAATTTCCTATGATGGTAGTTATGCGAAGAGTAATGTACAAACCTAAAGACCACCATTTTCTGTTTCCAGTGAAGCCAGTGAAAAAATGTAATTGAATTAAATGGGAGCATGGAAGAGCCTTAGGTTACTGGTTCATAGCATGCACACAATAAAAAAGCATGTTAGTAACATGAGAACAAAAGTAGAAACCGGATGATGGGAAGACTCGTGTAGACAAGAAACAAAATGAAAGCATTTTAAATAATCTTCAGGTTGTACTTAGAATTAAATGATCATAAATAATTTCCAGAACACAACAATGGAAGAATCACAGAAAGACCTACAACGTAGAGGTGACCTACAACACACAGACACGTGAAAAATGAGAGAGCGAGAAAAATCTGCACATGATGATAACGAAAGAAAGGTGTGTGGCATCCTCTAGGGAAGTCCTTTGTATACCTTCAACTGGTAAAGCTTCTTCAACTTCTACAACTGGAATTTCTTCTGCTTCTTCGGGCTCAATCTCCTTTATGATTTCATATTCTTTAAAGAATATTGACAACTGGTGTAAGTTTACAATTATAAGATTGTTTCACGTGAACAATTATACAGCTACAACTAAAAGCAAATCTACTTCAACAGACACAGACAAATACACATTAGGATAAGTAATCATTCAGTATCTGTTACCTTTGCAGTCAATGGAAGATTTTGAAAACTACTTTCTTTCACGAGTGAGGATTGTGTGAAGGACAGAATTTTTTACGTATACAATATAAACGAAACATTAAATTTGTGGATGAGTCATAGTAACAGGAAAGAATAAAAATGTTAATGCTCTCAATTAATTTAAGATTGTAACAGCAATTTAAATACTAACTTTTGAGAGACTCCAATTTAGTGGGAATTTAATATTATTTTTAAAAGAGACATATCCTGTGCAGGAGCATATATTTTACTTCCTAATATGAATACAGATACAAGAAATATTGACTAGTATAATCTAAAATATGAAGTGAACAACTTACAAACATCACAACAGGAGAAAAAGGAAAATGTCTACTTTAAAGCTTATACTCGGAAGAACAGGACAAAGGATTGTTCTTAGAGTAAAATCTACGGTGGCACAAACCTTCACTTGGTAGTGATTCAGGTATTTTAGGAATAGCAACAGGTACTTTCTCCTCTGAGACAGGTTTCTTGGGCACCTCAGACACTTAAAAAAAATATTAAGTTTCTTTTACTTTTGTGTATATAAATGTACATATGAAACATAAAAAGATAAAGACATCTAGCACACACAAAATCACAGTAACAGTGGCCATAACCATGAAAGACTGTGCTTCAGTCTTTCTCGAGGCAGGCTACATCTAACTGACAAAATTTTATAGACTCAGTTATGAACAAAGGAAAGAAAATATAGAAAACATTTCTTCTCAGGAGATGCCTCCTGGCAATATGTACCTTTCGTTGGAGGAAGCTCTGGCTTTTCTAATTGTGACTTTTTAGGCGTTGTAAGAGGCACTTTCTCTTCTGGGGCAGTTCTCTCTTGCACTTCAGTTTCTTTAAAGATATTAGTAAATTTTCATTTTTGTGAATATTAAGACACATACATATACATACTAGTGAAAAGCGCAATGACTAAAAAGAGGAGGGCATACAAATCATGAAGAATATTAAATTTAAGCAGCAGATTATCCATTTGGCAATGCACACATCAGTGAAATAAGAAAAATGTATTCAGAGAATAGAGAAAAGAGGAGGCTCAATCACTGATGTATGTACCTTTAACAGAAGGAACTTTATGTTTTCTAAGGACAGGCAAAGGTTCTGGTACTTCTGGCACAGCAACAGGCTCTGGTTTCTTGGTTACAGCCACAGTTTTCTTGGGCACAGTCACAGGTTTCTTGGGCACAGTCACAGGTTTCTTGGGCACAGCCTCAGGTTTCTTGGGCACAGCCACAGGCTTTGGAGGAATGACCACTGGCACCTCCTCTTCTGCCTCTTCCTCCTCAATCACCTCAGGCACTTTAAAGATATTAGATCCATTTACTTGACTGAGCTTAAGATCTTCCACAGAGAGACACAAAATGACAAGATGCTGCTCTCATCCCTCCCCACAGAGGGCAGAAGGGCAAAGAACACTGAGCACTGCAGCCTTGTGGAGGGCATGGCAGGCTCTTTCACAACACCACCCTATACCTTCAGCTGGAGAGACTTCTGGCTCTCCAGGCTCAGCTACCGCTGCCACCTCTTCTGCTGCTTCCACCTCTTCTTCCTCTTCCAGGACTTCAGCTTCAGGCATCTCAGGCACTTCAAAGATATTAGTGCATTTCATTTTACGTGGTTGAGAAGACACAGCAAGTAGGGACAACAAGACACAGACACAAAACATCCCAGCAGCCAGCTCAGACCCTCACACACCACACAGCAGCCTTGTCCCAGCACACACAGCCTGGACAGTCTCTGTCAGGGAACAGAGACAGGCCAGGAGAGGGTAGGACAAGGCTTAGGAGAAGAAGAAGATTCAGGATGTTGTTTGTTAAGTTATCCATGAAGACAGGTACCTCTGGGTGCTGGAGGCTCTGGTGCTTTGGCAGTGGGCACAGGGATTTTTTCCTCATGAGCAGCCTTCCGGGGCACCTCGGGGGCTTCAAAGATATTAGTAGCAGTCAGTTTTGTACACACAACACGAGGATGCACAGTGACGTGTAGACTGGAGATGCACTCACGAACGTAACCAAAGTGGCCTCGCAGCATCAACCCACAACTCTCTCTCTCAGTGGCTCACACACACACAAACCCCCAGAGGGCACAGGCACAGAATAGTGATGCCAGGTAGGTTCTGAGAGAGAACTGCTGGCTCTGCATGGGCTTGAGGGTGAGGTGTGAATTAGGGTACTACTTAGCAGCCTTTCCTCACTTGGAGGAGAGCCTTTCATTCTCAGCCCTGCTTGAATCTGTCTTTTTCTCTGGGAGCCACCTCAACCCCTGTCTTATCTTTTACCATTCCTCATGAATCTGCTGGTGCTTTATGTTCAGCAGTTTGGGTAGTGACAGGGTGGGGNTACAGATGATCAGTGATTTATTTGTGAAATCCTAGTGTATTTGTTTATCAGCCATGTTTCCTAAGTGACTGTGTTCTGTGCTGGCTTAGGCAGTGATTTTCATCCCTTTACTTGCCACTTTACTATTACTATTTATATCCTTCAGGTTGACTTCACTTTTCTTTTTCTCTCTCTGCATATTTCCTCTCTTCTTTAACTTTTCATATTTTTTTCTCTGTCATCTGCTGGCTTTCATTCTAATCACTAGATGTTGCTTATAACGGTTTCCTCTTATACAAATTTCAATTACTTAAATGATTATATCATCACTTTGAGGTGGTACTTCACTTGAGGAATATCACTGTATTTCAGATGGAGAGAATGTGATGGCAAAGGCAATGCTTTCTCTCGCTAGAGCTTGGGAGTTCTAAAGGAAATGAAACGATGCATCACTGCATCACTGTATAGTGTCTTCAGTTTAGTGTGTCTTTAGTAATTTTTTTGTACTCTAATAGTAAATGCCTTTTTAAAGGCTCACTGTTTTACATGCTCACAGTAACTTTACAGCTCTTTAATGCTATTTTTACAAAGTAACAACTTTGCAAGTCCCACAGTTGAAAATATTTATGTATGACCAAAATACAGACAAATGATAAATAACAGTTTAAAGAAAATATTCTGCTCTGTGAAACAGATACATAGAGATATTTGTGATTATTCTTCTCTATGTTCTAAAATTGCTACTCTTTGATGAAACCTTTAATTTCTATCTATTTTGTCTTTCCTCTTAGAATCATCTAGGTTAGAAAAAATTTAGGATCATCCCTGTAAATATAATACTGCCCAGTCCCACTAAACCATGCATGAAGCTGTCCCTCCTATTAATGTGAACAACTGTTTATGAACTCCTTCCTTTGATTCTATAAGATTTTGAGGTTTTTTTTTGGTAGACAGGAGTTTATCATATCTGCTTGATATGACATAAACCCAGTATAACAAAAGATTAGATGGTTTAAGTTGAGGAAACATTTCACACCCCTGCACAGCAATTTATATTTGGCACATTTCTCCCACATTTTTGATATCACAGTATACAGTGAAAGATCAATTTAAACTGAGATTCACTTAAAATAAGCCTAAAGAGCAAACAATACCCTTTCTTACGATGATAATGGTGATGACATGTACCTTTAGGAAGTGAAGTTTCTGGTTTTTTAGATAGAGCAGGGGGCACTTTCTTCTCTGGAACAGTCCTCTCAGCCATCTCAGGCACTTCAAAGATATTAGTACATTTCATTTTACAGTTACACTAAAACTCAGTATTAAATATAGAGACTGAAACACAGAGGATAACAAGACACGTTTTGAAGTAACAATTTAGCACACACTCATACTCAGTGTAATTTGTTTAGCAAGCATCATTTAAAACAGATCAAAAACGACAGACAGAACAAAAGAGGTTAAAAAAATACTTAAAAGAAGATTCAGTGTGATTGTCATGTATTCATGATAACACGTAGCTTTGATTGATGTAGATATTGATTTTCCAGGAACAGCTAAAGAAATTTTCTTTTCTGGGATACCTTTTTGGGCATTGCATGTTCTTTGAAGATATTAGTATCTATTAGTTATGTGTGTTAAGCTTTAAAATGAGCAGTGAAACAACATACTCAAGGGAAGGAAAAGAGATACCTTTAGGCCGTGCAGCTGCTCGCTTTTTAGCAGCAACATGCTCTTCCTTTTCAGCCAGCTTGGCTGGCAGTGACTCCTCCGGTGCCAAAACGACCTCTGGTTCTTTGGATGCCACTTCAGGCTTTGGCTTTCCAAGTGGTGTAGAAGGTTCCAGGCTTTGGGGTGGTAAAATGGTTTCTGGTTCCTCAGACACCATGACAGGTTTGGTGTCATGGGGCTTTGAAATTTTGGACACTGCAGTAGGCACTGACTTCTGGAAATCTGCAGCAAAGTCTGTTTCTTCAGCTGCTACAAACTCTGTTTTTTGGGATCGCACATAACGTTTTGTTGGGGGGGGCACCACAATGCGCTTTGTTTTTTGAGTTGATTCAACTGTCTCTGACTCCTCAGACACCACTATAAGCTCATATTCCTCAGGGGCCATAAATGGTTCCAGTTTTGGGGATTCCACAGCAGGCTTCTGTTTTGGGGGCATCACGCCATATTTTAGTTTTTGGGGTTCTGCATCAGGCTTGGGTTCCTCAGGTACCACAACAAACTCTTCTTTCTCAAGCACTACAACATGTGCTACCTTTTGGGACACAACAGGCTTCTGTTTTGGGGGCATCACACCATATTTTAGCTTTTGGGGTTCTACATCAGGCATGGGTTCCTTAGGTACCACAACAAACTCTTCCTTCTCAAGCACTGTAACCTGGGCTACCTTTTGGGATTCTACAACAGGCTTCTGTTTTGGGGGCATCATACCAGGTTTTAGTTTTTGGGATGCCACATCAGGCTTGGGTTCCTCAGGTACCACAACAAACTCTGGTTTCTCAGGCACTACAACATGCTTTGGTTTTTGGGATTCCACAACAGGCTTCTGTTTTGGGGGCATCACACCATGTTTTAGTTTTTGGGGTTCTACATCAGGCTTGGGTTCCTCAGGTACCACAACAAACTCTTCCTTCTCAAGCACTGTAACCTGTGCTACCTTTTGGAATTCCACAATAGGCTTCTGTTGTGGGGGCATCACACCATGTTTTAGTTTTTGAGGTTTTACATAAGGCATGGATTCCTCAGATACCACAACAAACTCTTCCTTCTCAAGCAGTGTAACCTGGGCTACCTTTTGGGATTCCACAACAGGCTTCTGTTTTTTGGGCATCATGCCATGTTTTAGTTTTTGGGATGCTACATCAGGCTTGGGTTCCTCAGGTACCACAATAAACTCCGGTTTCTCAGGCACCACAATAAGCTCTGTTTTTTGGGATGCTACAATAGATTCTGATTTTTGGTGTGTCAAAACAGTCTCAGGCTCCTCAGATGTCAGAACACGCTCTAGTGTTTGAACTGCCTTTTCAGCCTTTAGTTTTCGGGCCACTCCAGCCTCTTCTGGTTCTTGCAGTTCCACTTCTTGAGGCTTTGGTTTTGTGTGTCCTGCAATGGCCTTTGGTTCTCGAGAAACTGGAACAGGTACTTTCTTTTTTGGCAAAGTTGTCTTGGTTGCTTTATGTACATAAAAGATATTAGTTCTAAATTTAACAACTGCACCGACAATCGTACCAAAATTAAGCCAACCATAAAACATAAAAAGACAATTGTAATGGAAATATAAAAAACATATCAGGTATCGATCATTTATGCTGGCCTTTTAAATGATGGATATAGGACATTTTGGCTCTTCTCTCTTTTCTCTCAAGAGTACATACACACACTCTGCCTCACAAAACTCACGCTCCCATGTGGAAGTACACACATGCACTAATAATATAACTTAAGATATAAGTAAAAGCCATGATAATTGTCAACAGAATGGACAGGACAAAAGATATTAATTTCACTGCAGGCAATAAGCTGAAGACTCTTTCAAGAAACAGCAGTGGCGGCATCTAGTTTTTCTTGATGGAGATTTTGGGTATTCAATTAAATTAACAACTTCTGCTCTTAGCTACTAGAATGGGCACTTTCCTTTCTTCTCCTATTATAACTTTTAAGTTCTTAGCTGTGATGGTTTTTATGAACCCAAGCAGGCAGAATAGTAAGAATATGCAAAAATAGTAAGAAGAACTGAAGTAGAATAATAGTAAGAATAACATACACGCAATTCAGACATTCAAGATCTGCCACTGTTTTTTTCAAAAACAATCATGTGTGTCTGTTTCACACATATATGCAGATAAATAGAACAAGCATAATTTAGAATTTCAGGAAACAGAAGGCTTGGATAATTACAATGTTAAAGAAAAGATGAAAAACATTACTTCTGTTATTTTATTAGTGTTGAGATTTACCTTCCTTTGGTGGGAGTTCTGGTACTTCAGGTGCAGCCTCTGGTTCTGGGACAACCACAGGTTCTGGGACAACCACAGGTTCTGGTACTTTTTGCACAGGTATTTTCTTTTCTGCAACAACTTTCTTCGGCACCTCAGGTTCTTTAAAGATATTTGTTTGTTTTAATTTCAGGAATTTGAAGAATAGGAATTAGAAAGACAATAATAGCTCCAAAGTAAAAAAAATACCTAACAGTATCAGAAAAAAAGCCCACCCTTACAAACCATTTTGTTGGTTTTTTTTCTTTCCATATTGCTTTATGCACACTATTAGTAGCCACTGTTACTGGGAGCTATTCACAAAGGAAGAAGACCACACAATCTGTAACACTTATATTATATAAAATATACAAAAATGCTGCTAACACAAACATAAAAAAGATAATGTTTAGAGAAACAGATTAAAGTTTGTGTGCAGTCTTATTATTGAACATATACCTTTGGGTCGTGGAGGTTCTGGTTTTTTGGGAACTTCAATGTGTATTTTTTCTTCTGAAATCACTTTCTTGGGCACCTCAGGCACTTCAAAAAAAAGCAGTTAATTTTATTTATGTATGTCTGCAGTGTTCAGACATTAAGAAAATCTCAGGGTCATCAAAAGCATGAATGGTTTTGGATGTAAATATGTAATTTCTCCTTTCCCTAGAGAACATTCTCTCTGCTGCTTCACTGAGTTACAGTTGCAAAAACTACAATTGAAACAACAAAAATGTTTTATAAGACTATTAACGTCTTATAACATTAATAAAGCATAACAGCATAACAGCAGATCACTCTTAGTGAAATCACCAACTACAAAGATCTATTTTTTTCACCCAAAACATTTGCTCACTTGAAAAACCTTTGACAACAGAAGAAAATACTAACAGAGGTCTTGAACACTGTGTTCTATATTGTTAAAACAAGAAAAGAATTTTTACTTTTTTTTATTCTGTACTTTTGTCATAATGTCAAGTATCTTCAGCTGCTATAACTTATGAGGTTGTAGGCACAGCAACTTTGATTTTTTTGTTCTACATCTACTTTGTTCTACATCCTTGGGTCCTTCAGGCCCTTTAGGAAAGAGATTATTTTCAGTTATTATACAGAGTTCTACAGTTCAAAACTTTTCAGTAGAAATTTCCAGGGTTCTTAATAAAACCTCTGATTTGACTTGTTGTCTTAAGGTTATTTTATGTCCCTGTAAAGTCTCAGGAAACACCTCAGAGTCTTCTGGAGTTTCTTCTTCTACTTCAGATTATTTTTCCATTTTATTCAAACACCTCCCAAATCTCTATTTGACTGAGACTGACATTGTCCATTTTGTGTTCCTTGTCACATTCTTTTATGTGTGATGACTTCTTGGTATAAATTTTTTGTCTATGCAAACAAGTTTTTCTCCTATATTAGACATCTCTATCACTCGTTCTATGCTCTCTTTTGGGGCTAGTTTTTCATTGTCAGTCAGGACTATTTCACATCACAGAGGCCCTCTTTTCTCCTCTTCTCTTAAGATTTCTGCTATTGTTCTCAAGTGTCAATCTCATTTCTGCTCTGCCACATCAATATTTCTAACACACTGCTACAGATTACAGCTATGATTCAAAAGAGAAGAATTTTAACATAACAGTAACATATATAGAACTATATGGGCACAGAATTAAAAGTAACAGGGAAACACAAACAAGCAATTGGATAACTAATCTGTACAATCAAGATATTCCAAATTTTAGTTTTCTGTAGTACAACATACCTTTGGCTTGTGGTGGTTCTGGCTTTTTAGGGACAGCAGTGGGCACTTTTTCTTCTGGAATTTTCTTGGGCACCTCTGGCACTTTAAAGAAAACAGCATTCATTTTTTAAAATTAAAGCATTTAAAATATGTACATTGTAAAGAAGAAAGAGAAGCCTATCAGAAGCACATCAGAAAGAAATTAAAGATATAAAAAGAGAGATGTCATGCAAAAAGTGTTGTATACAATTAAATACTAATAGGATTTTGATAAATGAGTTTTGCTATAAACTCTAATGCTCAAGAGAAAAATCTCCTCCTCCAAAAGACACTATTATTGACATATAAGCCTTAGGTAGTGTTACTCTTGGTTTTTTAGGTATAGCAATATTTATTGATTTCTTAGGTACCTTGTACACTTTAAAGATATTAGTGTAGTTTTAAAAAATTACAAAAACATTCAATACAGAGATATAAGAAAAAACACATAGATATATAAGAATGCTTTGATAACAGTTACAACTTCTGAGAAGTCTTAATGGTTCTAACCCCTTGGCAAAGAATAAGTTTGAAGTGACTTGGCTTGGGATCTTTTGTCATGCAGTCCTAGATTTGCTATGCTCCCCATAAAGATGAAAACAAGCTAAAGAAGTCATGGCAAAAGTTGAATTTCAATGAAATGACTTTTAAATGCAACACATACCAGTTCTTCACTGATGCTTGGCAGCACTATGTGATAGTGACTAGGGTGGGATAAACTGTGCTATCATTGACTTGACAGTTTTTAATGCCACTCAAACTGCTAGTTGTCAGACTTTTAAAATACCTGAATGAATTATAACACCTGGTTTCTGGGCAAATTCTATTTCCATTAAAAATGAAATCATTTGTCCCCTAAGTTCAACATGAAACAGAGGGATAGGATGTACTTTTTGATAGAGTATGATCAAATTTCTGAGGCTGTACCCATGAAGTGAAAACATTCTGTAAATCTCACTGCATGTTAACACAGCTAAAGCTTTCCTTATTTCTGGTCCCTTTCACTAGCTTCTGATACAATTTCTGGGTTACTCTTGGGTAGAGTAAATAGATAAACTCAACTAATTTTTAATTCTTTGACAGCTACAGTACAAGGGATGGAAGAAACTAATAGAAAAAGAATGAAAGGATATTCTGACCTATACCTTTGGCAGCTTCTGGCTTTTTAGGCAGAGTTTTTCTTCAGAAATACTTTTTTTAGGCAATTCAGATGCTTGAAAGCTATTTACTGATTTTGATTTTATGACTTAAACACTACTTGAGAAACAGAAAACAGAAAATAGGACACATACAACATAAACACCACAAATCTGACATGTGGACCATGAACTATTAAATCAGAGACTGTGTAAGAAACAGTAAAAAAGTAAAGATGTTCATCAGCAAGATGAACCTCAGTTCTACCAGGCTCTCAAAGTACCTTTAGATGGTGGAGATTCTGGTCTTTTAGGCACAGGTTCTGGTTTTTTAGGCATAGCAGTAGGTACTTTTTCTTCTGGAACAGGTTTCCTAATGGCTGCAGGCACTTTAAAGATATTAGTTCAATTTAATGAGAGAAAGACATGTCACACAAAATATCAAGTTTTTCATATAAGTCCTGAAATAAGTACACATAAGGTACTGAAAGAATGAACACAAATATTAATTACGCTGAACAAGGACTAAAACACAAACACGAATAATTTAATTCTCCTGGGGTTCAAGACTCAGCAAATTGTAGGAAGAGGTGATGAAAAAGTCATATACCTCTAGGTGCTGGAGCCTCCTCTTCCCTATGAACAGTAGAAATTTCTTCTTCTATGTGAATCTCCTCATAAACTTCATGCACTTGAAAGATATTAGTTTAAACACTTAAATTAACTTAGAATATCTTCAGAAAACAAGACAACATGTTAGTTTAATAACAAATGCACTCAAATATTCAAGCTCCTCTGAAGATATACGGGTCTATTTTATATCCATGTGCAAAATTAGGATGCTTTCAAATAAGGGATGAAAACCCCCTCATATTCTACCCTGACCTGACCTCTGCGGTTTGTCAGAAGAAAGATGTGTCATGTGTCCTAAACTGAGCTACTACCTTGAGTGCAGAGATAGGCCTTGTCTAGTTAAGTTCTGTCACTTTATTTTTCCCCCTTTGGACAGATCTCAATAGTACTTAATTTTAAGATGACTACAATCAACTATAGGTGATATTTTTAAATTAATTTTTATGGTTGCAAGTAACCAAAGCTGTTAAGTAAACTCTAGTTCATGATAAACCCAAAGAATGCACTCAAAATAATTTATATATGAAAACATATTTTTTTATCCTTCAAATCATACTTAAAATTTCTTATACCTGTAAAGTGTGAAGGTTCTTCTTTAGGTACAGCAGGAGGTATTTTTTCTTTGTGGACAGCTTTCTTTCGTACTTCAGAAACTTAAAAATATTGGTTTATTTTAGAAACTTGCATTATAAAATAAGTAATACAGTTTCATTAAAAAAATTAAATCTACTAGAACAACAGGAAAAATATATGGTATTGAGATGTGAATAAAACTAAACAACTTCTGGAGTCTGTTATTTTTCTAACTCCTAGTATTCATGGTTCTGAATATGCTCTTCTCTGAAAAGATAGCAAGGTGGTTTTTTAATGTTTGGGGGGTTTTTTGTTTGTTTGTTTGTTTTTCCTGGTTTTGTTTGTTTGTTGGTGGGATATTTTTGTATGCATGTGCATGTGTGTTTAAGAACTTTCGGCACTAAAAAGGGCTTTATTTTTTGAAACTTAAAAATTATCCATAAAACCAACAGAAAAATCCAGTTCAATTAACTAATTATTAGGCTTCCAACATGTATAAAGCATATACATACGCTATGTATATGCTCTATATGCATATATATGTATACATATATGTATAGAGCTCTTCAATTCTGGAATTGTGTAACACAATTACATTTCTATTAAAAATTTTGTGGCTTTCTATTTTGTCCTGATTTAAAGTCCTGCCTTAATCCTGACTTTTTTTAGGGCCTTGATATGGCTGCAAAGAGTCCTTTTGCAAATAAGTTTCTCTCACAACCTTTTAGATTTTTTTCCCAATATATTGTCAGAGAAAGTATTTTGAGAAATAGATCATGAGACATGAAGTCAAAAAAAATAAGACCAATCCCTGTCTAATCCCGGAATCTGCTGCCTACTAAATTTCTCTGTCTAATCTGGTCTTCCTGAATTTCAATTCTTGATGCAGAATATATCAATCTGTTTAAGCAACTGCTTATAAAAAACAAAAGAAAAAAAAAAAGCTGTAAAATGTCAGTAGCATCTGGTTGTGTTGTTTAAAGAAAACAAGCAAGCTGGGTTTCTCACTTGGTACCTCACTTTCACAAGAGGTTAGAGAGAGTTAATTTGGAGGTAATGTACCTTTAGCTGGAGGAGCTTCTTCTGTAGGTACAGCAACAGGTATTTTCTTAAGTGGCACAGTTTTCTTTGTCACTGCAGGTACTTCAAAGATATTATAATTTTTAAAGAACATTATAATACACAAAGTGTAAGTAGCAAAGAAGCAATGACAGACACATAGCATCTAAGGAAACATTAAAATGAAAACATTAAATGACAGATTAGCACACAGATGGAATGATGAAGATGAATAATTTGTAGGAATGTGTTGCTTTACAGATTGCTTGAAGAGTTGGTTTACCTTTAGCTGCTGGAGCTTCTGGTTCACTAGGAGTAATAAAAGGCATCTTTTCTTCTGTTGGAACTTCTCCATAACCTTCAGGTTCTTTAAAGATATTAGTTTATTTTGTATATTTTAATATTAGTTACAAGACAGGAGTAGAAAGACAAAATAAAAACATGCAGTAATGCATATGAACAAAGAGTTGTTTGAACATGATTTATTTAAATCTTTCAGCCTGATCATTGACTTACTACTGCTAGACATTACCATTCCCAATTAGTAAAATACATGTTTACAGAAATATTTCATTTTATTTTCTAGTTTCCTAGTTCTGTGTATTAGACAGAATTTGTAACTGAATTTATTAGAGGAAATAAAGTATAGCATTTTTAAAATGCTAAACTCCATTTTTACATTTAGTGTAACATTTTAAATTTAAAGTTTTTTAAATGCTGAATTATATCTACATTTATGGACATAGATGGTCTATGATATGGATATAAGCTTCTTTTCAATAGCTTTAAAGATGAATTAAATATCTCATATTTTACAGAACAATATAGAGCATGACTTGATATGTTCTCTGTAATTTACTATTTGGTAGATGTGTTATTGATGTACCTTCATAAAGAGGAGGCTCCTCTTCTCTAGGGATAATGGTGGGTACTTTCTCTTCAAAGACAGCTCTCTTATGAACCTCAGGAACTTCAAAGATATTAGCTTTCTTTTAGTAAGCTCAAAGTAATTTTCAACTTTTAATACCCCAAACAGAAATAAATCCAGAAAACTAAGTAATTTTGAGGTTTTGGAAACTTCTCAAGAATTAAATATGATACAGTTCTAGAACTGTCTTCCTGGAACAATGAACTATGTGAAGAAATTTATGGTTTCAGCTCTCAAAGAGAGAGACATTTGCTTTCTTTACTGCATTGTCATGTTCCTCCTCCTGGTTGTTGTAACCAGGACATTAAAGCTTGAATAGCTTTAACTCACTGGCTCTTGCCCTATTACTTCTTCACCAAAATCATGACCTGTGTATTGGTATCAAAACCCCAGTGTAAACTAAATTCAAACTATATTATAAATAGAAAAGCACTGAAGATTTACATACTGGTGGTGTAAGCAGCAGTACCTCCTCAGCATGTTTTCATTCATAATTCAATGATTTACTGTCTAACATATATCTGAAATGTTTGCCCTAGAGTGTGGGATTTATCACTGAGATTTCAATCTCCAGTTAGAGACTGGGTACTCTTGCAGTGGTGTAAAGAACATGACAATTTTTAATGATGTTAGCTGGGAAAAATGACACAAATATTTCCTTTCCATAACATCTCATGTCAAAGGCTCCTTTACCTTTCATTGGTGGAACTTCTATTTCAGGTGTATGTGTAGGTTTCTTTTCCTCAGGGACAGGTCTTTTGAGATCATCTGGCCCTTTAAGATATAATTTATTTTTAGGGCCTTCAAAGCTACTTGAAAGAAGTTAGAAAGAAGAGCAAGTCTAACAAGGAAGACTCTTGAAACACCAAAGAATTAAATCCTTTCTGAAAGAACATTTATGTTAATTTTGAATATTAGAAAGAAGAATAACATATTGAAACATACATTCTTGAAAGATTCCTTTCCAGAAGAAATAAAGATACTATTTCTTTCTGAACTATTTTTATGTGAAAGTTAATGACAGAACACACATTTTTTAAAGTGACTCTAACATGTTTTCAACAAACTTGAAACCAACAAGACTTTCAACATGACTTGAAATCAACAAGCAAAAAAGACTCAATGACAAACAGATGAAAAAAACCCACTGTAAGGACATAAAACATATGCACATGTTTCTCAACAAATAATGAGGACAAAAGACTGCAATTAGAGTTCATGTTTCACAAGGACAATGAAGTGGAAGTATACCTTTAGCTGGTGGAGGCATTTCCTTTTTAGGAGTAGCAGGTGGCACTTTTTCTCTTGGAACAGGTTTCTTTGGCACTGCTGGTACTTTAAAGACATTGGTAATTTTTTAAGAACATTTGCAGTAGGAGCATTATGTAAGAACAGAAGTTAAAAAGCAAACAATGCAAAGAGTGAGAGAACTCAGCAAAACATGAACATATTTCTCAAATACATAAATACATGTAATAGAAAAGAGGCCACCTATCTGAACTACTTTGCTTGGATTAATGCAGCTAGAGTTTCAGTATTCAGGAAAAGAAAAACCCTGCTGTTGTTGGATAAATTTTGGATAGGGATAAGCCTTAACAATTAGGTTTCCTGTACTATCAGCTCTAAATAATGGCAGCTGAGAATATGGTGAGGTTTCAATTTCCTATCAACTAACTCCAAGCTTTTCTGTAAAAACAAACAAGGTAACTAATCCACCTTTTTCCACTGACTTCATTCTGACAGTTCATATGAGAAATAACTATAAAGTTATCAATAAATGAATTTTAGGCAAATTTAGTGCTCTGAACAGAAAATTGCAGAAATCTGGACTAGTGCAGTAACTTCTCTAGCACTCACTGACAATTGCTATTCATGACACTTATGTTTCATAAATCCTGATACAGAGAATACCTATTAAGATGGCACACACTCCAGCACATCATCAGGTAAAGAAAGTTCTAGTTTTCTGGAATTCTGCAGGAAACTAGAGTTTCAATGATTAGCTTTAAAATATCACTTATGTTGTGATGGCAAAAATTAAATCAATGTACTAACTTCATTCCCTTTGTCTCCAGGAAGTAATTTGTTTGATTTTTGTTTTGTTAAAAAAATAATTTTTTTTTAGTAATCTTTCTTTATCAATACTGTGAAAGAAAGCTGAGAGTCTAGCAGTCAAATCAGAATAGGTAAAGTACTGGATTTGGGGATTCAGACTCATGCAGAAGGCTGTGTTTTCAAATTTATATAATGGATGATGTACCTTTAGCTGGTGGAGCTTCTCTTTTAAGAGCAGGTACTTTTTCTTCTGGTGGAGGTCTTTTGGGCAACTCAGGCACTTTAAAAAATATGTCATTATGGATTATAAGTTATTTATGAAGAAACAGATATAAAGAAAGCAAGCAGAGTAATCACTCATTTGTAGAGGAACCATCTCATCATTTAGGCAGAAAAAAGGGAGCAGTCATCTCAGAATTCTTGAGTAATGAAATAAGAAATATCAATGTACATATTTTTGGTACATTGTATATGCATTTTCTGTTTGGTGTAAGGGATCCTATGATCATAAATTTAAATGATGGGAAGGAAGGTTCTATATGAGTTCTAAAATCTTTGTAACTCAAAGGAGCTAAACTGGACAAAATATTAAATATTAACGCATAAAAAGTCATTCAGGTTGAAGCTGAATTACATCAGAAAGTTAACATTTTCTCTACTTGTGTTGTATCTCCACTAGTTCACTCTTGCACAGTCAGATAGGGAACCTTCCCATTTTATGCTGAAGGGAATTCCTTAGGAAGGACTAGGACAGAGACAACCTTTGAACTGATTTATCATTACCAGCAACAGACACACATAGATCTACAAACAAGGAAAATATAAATAAACACCCATAGGAGGCTTAAGCAGTAACTGAAAACTCAACACACTATAAGAACAAAGAAGTCATGACTTGATTTACCTATAGCTGGTTTGGTCTCATAAGCCTCCTCATATACCTCCTCATATTTCTCATAGATCTCTTCCTTCTCCTTAAACTCATACTGTTCATAGATGTCTTTCTCCTCAGCCTCTGCTTCATATTCCTGTTCCAGAATTTCCTTATATCCCTCAGGTTCTTCAGGCTCCTCGTACGCCTCCACTTCTTCAGCTTCCTGAATCTTCTCAAACTCTTCAAAGCTTTCGTATGTCTCATACTTCTCATACTCTTCATAGGCATACTCATACTTCTCCACCGCAGGTGCAGGAGCAGGGACTTTTTCTCTCCGTACAAGCTTCTTGGATACTTCAGGCACTTTAGAAACAGTATTATTGTTACTACCTGACAATTATTTAATTTTTTTTTTTTACAGTTAGACAAGATAATTGACAAATAACAGAGAAAGTACATGATAACTTCAAGCATAAGTTACATTAAATTATAAAACCATGCTTCTGAAAAAAAATATATCTTATAAAAGATTTTAGAATGAGGAGGAAAAAATATCTTTGGGAGAAATAAGAAGAAATATATCTGTACCTTTGGCTGGTGTCAGTTCTTTGGGTTTGGGCACAACAGCTTGTACTTTCTCTTCTGCCACAGCTCTTTTACGCACCTCCGTGACTTTAAAGATACAGATTTTGTTTAGGAATTTAAAAACACCAAATCACCTTAGAGCAGTGTAAGCAGAAAAGCACAAGAAACATAGCTTTATGGTTCAGCAATGCAAACATTGAAAATGAAGTGTTTTAACATAAATTCAAACAAAGATCTTGTACAACACAGACAAAAATTAGAAAGAAGAAGGTCAAGGATATTCCTATCATAAATATTAATTATAAGAAGTACATATATACCTTTTGCAGCTGGAACCTCCACTTTTTCAGCGGGAGCAACCAGCACCTTCTCTTCAGGAGCAACCTTCTTAGGCATCTTGGGTACTTTAAAGATAAGACCTAACTTCAGTGTACTTTTGCACAATTTTTAAATGGACACAAAGCCAGAAGTTTACAAACAACAGAGCAGAAACTTACAAACAAAGAAACAGTACAGTGACAAACACAATACACGACAAATACTAAAGTGTCCCTTGCTAAACTCAATTTGGATCAAGAATATTATCAGTTAACTGTAATAGCATTTACAATCTGCAGTACCTTTGGCTGATGGAGCTGGCATCTTTTTAGGAACAGGTTCTTTTGCTTCAGGAATGGGTTTCTTAGGCATCTCAGGAACTTTAAAGACATGTTATTTTAAGAATGTCATTGACCAGTAGTATGAGAAAGAGAACAGAAAACATGTACAAAGAGATATAATAAGAACTAATCTGCAGAATATATTTTTAAAAGATGAAAAAGAAAATTAAACAAAAGACACTACACCCAGGGGCAGACTTCTTGACCAACTGAAATAATTTTAGAGCTTGTTTTGTGCTAGAAATTTGACAGGCACTCTGACATATCAATACAGAAAAGCAGCAGGGACACAAAACTAACATAAATAACAAGCAAACTAAACAGAGACACTGAATGAGAATAACAACACATTGTTAACATGCACTTTTTGCTGGAGAAAGTTCCAGTTTCTCAGGTGGAGGTACAGGTATTTTTTCCTTTGGGACAAGTTTCTTAGGAATCTCTGGCTCTTTAAAGATATTATTTTGCAAACACGTGTTAAAATTGCTTTCAGAGCAGTAAAAGTGTGAACATGGAAACAAGATAAAAACATAGAACAAGACCACAAATTCCCCCCAAAACATACACAAGAGCTACATATAACAAGAAACAGATGAATTTTAACAAACACAAAAGATGTCATGAGTGACTTGCAAGAAAAGATCATGTACCTTTTTCTGGTACAATTTTCTCTGGAATAAATTCCTCTTCTTCTTCCTCGGGAACAAAAATGGGAACCTTTTCTTCAGACACAACTTTCTTTGCAGCCTCAGGCACTTTGAAGATATTATTTTAAGAACTTTACTTTCACAACATCACAGAGAAAAATTCATAACGTGAAACACAAAGACACCAACTTTAAAGTAACAATAGAAATAAAAATAGGGGAAACTACTGGGTATTTTTTACTCCCTCAAAACAGCTATGTGTAATTGGGCTACAAGGATTATATGAGGGCTAGCACTGTTGCCCAATTTTTAATTTCACAGTGTCATTGAAAACAGAAAATATTAGCAAGATATGCTACAAACCAGAGGTTAAGGAAGATTATTAGCATTAAGGTTTTTCACATAAAAACCTTTCAGTGTTCGCTTTTCTTCTCTGTAGCAACGCGAATGTTAGTTTTTGAATTTGTACTGTATTTGTTATTTGTCTGTATTTGGTATGTTCCTTCCACCCCACCATTCCTACCCCTGTGGGTCCTCCTGATGTAACCCCTCCCCCTTCCATTCCCCACTGGGTCAGCGTTTCCCCGCCCAGGGCTGCCCTGGCGAAAAGGGGACACACCACGCCCACTCCCTCTCTCTCTCTCTCCCTCTCTCTCCACTCTCTCACCGTGCTTCCCCTGTGCTGAGAAGGGGGTTGTGGCAAAACCCCTTCCCCATGGCTGCACTGAATAAACATCCTTATTAACCCAAGAGAGAGCACAATTCCTTCTTCCAAGCCTGACCCACGCAGCAGCTGCTGAGCTGACGGACCCACATGAGATGTTTCTGTGGTCTGGAGGGATTCACTGCTAGCCAGTAGCAGCCCCCACCATGAGAGAAACCACAACACTTCTCTCTTTTTTTTTTTTTTTTTTCCCCCCTAAAATACTCAGTTGCAGAGGTAGAATCTGTTTGGCACGCAACAGTGGCCTTTGCAATAGTCTGCCTCCACTCTGAATTTCATATTTAGGGTATATGAGATGGTTATTAGTATGACCAGTTGTAAATTGATGTTATTTTTTTTTAGCTAAAACCCTTGAGAATCTAGCTTATTCTCAAGATACATGTAAGAGTCATCTCCCTAAACTGAAGAAATTTCAGGTAAAGGGCCATAAAATTTAATTTCAGCCATTTTGTTTAAAAAAACCCTAAATTATTTAAAATTGTTTCTGGATGATAATATCACAAGGAATTATTTCATTCACAGTAATCACTTGAAGTGGAAAAAAGCAGATCATTCAAGGCCTGATTCTCAGCTGGCTACAGTCAATAACAAAACAGACAAGCCCTGTCTGAACCCCAGCACTGCTCACTACAGGGAAGCAGCAGGCACTATAACCATGGACCTGAATTCACATGTGTATAAATTGAATGTTAAAATTAGGTTCCACTGAAATATGAAAATAAGAGGGAGAGGAATTATCTGCATACACCACAATGTGATATACCTTTAGCTGGTGGGATTTTCTTTACTTTAGGAACTGCAACAGGTACTTTTTCTTCTGGGACAGCTCTCTTGGGCACCTCTGGCACTTTAAAGATATTGTTTTGATAAGAAATTGGCAATTGCTTTTAGAGCATCAAAACTACTAAAACTACAGAAAAAAGTCACAAAGACCAGAAACAAGAAGACAACTCCTCTCAGAAGGTTAATTACATCAAGCTTAAAACAATCACTGGTGATGAAGATCTACTAATGAATATCTAAGATCTTGAATTAAGCTCTCATAATCTTCAAGAAGGAATTCTGTACCTCTTGCTGGCATCTCTGGAACCTTTTCCTCTTCTTCAGGAACAAACATAGGTACCTCTTCACTGGGACGTCTTGGTATTTCTGGCACTTTAAAGACAGTTTTTAATTGCAGAAGACAGACACAACTTACACAGAAACTAAAGAGTGTGAATTAGCAGTACATTTGTCACACACTGCTACGGCACTTTAGTTAAATTCTAACAACAAATGCATAGAAACAAGAACAAACATTATCCACGTGTTCAGCTATAGGAAGCAATACCTTTGGCTGGTGGAGGTTCTGGCTTTTTATGTACAGGGACAGGGACTGCCTTTTCTGGAACCTTCTTGGGCACTTCAGGCACTTAAAAGACATTTTTGTTCAGGGAATTAATTTTCAATGTAACATAAAATCTAATAAAAAGATAACTATGTCTGATATTAAGATAACTATACAGATATGGTAAAATCAGGTCGTGTGAAAGTTAACATTGACTTTATCCACAGATTTATGCACAGACGTAAACTTACAAATATACAGAGACTACAGAACTACAGACTGATGTGGTAAGGCTAAGGGGGAAGTCTGGCTATTTAGGTAAATTTTTTATCTTTTGGACCATCTGTTTTTGAAACAGCAAGTCCTTTAAAATGATTTAGATATATAAGATCCAAAAGACAGAGACAATGCAAAACACAGACATTTTCAAAGTGTAGAGTAAGGATAGACCCCGTGACTGACAGACACAGACACAACAGTGTCCTGAGCAAACAGCTCAGGGGGTGGCTCAAACACGCTAGGATGAAGAATGGGGTTGTTACTGGCAATAACAACCTTTCTTATAAAGATGAAGAAACAAAAATAGGATCACACAGTTGAACCAGAAAATGGTGTACCTTTGGCTGGTGGAGGCTCTTCCACTTTTCTAGGCACTGGGACATGTATCTTCTCTTCTGGCACAAGTTTCTTTGGTACTTCAGGCACTTGAAAAAATATGATTGTAGCTTAAGAATTTCATTTTTGAGCCATAAGGTAAAGAACATTGATATGAATCAATAAAGTTGGATGACAAAGAAGAACTGTCAGGAATAGAAAACTTTCTTCACCCTACATCACATGCGAAAAAAGACTGACTTTTTTTTTTATATAAAGTATTCAGTCAAGATTTATATCAAGTCATATACCTTTAGCTGGTGGAACATCCTTCTTTTTAGGGACAGGAACAGGAACCTTCTCTTCTGGCACAGGTTTCTTTGGCACTTCTGGAACTTAGTAAGATGTCATTAAATATTGAGCTTGGCATGAAAATCTAACCAACATGACATACAAAGTCATGACAAACCAGTCATACTCAAACAATTAAACACAAACAGAAAAAACTACAGTCCTTAAGAGTAACAGTTCTTTTTCTATCCTAGTTTTTAACAAGTGAGAAGATAAATGAATGCTAGAAGATCTTTCTGATCACAGATAATTACAAGTGCATATACCTTTAGCTGGGGGAGCTTCCTTCTTCGGCACTTGGACTTTCTTTTCAGGTACAGGTTTCTTTGGCACCTCGGGCACTTCAAAAACATGATTTTGGTTAAAAAAATAAACCATAAGCTACTCAAAACAGAAATGAAACAAAAAAGACAGCAACACAAATATTTCTTATGAAGACCCCTCTCCCAAAAGAACAGAAAAAAGTAAAAAGCAATTAAGGCATCTGAAAAATAATGTGAATTACATATTCAGAGGATGTCTTCTAACATAAAGAGATGGTATATACCTTTTGCTGGAAGAGGTTCTTTTTTCTTCTGAAGAATAGGTATTTTTTCCTCTGGAACAGGCTTCTTAGGAACCTCAGGCACTTGAAAGATACCATTATTGTTTTAGATATTTACTTCCATAACAACAGGAACATAAAGTGCAAACAAACATCTCAAATACATAGTCATGCAAGCAAACATCACATACTCCAAACAAACAGCTATGATTTAAAAGGGTTTTATCATTAAGACAAAATAAAATAACAAACACATCATATTAGCTGCTATTATGTCCATTCTCCCTGCTCAGCCATTGAAGCCATCAATAAAAATGTTTTCAAGGGCTTTTTTTGCTGATCAGAAGATTAAGTCAGAGTTTGACTTTTTGAACCAGCCATTAAAAACATGTTCCCAATGCTTGTCAGGCATGTAATAGGTTGCATCTGGTCATATTCTTTTATATATATTAAACATAAATTGCTGACTACATTTTCATCCTGAAAAATTTCCAAGAGCTTCTACGTGCAAAAACCCCAAGCACATCTAGTTTATCAACTGACTTACTTCAAGCACAGAACTGTCCATTGTAAGTACCCAGGAGTTTATACCAGAATTTACTGGGTAAATGAAATGCTTTCTAAAAAATCCCTTTACTCTTCTGAAATCAACAGACTTTTCCTTTAACAGCAGTGAGGCAAAGGTTTCATCTAAAACATAGCTAAACTTTTGTTCCTACTCCAAATCCCAGAAATGTCCATAAATATTTTACAATGACAGGAAAATAATTCCACTGGCTCTGAGAATACTGAAGAAAATTTGGAGCTCATATGAATTAAACTTAGCTACTATGAGAAATTCAATGGAAATTTCAGCACACACTAATCTTCCTGTTAAGGATTAACCTGGCTTTTGCAGTGTACAGCCTCACCTTTTCTCATATTTATGACAAAATTTGTACTGTAAACAATGTTAGATATAATGTTGACATTTATTAATTAGTCAAAAGAAATTCTGAACTTCTTTGATGGAAAAAGACACTATGGAATGATTTGGATCAGGGCTGGAAATGATGCTCTTAGATGATTATGTAATTTCGGAAAATTGGATATACATGATCTGTATCTTTATACTATGATGCAGAAAAGCTTTATTACCAAGATCTTGGCATGACGTAGTTCTCCTAAGTAGTGAATATTATGTTCATCCTGTACTAACAATGTAGAAAATTTATACCCATACCATAAAATTAGTCCTAAGGAAAACACCTCAAACTAAGATTATTTAAATATGGATGTTTTTTCTTTTCCATGAAAGGATATTATTCCCTTCAAGACAGAAATAAGCCTCAACCATAGGGCTTTCTAAGATTTCTGAAAAGAATTCAGTGTGACTTGTGTTCCTAAATCATTTTCAAGTACCTTAGCTAATTTCTAGATAAATATATTTTTTGTCCACGATTGCAGACTTTACATAAGCATTTTTAAGTATTTCAAGCACAGTCTGATAGCAAAATTAGACCCCAGATGAGGATGGAATTAAGCTTGGTTAAATTTCTGTAGTAGGTTATACAGAGTTCATATGAAAGAGGAATGAACAAGTATGACATGGAACATTTGAATTTATGGAGGTAGTAGTAAAGAGTAGATATTTAGCCATCACATGTTTTCTGCACAATATAATAATCAATAAACATCTTAAAAAATACACACTGTAAAGCACACTGCAACATTTTAAAACAAAAGTTTGTTATTTTCATAGAATGAAAAGATACTGCTTTTTCTCACACAAACCCTAAAGTTAAAATATACCTCTAGCTGGCAGGGGAGGCTTCTCTTCATACTGAGGAACCTGTGGCTCTTCCTCCTCATACTCAGCAACTTCCTCTCCATAATAAGCAGCTTCTTCTTCATAATGGATGACTTCTTCCTCTTCATACTGAGGAGCTTCTTCCTCTTCATACTGAGGAACTTCCTCCTCATAGTGACGAACTTCTTCATAATGGCGAACTTCCTCCTTGTAGTGGATTACCTCCTCCTCGTACCTGGTGGTGTCTTCCTCCTCATACCTTGGGATCTCCTCTTCCTCTTCATACTGAGGAACCTCCACGTACGCTTTTTCTTTTCGGACAACTGTCTTGCGTACTTCAGGCACTTAAAAAGATACCAATTAAAAGAACCTTAAAATTTAGCACGAGTCTCACTAATAGTAAGGATCACAAGGTATTGTCAACTAAGAATTAACCAAAGGAAGAACATTCCATAGAAGACAAATCAGTACTCACTGTACATGGAACATACAAGACACAAAAAACATTGACACCATATTTCAATACTCTATCCAGTGTACCTTTGGCTGGTGGTCTTGCCATTTTTTTAGGAGGATAAATTGGTACTCTTTCTTCAATGATAGCCCTCTCTGGTACATCAGGCACTTAAAAGATACAGTACAATTACATTTAAGAATTTTTAGATGTAAATTGTTTAAAAGCAAAAGTATTCTTGGCAAGAAACAGAAAAAGATGTAACACATGGCTGACATGTAAAAGACAAGCATGCTTATTGTCACTGGGCATGTAGCTAGGGAAGTCATTAGGCTTCTTTTTAATTAAGAAATAACAAACTTTTCAAGATACCAATATAAGCAGCTGATATGATTCCTGCTTCATTCACTGCTGCCAACAGTGAAATTAAGTTTGCTGATGGGCAGAACTCAAAATCCAAAGCCATCCAATTACAAAGTCAATAAAACTCATTGCTGTTCTCTGTAGCAGCTCGTCTCCATAGCAGTGGTACTTTGTATTACCCCAGGAAGAGATCAAAAGCCCTCATTCACTGACAACAAAAGATTTGTATAGGAAACTGCAGATGAAGGTGAAGGAACATGTGGAGAAAAACTCTGACAGTGACTAACAATAGATAAGAACTCTGGTCTAATTAAAAGTGAAAGAACGACTTGGTCAGTGAGGAAGGTGCTTTTCCTCTTTTGTCAATTACTTTATGAAATTACTTGCTGGTTCTGACATGGCAAGGAGCCATTCCTTGTAAAAGCAGGAGCAATTCCAAAAGATTAAGATGTGGATATGTTGAGTTTTTATGATTTATTCAGGAAAGAATGCTATGTTTAAGCAGCATGTTCTCTTTTACAGAAGTGTGTGGGTCTTGTCTTCTAAGACAGGTGTCTTGGAAAGTTTTTGACCAATATAACTGGAAACTGCACAATAAATTACCTTGGCATTTTAAGATCTGGCAGTCTTGCCAAACTGGAGAATAACTGTGGCATTTTCTTAACAGATTTGAGATTTTTTCTGACCTTAAGAGATGGAATCCAATCTGTCAGTGACAGATTTGAGAATTTCGAGAAGCTTTATTCATGACAAGCTACAGTGAGTATAGATGAGTGGCTTCCACAAGTCTTGATGCTTGGTGTTATTTTTGGGGTGATGTGAAGACTCATTAACTCTCTAAGTATTTTCTGGCAGAGTCCTCCTTGATATTTAATTATAAGTGCCAGGTACATTGTCATTTGAAATCTTAAAATAAAACTGGTTGGAACTGGTACTTTGGTGTATCTGGAAACAAAACCTGCATTGTGCATGAGTACCCTTTTCAGAAAGCTCAGGTTCCTTGGATTCTTTTTTCCAGCTAAAACACCACTGTTTGGTACCTCACTGGAGAACTGTTGCATTTAATGTCTTTTGGCTTTGACCCTTTTCTTTCCAGACCAGATGCATATTACACCTGCCTTTCAGAGAACCAAAGATCATCTTTCATCATACTCTTAGTACTCATATTATGCTTGTCCCTCCATCTTTGGAGACTAAATGGATAATTTAACATCACGTTAATCTGCCTGTATTAATCTTTCATGATATGAATATGAAAATGTCATTTATCAACAGTATCAGATCTAAAAGTAGTAAGTGTGAGGCATCTTATGGGTAATTTTTCACAAATCAACTGATAGTCTGCACAATTGAAAGAGCAATAAATTTTCTTTTAAGGCTGTGGACTGTTGAGCAGGCAGATCAATTTCACTGGATTGTGTTAAGTGTCCCAGCCATGTAGGCAACAGAAGAGCTAAACATTTTTTCCTTTAACCTTTAGATTTCGGTGAGGAGTTGCTTTTATAGAACAGGAAAGGACTGTCTGTCTTTTCAGAATAGTAAAGCATGTGAATTTAAATGAAAGCAAAGACTGTCTCCTGTTTCCCCTCAAAGGTCAGACAGGCGACAAGATTTAAAAAGGAGGACCTAATGAAATTATTTGGCTTCCACTATAAGAACAGCAGTAAGCCAAGGGGAAAGAATTAAACATTTTGCAAGAATGAAATACTGTCCTGCATTATTCTACAAGCTTTACTTTAATGATAAATTGGCAATAGCAAAGGACATTAAATTTTTATTCTCTCTGGGTTTTTTTTTACTAGCTGACAAGATGTAACTTTGGATACAGAATCTTTTTAGTCTTCATACCTGTGTATGAAATCTCCTTTTCTGTGTGGAGAGAAATGGATACTTCCTCTGACAAAGCCCAATGTTCTTCTTCTGTTGGTACTTCAAAGACAGAGTCTAACATTAATCTCTTTTTTCTGGTATAATATCATGTACAGTAATAATATCCCATTTGGAGTTTCTTAGAAAAGTAACTATTATTTCCTGACACCACCCACACCCAGAGTAATTGGGAAAAATTTCTCAAAGACTTTGTAAAAGTTCCTCCGGGACTACAGTGGATCACAGTGATGGCCTTGGTAGTGTAAGGGTAATGGTTGGACTCAGTGTTCTTAAGTGTCTTGTCCAACTTAAAAGATTTTATAATTCTAAATTTGAACCTCAAGAGATGTGCCAGACCAATAGGCCTGAAGCTCTGGTAGTCTTACATGAGCACAATCTGTTCATAGATTAATCCATGGGTAGGACTACCTTCTGGTGGTGGAGACACTTTTCTCTTTTGAACAGCCATGGATACCCTTTCTTCTCTGGCAGTTTTCCTCTGTGCTTCTGGCACTTTAAAGATAGTAATTGTAAGAATACAGGCTTTTAAAAGAAATCCCACACATTCTGAAATTCACATGAAAGAATTATAGACAATTGGAACAAATAGCACACTATTAAAAGAAAATACAATAAAGCACAACAATCACATGAGACATACAAATAATATATAGAAAAATAATATCTCTAATAATAGAGTAATAGATATATAGACCAAAACAAATAAAAATGGAACAGAATATTCACATATCATGAAGTAAGATGGAATGAAGATGAAAGCAAGAGGTAAATACTTGGTCTCTAAACTGTTCAGAAACTTGGTTAAACCACAGAACATCATACACACAGGGTACACGACAAAATCAAACATAAGAAAAGCACAGAAACAGAGAACGTATTTATAAGTTTGAAACACTTCACTGAATATTGACAATATTATAAACATTGACAATCTTTTTCAAATTTTGTGTTCAATTATTTTTCACTGAGTAAATATTGCCACTCAGCTTTGTAAGCATTTAAGCATCCAGAGTGATCAGTGAAATTATATAGTAGCTAAAAAATGCAAAGAATGAAGGTGCATGACTATTCTCTGTCACACTCAGCAGTATTTTGAAGGGGAAAAGTATTTTGAAAGTCCTTTTCATTTATAACCAAATTAGGAGAGACAAATTTGATTAACTTGGCAGACGGTGAGTATGATGCACATGGATGTCTGATATTTAAAAGCCATCTTTACTTCCAAAAGAACTTTTATACCTTTAGCTGGTGGAGCTGCCACTTTCTGTGAAATTGGAACAGGTACTTTTTCTTCTGGCACAGGCTTCTTGGGCACAGCTAGCAGTTTTTAAAGAAAGGTTTATTGTAATAAATGTCAAATTAATCACAGTATGTAAACATACGCAGATGACAAAACACAAATCAGAGACTTGATATTTCTTCAAGTGAAAGAAGAACAGCAAACACTGAACATTAGAATCTGTGTTAGGTAACTAGACAGAAATACAAACCACTATCCTGAAACAAGACTTCTCTAGTGTAACTCTGAAAATTTATATACCTTTCTTTGGTGGAGCCACTTCTTTTTTAGCAACAGCAACTTTTTCTTCTGTGATAATTTTCCTGTGCACTTCAGTCACTTAAAAATAATGTGCAAGAATATTTAATTAATTTGAAATGAAGATGTGTTTCCTTCACTTATTCTGAATTTTTTTAAAAAAAGTTCTAAGCGAACTTCAACAGTAGCAACAGTAAGACACTGTTGAAGAACATCTTTTACATCCATAGCACCAAAATGACTAGAGTAAAAAGATAGGGGAGATCTCTACAAAGGTTACAGATACTAACAAACAAAACTGTATTTAAGTAAAATGCCTAAACACAAATACTGCAAGACCAAACTAAAAAATCTCCATGGTAATAATCTGTTTACCTTTGGTTGTTGGAGGTTCTTCAAATTCTGCCTCAAAAGTGGGCACCAATGCTTCTGCAGGTTCTTAAAAAAAATTGTATAACTTTAGAAAATTTGTTTAACTTCATCAACAGGTATAAGACAGAAGATGAAATAACATATAAAGAACACAACATATAAGACAGCACAGGTCACAGGTATCATTGCAGACAAACAGACAAGACATGTTTAATGTTGAAGAAATTTGATACTGGAGATATATGTTGTATCAACAATACAATCTCCAACCAAGGATATATGTTATGCAGTAAGAAAGCATTTTTTGCAACAGGAAAAAACCACTGATATACCTTTTGCTGGTGGAGCCACCATTTTTTTAGACACAGGAACAGGTACTTTCTCTTTAGGAACTGGTTTCTTATGAACTTCAGGAACTTTAGAAAAATGAAGAAGATGAGAAGGAAGATGAGAAAGAATATTAAAGTGTAATATTTGCAATTGCCTACTACACAATAAGTTTTACTGACTCAACACAAACAGTAATTTTCAAAGGACAAGGTGGGATTTGAGAATTCATCACTGTGAGAAGACACCACCTGTGTCAACATGTACAAGCAAGATGGTAAGACAAACACAATCCCTTTGAAGACACATCAACCAATTGAGGAACTAGCTTATACCTTTAACTCCTGGAGCTTCCTTAGGAGCAGCTGGGACTTTTGGCTCAGGGACAACTCTCCTGGGCTTCTCAGGCACTTTAAAAGATTACAATACATTGTTTTACATAGAGGAGTAGTATCACTATAGCACGAACACATACAAAAATGCCAAAAATGGACATAAACATGTAGTGGAAACATAATGTTAAGCATGATGAAACAACTCATGTGTTCTAGTGAAATAAACTTATACCTTTTGTGGGTGGAGCTTCCTCTCTTTTTGGAACAGTTACTGTCTCCTCTATGTAGTAAGACTCTTCTTCAGCCACTTTTAAAAAGAGTAAAATATAGAAATACTTAATTTTAAGTATTTGACATATATTACTGTCTTTATGGCCCTGGTAAGCAACAAAATATTTGTAAGACAAAAAATAAACAGTTTGCTTTATTAATAGACTTCTCTGGGATGTCAGAATCTATATTCAAGCCATCCTGCGTCCTCTGAGGCTAATGGAAACACTCCAAGTGGCTTAAATTGAACCAAGAGACTGAGCTCTCAGCTTGTATTTGTGTGGAATTTGAAAATGCTCCATTCCTCTGTCCACTAACTCACTAATGTTGAAATTTGTCCATTTTGAGAAACCTTCTTTCCCAAATACTGAGAATATTCTTTGACTAAAGGTGTCCCTGGAAAAATATGTGGTGTCACTAGTCATAGAAACTGAGTCAGTCAGTGTTACTGTCCTTCACAGTATTATGTGACCACCAATAAACTTACAGATGGAAACAATATTGTTATTTTACAATGAAATTATCTGAGGAATAGTGCATAGTGATATTCTGAAGAACATTTACTTTATCCAAGCAACGTGTGGTGGAAGAAGAACTTCCAACAGAGGACTTTTGTAAACAGAAAGAAATCCTGATAGAGCTCCCTATCAAAGACATAACTTGTTAGTTTACCTGTATTGAAACAGGATTAGCTACTCCACTTTTCAAAAGCAAGCAAGAGAGGTTGTAGACATGAAAATTAAAATTTATAAGTTACAAAACTTATTTATATAGGAGTAATGTTTTCATTATGAATAAAGCAGCTATTAATCCAAACTGTCTACTTGGTATAGACCAAAAATTACTTTTTTGCTTTTGCCTAGTGTTCCTGAATTGTTGTCGTACCTTCAGAAATCTCTTCTCTGTGAATGGAAATAGATACTTCCTCTCTTTCTTCTTCAGACCATTCTTCAACTGTTGGTTCTTTAAGGAAAATTATTAGTTTTAGTATTTTTGGTGGATGGATAGACGGAGAGAGGGAAGAATTGATGGATAGAGAAGATGAAGACCAATTATTAGAAGTTCTATATGACAATGACAGATATGCATACAATCCAGAAAGTGCTGTGCACATACATATGTATGATTTGTTCTAAATTATGTGGTTTGTCCATGTCCCAAGTTCCCTGTTTTGTGTTGTTGTATCTAATACCATTCACTGGTCACTTGTCAGTGCATCAGAATGCCTCAGCTCTCCAGATTTCCCCATCACAACAGCTCAAGTGGGGGAAACAAGTCAAAGAATTAGAGGTTTCTCCTTGATCCAACTGTATGAAAGTGAGGAAAGGAAAAAATGAGATGGATAGGTCAAGAACTGCAACGAAATCCTGGCATGTACTCATCTACAAAGGTGGCTGTGCCAGAGAAAACCTCAACTAGCTGGGGAGACAAACAGAAACTAACACTGCATGTATCCATATGGATGTGTATTTGCAAGTTCATATTTTAGATAGATATGTTCCAAATCTTCTAAAAATTCATTTATGGTTTTTAAAGAAAGGTGTAAATTGTCTTGACTGGATAGTTATTTATGGGATATAAAAACAGACAAAATGCTGATTTATCTTGAAGCAGATATTGTGTGGATGGAATTATACTAACTTAAAACAGCTGATCTCAATCTTCCCTGAACATGAGAATGTGAACTGAAAGCTGGTGAGAAGCTAACACTGCAGAGGGAAGCAGTATTTTATCTTCAGGGCTACAGAGAGCTTTGTAGTGAGTGCGACAAATGGATGGTAACGGCCCTAATTTGTGGAGTCTAAAATGAACAATACATCCATATTTGCTCCTGCAAGTTTATGAGGCCCTGATCTGAAGATCATTGTATTCAGTTACAGAGTTTCCATTCCTGTCAATGTGGTGGGATCCTGACATTCAAGGATGATATAAATGGCACTTTAGGAGGCTTTTAACTGCCTGCAGTTCAACACAAAACTCATACAAGGTGACTATCAAAAAATTTTGGTGTATTTTGATCTTGTTCAAAAAAACAACAGACTTGCAGGCATAGCACAAATTTCTCACTATTGTCTGTTTATAGTGTACCTTCAGGTGATGGGATTTCCTCTGGAATGGCAACAGATATCCTTTCTTCTGTAATACGTACTCTTTCTTCAAAAGTGGCTTTCTTCTGCACTTCAGGCACTTTGAAAGATAATGGTATTAAATGTATGCTTTTCCAATTCCATTGTGAAAACATAGTTTTGAAATGCTAAATCTAGGTTTCCAAAGAAGGGTACTGAGCACATGACATATAACAGAGACTCAATATTTAGAAAGAATACCATGTAATTATTACAGAAGAGATACAACATACTGTAATGATTCATTGTCTGAATCAGAACAGCAGAACTCATGGGGAAGCACAAATCAATGACTAATAACAGCACAGAACACATAGGCAGAAGGTGAGAAATAGCATATTCTTGTGTTCTACTGGAAAGCATACCTTTAGCTGGAGGAGCCTCAATTTTTTTAGGAACAGCAGGAGATACTTTTTCTTTAGGGACGGGTTTCTTAGGAACTGCAGGCACTTAAAAAAAGTATTTGTTTTAGAACATTTGAAGTAAAAACTGGCACATGCATCATGTAAGAAAAATGTGTTGTTGAGAAAGATTACACATGGACATGTTTTGCTTACCAAACATGACAGTTGACCAAATTAAGATAAATGTAATGTTCTAAAGATTACAATAAATTATATTAAAGTGAGCTATAGTATACTTTTTGGAGGGGGAGTTTCTACTTTAGGAACATATGGCACTTTTTATTCTGGACCCGGTTTTTAAGGTACTTCAGGCACTTCAAAGATATTAATTATAATATAATTAGCCTAAATTAACAAGTTTTAAGAATAAATCTATAGCACACCTATACACAAAACTGACACAAAATATACATCTTAACATAGACGAAGTACCAGTAAAACCATTTTAATTTAGCAATCAAACCCAAAATTTGACATAAACAAGATGCTTAAGATAATAAGAGAAAAGAACATTATTTTTTAAAGTGTACCTTTAGGTGTTGGAGCTTCCTCTCTTTTTGGAACAGCAACCTTTTTCTCTGGGGGAGCTTTCTTAGGAACCTCTGGCACTTAAAAAACCATAAAATGTAAGATAACTGAATTCTAAATGTCAAAGATTTATTGGAGTATTATAGATTTCATTAATCCATTTGTAAGAATATCAAAACACACCACATAACATATTCATACACTTAACATAGAAAGATATATGACAAGAGCAACATAAGTTTGATAAAAACCAAAATCAAACCAGTTGCTGGAAGACTATCAGATGCTTTAAGACTGATTTCTTAACTGAAGAATGGACTCGAATATATTACCAGGTTAAAAAAATATCATGGATGTACAGAGAATTGTACATAAAATATAAATTCTAACAGGAAAATAAAACTCAACAAGCAGTGTACACTCCATCAGTAAATGTATCTTTGGCATGCAGATGTTCTCCTTTGGGAAAAGGAACATGTACTTTTTCTTCAGGCACAGTTTTCCTAGGCTCTTCAAAAACTCTAAAGGTATTAAAATTAATCTAAGTAATCTTTCTAAGGCTTTTGAATGCCTTAGATGAGAACAGACATTCACACATAACACACAAAGATTGCATTTATCATATGTGTTGAGAACATAAGCGAAGTTAGGAAAAGAGGACAGTACACAGAACTGGTTAAAGCCCACATTCCAAAGATACTGTACCTTTTGCTGGTGGAGCCACTTCCTTTTTAGCAACAGCAATTTTCTTTTCTGGAACAGGTTTCTTAGGGACTTCAGGCACTTTGGGAAATATTGTTAAAGTAAGAGATCTTTAGTTTTTGGAACACTAATCCCAATTTGAGTAATCCAAGATTGTTTTATACAATGAACGCAGTGCTTGGACAAGGAGTTGAGCACTGCAACCGACACAGTACAATGTACAAATTGTACAATACAATGTACAGCCTTTTGGACAAATGTGGACAATACAGGAAAGACATTATGATACAGTATAAAACTCCTTTGTTAAAATCACTGCACTAGCACCTTTCATTTTATTCTCTTGACGTAAAAACACTCTACACTTGCCTGCAAAAGCCACACAACTTAAATAGAAATAATAAGCACAAAATAGTTAAGAAAGAGAAGGGCCCAAGCTGAGACAAATTCAAGCTGTAAGCTAAGTTATAGCACAATTGAAAAACTGAACTTGTGCAACAGAGACAATGCAAAATCAAATAACGCATAAGGAGATAGTGCAAAAACAAAGATACATAGAGAGTAAATTCCTAAATATATTCAAGAAAATATGAAAATAATACAAAGAAAGAAAATTTGTTTGGACTTTGCTTCTTTCTTTTTCTACTTTTTTACAAGAACAGTAGAAATACCTTTAGCTGATGGAGCTTCTGTTTTAGGGACAGGAACAGGCTTTCTTTCTTCTGGAACACGCCTCTTTGGCATCTCAGGCACTTTAAAAGATAGGTGGTGATCATTTAGGAAACAGTTAAAATAATTGGTAAACCACAGTAGGCTACTCTTAACATGGTGTATAAGCAAACACTAAATGTCAAAAACTATTCTGTTTTATCAAACAGATACAACAAACCCATCTCACAAAAAGCTATTAAAGGAATTAATTAAGGCAGTCATGAAGAAGAGTAAGAGACATGTAATAAGGTTTGGAGCTTTGAGAGCAGAGCCATAGAGAAATTGAAAGATCTCAGTTATAATACGCTATCCTTTGGTAAACAGTGTTACAGACAGATAACATGAAAGTTCAGGAAAACGAGGCAGATGTTCATGCAAAGACTTTATTCACCTTCAACGTGAGAGATCTCCAGCTCTGTAGAAATGACTTGTTCCTCTTCCTCAACCCCTCTATGAGCTACAATAGGAATTTTAAAGATATTAAATGTTGAGATAGAAAATATCAATGGCCACAGTAAATCTGAGAAACTTTAAGAAGATATTATGTGTTAACAGTGCACAATCATCACTGAAACCCATTTGTTAATATGTAAAACAATTTAATCCAGAAAATAAATGGCATATGCAAATCTCACAATGAATTTTGCTTCAAATTAAAACAAACAAACAAACAAACAAACAAACATTTATTAGGCTCCCATCCCTAATTTAACTACCTTCAATGGGGTAAACAGCTTCAAAGAATCTTTCTTCAACTGTTTTCTCACGCTCTGTTGGCTCTTCAAAGAAAAGTATTTAAACAATATTAAGATAAAATACTTGAAATATTTCCATCTATCAAGCTAAATAAAACTAAAGCTACATAACAATGGACAAAAAAGCAAGGCATACTGAAAGACAAATGTACGATATGTCTAAATATGTAATTTGCCATACATAAAAATAGGTCAAAAGGACGTATAGTAGGACTGATAGATTGTTTTGATTTGGGTACACAGACTTTTGGTTTTGTACATACCTGTAACATCATATGAATATTCTTCTTCTCTGTGGACAGAAACTGACATCTTTTCTTCTGAAACAGTCCATGTTTCTACTGTTGGTACTTTAAAGATAGGATTTTGTTTTAGTAATTAATATTCTAGATCCACATTAGTGGTAGTCAGCATGTGAGTTTTTGTCAAATCTTTATCTGTATTGCACATTTAAGTCCTAGACATATTTAGACAGTCAGTATTCATATTCTAAAATACTGAACACAGAACAAGGGCACAAATATAATATTTAGTATTTGTTAAAGACTAAAGACACAGACACCTTCAACACAAACATTTGAAACAAAATGCATGCACAGGCTTCTGGAAGTAGTACATCAGAAGAATTCTAAAGTGGTTCTTCAAAGATGTTTTTGGGCATGAGGACACAATTATGTTTATTATGTAAGGATAAGCCAGCAAGCAGAATAGATAAAGAAAAAGCTAAGTCACACTGCAGTGTGACCATAGGCACTTTAAACAATAACCAAAAGGCTATCCACAAATATGTTAAAAACGAACTTTATAAAACACAAAAGCATGGTAGACATACTAATTAAACACTGAGAGTAGTCACAGCATGACTACTACTAGGGATCCAAATACATACACACAGGCCCACATATTCCAAAGAAGCACAGAAACACATTGGGTGCTGAAAAAAGTGTAAACTGCAATTCAAAGATGCTGATTTGTACCTTCTTTTTTCATAACTTTCTCCTCAACGACCGTTGGTGTAGGTTTTGGTGGCAGAACTTTCTTGGTAACTGTTGGCATTACAATTTTGTTACTCACTCAAACATTTAGCAAAGAGATCAAAATAAGTCTACAGCTATCTATCAGTGATGTTGAAAATACAACAAACAAGACAAACAACCTAACTCAGCAGCTAAGTCAGGCTTCTTGGAATCATGCAAAGCAACATAAGGAATGTGTTTATTTCTTTTTATTGCTATGTCCTAAAGGCACTCAGGGCATTTAGCACACAGGTCATTTCCTGATACTTATTGAATTGCAGCTGACAGAATCCTGCTGCAGAAGGGGAAATGCTACACAAAAGAAAGTAGCTACTAAGAGAATAAGGGTGCATCTTTATTTTATAACCAAAGAATTAACCAAGGCATCTTGGTAGATGGGTCAAAATGGAAATCTAAGCAAGATGGGGATTTCACATCTTCAGCTTAGAGTGAAACACACTATTTCACCCAGTGCAATTTTACATACACTTCCTTTCTTAAAGCATTGGTAGTTAATATCCGCATTGTTTTCCCCTAAAAAGCTTTTAATCTTCTTTTTAAAGAATTCAGCAGAAGCTTTTATTAGATGTTTAAAAGACTGAAAAATTGATCAGACCATGTTAAGTAAAGACAAAACATTTGCAGATCAGCTAAGTAACAAAAGCCACAACTTTTACTGAAAGTTGACATGAAGATAACTAAACAGTATTTACCCTCAGCCCTTTTGACTTTTTCTTCTGCAATCCTCTGAGTGGTTACCTCCACTTTTTCATCGACAGGTTTCTTGACAACTGCAAGTAATTCAGATAGATATCATTGTTTAAGTAACCTTGCAAATTGTTTTCTTGATACAAACCAGATAGAACTTGCCATTTTTTTGTTTAGGATGTTATAAACCTTGTGCATCCTGTGCTCTGTTCAGTGCATTGTTTACTGGTGGTGAACAGTGGTGGCAATGAGGCCCACCCTGCCCTGAGAAATATGCAGTGATCTAAGTGGAAAACTTCCCAGAATGGCAGCATTTAGTTTCTTAAAAGTTAAACCCATGCCCAAGGCTAATATACAGGGAGAAGGAAGGATAACTGAAGCCCAGCTTGATTTTGCCATCAATTCATGTTTTGATTCAACCACCTTTGAGCAGAGAGCTCAGAAATATGAGGTGGGAGAAGAGAAGGGATTGCCATGACCCTTGCTTATCTCACTGTCCAACATAAAGAGAATTTTCTTCTTTCTAAGGAAATGTAAATAACTGGGACCATTCAGCTTAAGGAGATGCATGAGAGATCTTAACCTGCATGTTCCTGTTAGTTTTGTGGGAAAGTCATACCTTTTTGAACAGTTACTTCCTTCTTCTCCTTCTTTTCAGCTATAATGGCTGGTGGTTTTCTCTCAGGCACGGGTTTCTTAGGAAGTTCAGTCACTTAAAAAAAAAATCATCACAATTATAAAAAATATGTTCTCTAAAGGCTCTGTAAACAGAAAGGTATTAGTTATGCCATTGTAATTTTGTGAATTTTAAAAACACGCAGAATTTTGGAGATCCAATTGTTGAAGTAAAATTTTTTGCTTATTTCCAAGTTTCATGTTTTATCATTGGAGCCAAATTTTATTCCTAGAGACATACACGTTACTAATCCCCATGAGAGTTATAGCATGAGAGAAATTGCAAAATACAGCCATTAACATCAATCAATAAATGTGTAAACATTTAAGTAAGTTTATCTAGAGCACATGAAAATGATAGAAGAAATATCCAAAAAACTAAAAATGACACATATCCTTACTACTGACTACTAACTCATATTAGGTTTTAAAGACCTGCAAAGTTCATTGGCAATGAATTTATAATGTATCCATACCTTGTGATATCTTGTGTTATCATGAAGTGTCACTTAAAATTTGCCAGCATAATATGATTCCAGATATTTTAGCAAAAACAAATCCAAAAAAATGTTGCCTCGTTCAAAATGTTGGGGCCTTAATAATAAATATGAGAAAAGAGAAGAAATAAAATGACATGATAATTCAAATACCTTCTTCGTGAATTATTCTTTTTTCTTCATAAGTCACTTCTCTTTTCTCATAAGCTTCTTCCCATTCCTCTTCCCCTTCATCATAGCCCTCTTCTTTGACATAATAGTCATGGTCTTCACCATAATCTTCTTCCCATTCTTCATAAATTTCTTTGGGTGTTTCATGTATTGTCTTTTCTTCATGTACCTCTTCTCTCCTTGCCATGGATGTTATTTTGATCTCTTTGGGCTTCTCTGGTAGCACCTCAGGAACTAAAATAAATAAATAGATTTTTCATATCACAGTGTGGAATTTGCAAGGCATATTGGATGTTCACATTTAGCGAAATTATTTCACCCTTGCACATGGTTTAAAGAAGGGACTATTTTTTAAGCAGTCACAATTAGCTTGGATTTTAAATGTGTGTTTTTAACATAAAGCCAGAAATCAAACAATTGTGATAGATTCAAGTTATTTCAAAATAAAACATCTTTTTTCCATAAGGTGATTTTACTTTTCTAAAAAAAGTCTTCAAACAAAGGAAAAAAGTTACCTTTAGGTGGTGGAACTTCTTCAGGAGCTTTTTTAACCACCTTTTGAGGGACTTTCTTTAATGGAACCTTTTTCTCTGTTTAAAAATAATAGATTTAAAAATTTAAATTAAAAAAACTCAAGAACCACTATAAAGCCAAACAAACAAAAATCTAAAACCCAATTGTCATAACAGAACATGAATATACTATTCAAATACTGTAAGAATTTTTACCTGGCTTTTTCTCCTCTGGAGGTGGAACGAGAGGCAGAAGAATGGGAATAGGGGCAGCTTGTAGGAAAAATGAAATATTTAGAACAAAATTTAAGTTTGATATTTCCTTGTAAATGAAGAAAAATTCTGGTTTGGGAAAATAGATTATATGATTTTATTGCAGCTGCAGAATAAAAGCAAACATGGTGCTTATTCTGAGAGTTCACAGCAGCTGAATAAATATAATACAGAGTGGGAATCCCCAGTCTACCTTTAGAGTCATTGAACTCTGAATGTCGTCAGCTTTATTTTCATTGCTGACATCACTCTCCTATCTTTGCTAACGGTAATTCATCTAAATATCAAATCTTTCCCTTCCTGCTGCCACTGCAAGCATTTACCAAATTATCCTGGAAATAAACCCAAGAAGTTTAAACTGCTGGCATTTATAGTAAACTACTGGGTGTAACAGAAGTATAAATACTGTTTGTTGTCCAAAACCAGAGCTTGGGAAGAGACTGTTTGCCATAAACATGAAATTCAATGTATGGCTTTAAAAGAATATTTTTTTTAAAGGCAGTAATTCAGACAGCTTCTTTAAAAGATATTTTTTGTGGCAAAAAGAAGAGATGAAAATTTAAAAGAGAAAATATCAGAGAGGAAGATGGAAATAAAAGGAAGATCAAATGAATAGACTGATAGGAAAACATGATGGAAAGGACTGTTTTTCAGAGAATTAAATTAACTCCTACCACTACCTGTGTAGAGTTTTCACCTTCCACACAGAAAAGAAGCCTATCCAAGTCAAGTCTTGCTCACAGGGACAATTAACTGGATCTTATTGCTGAGCTAAGAGTTTTCTCAGAGGTTCCTACTGGCCTTCTGGTTCAGTGCAGATATAAAACATGTATGGTTTGTTACCCTACCTTCAGCTGGTTTTTGAGGTGGAACTGCAACTTTGGCATCAGGAACATCTAGAAAATCAAAATGTTTAACTGACTTAATAAATACTACCAATAAAAAAATTCAATGTGCTCTTCTCAAGAGTAGTAGTTGGTGGTGCTTAAATCTCTCTTATTGTAACATAAAAGGATTGTAGTTTGCTCCTCAAGTATAAGCTAGCCAACCAATAGATAACTAATTGTATTAACATTTCAGTTCAGCCAGCCCATACAATGTTATATTCCTAAATAATTCCTGCAACATTTGGCTCTTAAGGTTTTTAAGGACATTCATAAAAGAAGATCCCCACATATCATAAGGAGATGATTTTTTACCTATTTTGCCTCCTTGGTTATTTTTTTTTTTGGTTGCACAGAGAAGATACCATCTATTCATTAGTACATCTTCATTGTTCTATTCCTTAGCAATTCAAACAAAAATAAACTTGTGTGCTTTAGAGAATGGGGCATTCCATATTGTACTAAATAGGGTCCCTATCAATGTCACTGATTATGGATTTATCTCAGTATTCATTGCCACTACTCATGAGAATAATAGTTCCACATGTCTGTGGATGAGGAATACTTTTTCAGGATGTAGGTTGTACTTACTCTAACCAGGAAAAAAAGATTTGAAAATAATTAAAAAGTAGAGCAATGCTTTAATTTTATGACACAGTATAGACAAGAGCTTGTACCGGTCTTGCTTGAGGACTTTACCTGGTGGCTTCAACTCCAGTTTGATTTCTGCAAAGGAATATTAGATTTCTTTTAGGACTATTGATTTTTCCAGAATCATGTTTCAAACAAACAAATTTGCACTTGATTATGATCACAAATTTGTTTAGAAAATTTTCTAACCTTTAGTTACGAGATAGAGCTCTGCAGTGCTTCTTGCTTCTCCTCTTGGTTCAAGACGAGCAATTACAGAATACACACCTGCAGCAGCCAAGAATGTTACATTTATATGCTTTTATCGTTTAAAACCAGACAAAAAAAACCCAGATAAAAAATGGCACCAGCACAAACGTTTAATGCATTTTTACCTTCATCTTCTGCATTTACATTGTGAATAGTCATATAATGACAACGACCTTCACTTCTGAAGCTGTACTTGGGACTCTCTTTCAGTTCAGTGGGGCCTTTATACCATGTCACAACTGCATCATCAAAAGACACCTCACATTCGAAGGTTGCAGACTGGTGCTCACTGACAACGATGTTCTGTATGCTCTTGGTGAACTGGATTGGTTCCGCTGTTTTTAGGAAGAAAAAATACATCAGTTGTTATGTACCACCATGGCATTTACTGTATCTGAATCCTTCTCATTGTTGTCATAAAATAGTTACATTTTTATGACATAATAGCAATAATCTTGAGAAAGTAGAGTAAGAAAAAGGGATTCCATGTTCTATGAAGTTTTATGTGTAAGAATGAAGATTAGAAGACATAAGAGTTCAACTATAACAAGATTGCTGTGCAGATACATTTTGTAAGAGAAGCCATTGAGGAAACTAAAGATAGAGAATAATTAAGAAGAAGTCCAAGGAGCCCCAAAGAAAACAGAAGCTAGTACAACTCAGATTGCCTGTGGGTTACAGGACATTATTAACCATGGTTTAGTCAAGAATACTTAGTTACACAAGTATGCCACATGTTGTTCAAAGAGAAAAAACAGTAAAACTTCTTATTTTACCGTTTCCAAGTTTTGGAATCTGTCTTTTGGAAATATTTTTATTTTCATTTGTCCTGCTAATGAAACCTCCAGAAACTGTCTCTATTGTAAGAAAGAGATTCTATATCTTTACAAACCTTCAATGGCCAGATCTGCCGTTGTTTCTAGACTGTCAAGCTTGCAGGTGTACTGTCCCTCGTCTTCCGTTCTAACGTCCTTGATGATGAGTTTGTGCACTTTGTCAGAGACTTGTGTTGAATATCTCCCTCCTATCTTAATGGGTCTCCCATTTCTATACCACTGAGACTTGGCATTTGGGATAGAGAACTGACAAGTCAGTGTGCATGTTTTTCCTTCCTTGAAAGTGGTGTCATGAAGGTGCCGCTCAACTGCAGGTTCTATTAGCATGTTAAAACATACATTTTAACAGAGATCAGAGAGGGGAATAAATAGAGTGTAAACTAACTCAAGTATACACTTCAGAAGTACACTTACCAATCACAGTTAGTTTGGCACTGGCAATATGTGGTCCACATACTATTCTGAAATTTCCTTGATCCTCAGGCTGGCAGTTTCTAATTCTCAGTATGTGGCGATCACCTTCAATTCTAATGTCATATTTGTCATTGGAGTCCAGTTTCTGGGTTCCTTTGTACCATGACAGTTTAATTTCTGGGTAGTTAATCTTAATCTCACATTCAAAGATAGCATCTTCATTTGCTAAAACCGTCTGATTTTCAATGTCTCTGATCAGAGTAATAGGCTGGAAAATATTAGTTTAAGTTAACTTCAAGTTCCCTGTAATAGGCTTAAATATTTCACAAATCAGTCCAAAAATATTTTACCTCTGTTTGTGTGAGTCTTTGCTGAATAAAAGCTACAAGTTCATCAAACTCCTGATCTTCCCTTTGAGCTTTCTCTGTGAGCTCAATTTCCTATAAAAATACAGAACATACTCAAAGATTAAAGGATACTAAATGTCAATCTGTCATGTTTATCCAACACAGAAGTCATTCCTAAATCAAAATTTTATGTAACTATACTGTAAGCAGCATATCTTCCCATTCTAACAATTTCAGTCAAGTTATGAAGACAGAACCTACTTAGCCAGAAGGCCCATTTATTCTTCTTGGATTTGAGCAAGCAAGAAATTGAGAACTGCCAGAAAAAGATCTAAAGAGGAGCCGGAAATTCCTGCACTCATCATAACTTCAGAGCTTCAGAATGTGGACACTGTGTCTGTTTAAGGGAAGCATATTAGTCCTAAGAGAGCCAATGCTGCAGTCACACTGTATCTTACCAATCTATGGCTTTCTTCTGCTTGGGTTTGCTTTAGTAACTCAAAGGCTTGCAGGAGGCCACGGAAATCTGTAATTCCATACATGCGAGCGTATTTCTCATATTCTTTGGGATCAACATTTTTGAGAAGTTCCAAGATATCAATAGGTTGCTCTTCCTCTTCTTTTCTTTTTGTTGGAGTGCTATTCAAATCGATAACAGAAGTTAACTATGCAGCATTTCATTCCCAGAAAGCTGTTTAATGAAATATTGAATCACCTCAGAGCTGTCCTGTGCAGTAGAATCCTTTAGTTTAGTCTAGTCACGTGCTTTTATTTTAAGTACAGTTATGCCTATTTAACAAGTATTTTAAAATTATATCTTATGCTGAGATGTATAATAAAAAAAGTTTCTTCTGTGGTGATAGCAAATTTATCCAAAAAAACTTTCAATATACCTTTTCAGTTTTGCCCTGAGATCCCCTTCAACAACTTCTTCTTTCTTTCTTTCTTCAACTTGCAGGTTTACACTCCTCTCAATTTCACCGTGTTGGTTAAAAGCTACACATTTGTACATGCCAGAATCAGTTTTTATTGTGTCCTTTATTTCTAGTTTGGCTTCATCTCCTCTCTGCTGGATTATAATGCGGCCACCCTGGTTGAGTTGCCTCCATTTTCCCTTCATCCACTTAACATTTGGAATTGGATCTCCTCCAACTTTGGCAATAAATGTTGCAACGGTCTCTGCAGAAAGATGCAAATGAGGAAGATAAGTCTTTCCAGCTGTTTATGACAGAGGGACATCACCTCAAAAAAAAGGTGTAGCAAATACAAGACATTGAACTGTTTTGAAAAGAGTCCTTACTTTCCATGACTTTGATACTCTGAGGCTCTGACACAAAATAAAGTTTGCCTTCCACTTCTGCTTTCTTAGCTGCTGGAACAGCTGCCGGTTTTTCTAAAAAAACGGAGTCACAGAGTTATAACATGGCTTCATGTAATAGTTTATGTTCATAGGCGATGATGCTTCTGAAGGAATTGTAAAAAAGAAATTAATTCCTGAGATGGAACAAAATATTGTGCAAGATGTAAAAATGCAAAATACTTTAATATTGTTTTAACCAACTTGCAGTTCACTTTCCAGATGAAACTGTCCGCAATGGGACATACTGTGCTCTTCGTTTACTTCACTCAGGCCATTTGTACTCTGCATGAATGGAAATCCATAGATAGATATGTGAATAAAAAGCCTCATTTTCTAAAATGGGTAAGTTTTTTGGTGAGGTTTTCTCTTTTCAGTTCATTTCTGGATATTATGCCCTAAAAGTTACTTGCAGATTTTTATCAGTGGTCTGTTAAATTCTCTTGTTTTTCTTTGACTTAGTCCTTAGCCTAGTGTCTAACCATGTAGTGTAAAAGACTATTTGTGTATATGGCTGGGTTCTTGTGTCCTTCATGCAATGGTAAAGCAAAAACCACACAGAAGGACTCATGTTTAGGCACTATTTACTTCAAGCTAAAAGGTCAAAATATCTTAGGGCTGTAATAGTCTTAAAACAATTAGCCTCTAAGGCCACATGTTCAAATTCCTGGTGTATTTTCCTTTAATAAACACCACTTTTCACATGTTTTCCATAAAACATGCATGTCCAAATAATTTCACCCATTTAGCTTGCATTTTTCTTAAACTTGGTGTTTAGATTTAGAAAATAAATTCTTAATCTCTTTGGTAGGAATACACTATTAATTTGACACTGATCTTTCAGCATTTATGTCACTATTGATACATAAACTATTGTTAAATACTCTGTTTTATCAGATTCTCAGGTTCTATGGTTTTACAAAAAGCTAAACTTTTTCATTTCGGTTGACACGTTTGTCATATGCGTTATTTTCTTCATGTTACTGTACCTTTGACTGTCACTTTAGATTTGCAAGTATCAGTGCCAGCGGCATTTGAAGCTTTGCATACATATTCTCCTGAATCTGATTTGGTAACTGCAGCAAGTTCTAGAAGAGCTACTCCATTAGCAAAGCTGAAGTTGCATCTGTCTGAAGCTCTTATTTCTCTTCCTGCCTTCAGCCACTGGATCCGGATTGGCTGCGATCCCTGGACATGACAGCTAAGCTGTACAGTATCACCTTCCTCAGCTGCTGCTGGCTGGAGTGGCTGGTCAAAAACTGGAGGCTTTTTAGGTTCTGGAATATGAAAACGCTTGAGTGAATACTCAGGAAAGGATGATCAAGAACATATGAGAAAGAGATACGTGTGATTCCTAAAGAGGCAATGGCAAGGAATGGAAAATGATAAACAGAAGTCTGAGAATGTCAATCATAATGTTATAAAACGGAATAAATATCAAGAGACCATGACAGCATATTTCCTATATAAATGTGCAAGAAATAGCTTTATCCCCTCATCAAGAACCTTTACACACAAAAAATAGTATGAGAACTAAAGCACCATTAGGCTGCAAAACTATATAAAAATCTTCAAAGAAATTAATCTGCAATTTCCTGCAAGGCTGTTATGATGAAGTGTCATGTTACCACAATGCAGTGTCAACACTGCCTAAGTTTATATTTCATTGCACAAACTCCGTTACTCATCTGAAGGAGAATGATTAAAAATTCAACAGAAATTTCACAAAGATTTTAATGTTTACTTTTAATCAGTCATAGCAAATAGTGAAAAATAAGCTTTTCCTTGAAAAAAATAATCAAAAAAATAAAATAACTTCTTGACTTTGTAGTTATGTCCATCTCTGGACAAATCACTACTGTTAAGGTAAGTAAAACCAGCTCATAAGAGAGAAGTTATATCTTTGCAGCTAAATAAAACAAAGAAAGGCAGGAAGCAAAGAAAAACAAGACTTCAACCAACCTCTGATAACAACAGAAGATGTACTCAACACGCTTCCTGCTTCATTGGACACTTTACAGGTATATAAACCAGCATCTGATTGCTCTACTGTCTTTATATGCAAAAGCAAGGTATTGTTTTTGAAAGATATTTCACAGTGAGCACTTGAATGGACTTCCTGATTGTTTTTATACCAAGCAACAGTCAAAGGCTGAGAGCCAGAAACACGGCCCTCAAGTTTAAGTTCATTCCCTTCTGTTTCTTCTACTGCTTCAGACAGTTTCTTAGTAAAAGTAGGAGGAGTTTTTCGTTCTGTAAAAAAAGAACATAAATTCCATGAATCTATCTTGAGATGAAAAATCCTAAAGACAATGCTTCAAGAAAAATTTGAACATTGGAGAATTGATATTTACTCTCATTTAAAGTGGATATATTTTTAAGTGAAATTATGCTAAGATAAACAGCAAGAGTCTTGCTCTTACAGTCACTGTTACCGTATTTTCCTGTTTGAAAAAAAAATTTTCCTACATTGATTTAAGTCAGACACCATTTAAATAATCCCAAGAGTTTCATCGAGTTCTTAAGAAAGAAATAGGCCAGAGCCTATTGAGAAAGTAGGCGAAAGGAAATGTTTTATTCCTTCTCTCATTGCTGTTAGTGACCCTTCCTAATTCCCTTAAAAGATTCCTAGGTTATCTCCAGATAAGTAGTCTTGGGCTACATCTCAAAAGTTTTCTCAAAGTTATGTTGCAGTAGTAAGTCCAACTTCCTTTGTAACTGAAATAAGAAAAAGGTAAACACAATGTATTATCTATTCAGTACCTTTAACAGCCAGTTGAGCTGAACAAGAGTCCTTTCCAACTTCATTGCTAGCATAGCATGTATATGTTCCAGAATCTCCCCTGTCAACTCTCAAGATGGTCAAATGGGCTGTGTTGTCTACATAACTGATCTGATAGTTCTTTCCTGTTCTAATTTCTTGGTCATCTTTTGCCCAAGTAACTCTAATAGGCTGTGTTCCAGAAACGTGACACTCAAAATCAGCACTTTCTCCAATAATGCCACCCACAGGTGTAAGTGGGATGTCAAAGAATGGAGGAGTCTTTCCTTCTGAAGAGTGAAAAAAATAAAAAACAATCACTTAAAAATCTCAATTTAATTTAAAACTGTGTGAAATAAGAATGTCTTGTACAATATTAAATCCATATATAAAGCAAAACTCAGTTTTAAGACATTTCCATTAAGTATTTCACAGCCCACCAACCTGTAAGAACAAGCCTGCCACTAGAAGAAGCAGTCCCAATAGCATTGACAGCTGTGCAGGTGTATTGCCCAATAAGGCTCCTATCTGTCTTCAAAATCTGGAGAGTTGCTACATTGTCTACAAAGGAGGTGTGAACATTGTAGTCCTCTTTTACACGCACGCCGTCTTTAAACCAAGATACTTGGATGGGTTCTGAGCCAGCAATGCCACAATCAAACTCGACTGGTAAGCCAACAGTTTCATGAATGTCTCTTAATTTTCGTGTAAAAGAAGGAGGAAGTTTACGCTCTGTAAGAGAACAAGTATTGTACAGTGAAGTCTTTCAGAAGACATGCATCTCTTGCTGTACTCACCAAGAATCACTGACTAATATGCTGTAAAGTATGGTGGATTTTTGCTTGCAGCTTCCAATTAAAAAGGTTATTTAGCACATCATTTATTTTGAACTTGTTGTAAAGAGCCCTGTGCATATGGTTGTAGGAAGAGAGGTCTTTTTTTTTTTCTCTTACACCCAATAAGCCTCAGAACTGCTAATACTGGAAACAATCAAAGCAATATCCTGAATAGGGGCGGAAGATACAGAGGCTGTGGTCAATAAGTGCTGTATTTCAATTAGTTTTGCTGGTAGGCTTTTGTTAGTAGAAGACAGTGCTGAAGGGTATCTGACACATCAAGAAACAGTAAAGTGTTTTACATGGAAGAGGCAATTGTTGTTTTTCGAAATAGCAAAGAACAGTTAAGAAAAAGAGGCCATTTCCCTACGTTTAAAATTTAAATATTCACCTTGAACTGTAAGCAAAGACGATGAAGAAGCCTCCCCAACAGAGTTCTCTACTTTGCAGATGTACTCCCCACTGTCACTACTGTCTACCTGGCTGAAAACCAGAGTAGCAATTTGGTTCCTAAAGTGCATTTTCACAGTAGCAGTTCCTCTCAGCTTTGTATCGCCTTTGTACCATGACACAATCATTTCTGGTGTTCCAGCAACCTGGCACTGTAAGGATGCAGAATCCCCAACAGTCACCTGCACTGGCTCCAGGGGTGTAATGAAGTAAGGTGGTTCTGCAGGACAAAGACACACCATTAGCATAAAAAGATATTGCATGATGACCATCAGAAGTTCAAATAACACTTGTTGAAGTGATGCTGGCTTGACGCACCTAGTATTGTGATTGTACCATGACAAGTATCTTTCCCCGAATCATTTTCAATATGACAAGAATATTGCCCCTGATCTTCTAGTTTGCTGCTAGGGATTTCCAGTATGGCAGATGTGTCTGTAGTGGTGACGCTACACTTTTCAGAGGGCATTATTTTCACTCCATTTTTCTTCCATGTCACTGAAATCGGTGGAGTACCCATATATGTGCATTCCAAAATTAAATTTTTCCCTTTCTCTACACTTAAATCATTCACCTTCTTCACAAATTTGGCTGGTTCTATAATGAACAACAGGAAGAAAACAAATTAAATAAAGCCAAGAGATCATCTTTAAGAAGAATAAGAAGCAGTAGTCTGGACTAACCTTTGACAAAAAGATGTGTTGTGCAAGAAATTTTCCCTGCCTCGTTGGAGACCTGGCAGGTGTAGTCTCCACTCTCAAGTGGATGCACATCAAACAGCTCCAGTTCTGCAACTGAATCTTGCAAGGTGATACTGCATTTGGGTCCTGGTACTAGCTCAACACTGCCTCTGAACCATTTAACTTCCAGTGGAGGGGAACCTTTTATGATACTAGTAAAGGTTATGTTTGCCCCAGATAAAACATCCAGTGGTTCAGGTTTCTTCACAAAAGATGGTGGTTCTAAGCACGCAGATAAAACAGACAGAGAAGAAGTACATTTGAGCTTCTTTTGAAGATCACAGTCATCAGAAATATTCAACAAAGCCAAAATGAAATCTTTCTGAAAATAAATTTTGACACTCTGATTCTGGCTTCTTACTGATACTGACCTCTAACACTCAAAAATGCGCTGCATTCATCAGACCCAGCTACATTAGTAGCTGTGCACAAATAAGTTCCCATATCAGACTCCTGAAGTCCATTCACTTTCAGAGAACAGGTATTGTCTGTAAGAGTAGCCTGATACTTCTCTCCACTGGTAATCTCTTGTCCATCATGAAACCAGGAAACCAGAATGGGTGGTGACCCATAAACTTTGCACTCCAGTACAGCAGAAGAACCCAGCTGACCATATGTTTCTTTCAGTTTTCTTGTGAAAGAAGGAGGTATAATACGATCTGCATTTGTTTCAAAATAAAAATAAAAGTTACCATACAGGGTTCTTAAAATTCAGGAAGTTCTCCATGCATAATAAAATTAGTGACCTTTCTTTCACTTTTCTTTCACTTATCCACTTTGGCAATAGACTCTGACACATCTAAGTGTTTGAAAAATAGTTGATGATTCAGGATATGCTGGAACTTTCATTCACAGTCTTTGAGGAACACCTTTTATTTTTGCTGTTCTTTTTCATAAGCAACAATATTGCACCAGCTGTCCAAGACAACATATAGATTAAAGCTGAAGAAATCAAGCCCTTTCAATAATTCCTGCCCCTCAGAGTTTAGGTAGGCATCTATTCTTGATGCCTGTCAAAGTGGCATGCCAAGTACTCCTAGGATTATACAATTCTTAGGCTGCCAATCACAAAAACCACTTTGCTATGTGAAGGCTTCTTAAAGGAACTAAAGGGTCAGAGATGACTCAGAAAGAGTTGTCAACTAACCTGAAACGTGCACTGAAGCTGTGCAGCTGCTTTTACCAACACTGTTTTTCACCTCAAAAGTATATTCTCCACTGTCTTCTAGTGTTGCATTGAGGATCTTAAGCCCAGATACTTTGTTGAAGAAACTGATTTTATACTTATGGTCAGTGGACAGTTCATTACCATCCTTAAACCACCTAGTCGTAAGCTCTGGTGTGCCATCTACTGTGCACTCCAGAGTACAAGAGTCTCCAGCTGTAACTTTGACTGGGCCTGGCTTCTCTAAAATGACTGCAGGTTCTGCAATGAAATGCAAGTCAAAAAAAATTTTAGAACAATGAAATACCTATTATTATTATGGTAAAATTTAAACTTTAAATTTTAAAGCATCTTAAAACACGTTGTGTTTTTTATCTCATGCTACCAACCTAGCACTTTCAGCATGGCAAAACATTCCTGAACTCCAGCATCATTTTTTATCTGACAAATGTATTTCCCAGCATTGGTTGGTTCTGCATTTCCAATCTGCAAAGTTGCAATGTTTTCTGAGTAGGAGATCCAAAGATTATCACTTTCTCTGATGATTTCCCCTTTGTCTTTTAACCACAGAACAGAAATGGGCTGTGATCCTTGTACTGCAGCCTGAAGTTCAATCGACTCCCCAACAACGACAGTGAGATCACTCAGCTTCTTCACAAAGGTTGGTGGTGCTATTTAAGAGAAGATATTTAACAATAAAGAATCCTGCCAGAAGTGGAAAAGTAGGAGAAGAATTGCAGGAGCAAAGAAATGCCAAGAAGATTCCAATCTTTGTACAAACCTCTTAGTGTTACAGAGCAAACACAGGAGTCACTTCCCACATCATTTACAGCCTTACAGTGATATTCACCAACATCTGCAGTATCCACACTGAGAATGTGAAGACTAGCTATGTAGTTCTCAGACATGACCTTATACTTCTTGCTGCTCCGAATTTCTCGTTTGTCTTTATACCATGAAATCTGGAATGGAGGAGTGCCCTGAAGCTCACACTCCAGATGAATATCAGACCCTTTCAAGGTCTCGACTGGATGGGGCCTCTTGGTAAAAATGGGGGGTGCTGGAAAAAAGAAAAAAGAGTTATTATTTGTGTTATTTAAGCAAAAGAGATTAAAGAGGACAGAAGATTCAAGTAACTCTTCTGATGCTAAACAGTGAAGACAAGCAATAGATAAGAAAACGAAAAGTAAGAAAGATAAGAAAGATCAAAACCAAGAGATTTGCCATCTATTCAGACAAGTTTTGGCCTCTCTGACAAAAGAAAGTGGAACTTAAGAGCTTTTTCTAAAGGAGGACCCTTAAAGATAGAAAGAGAAAGAAAGAGCTGAGATTCTGACCTTTTACTCTCAGTGTAGTACTGGTGCTTGCACTACCCGCTGGATTCTGGGCTTCACAAGTGTAGTCACCACTGTCTTCAACACTGAGGTTGTGCATTTCAATGACTGCCACTGAGTCCACAAAGGACATTCTGTATTTTTCACTGGGATGGATTTCAGTTTCACCTTTGTACCAGGTGACTTTGATTTCTGGAGATCCACCTATTTTGCATTCATACGTTGTGGAGTCGTGCTGTTTCACGAGTTTTGAGGAGTCTAGTTTCTTAATAAATCTTGGTGGTTCTGGAAAGCCAAAAAGGGGAGATAATGCTTTAAACTGCACTAATTGTTTGAATAAGCTGGGAGATATGTAGCTGAAACTGTAAACTTTAGGGACTTAAGCAAAAATTAGGATTTTGCAATTGCTATGAAATTTTTAAGATGGTTTCAAGTTGGTCCAAAATCCAAATTAAGAAGCAAACAAGTTTTCTATATACATTTCACTGAGTTTCTCCTTAGTTTACTGACCCACTGCACCTCTCCTTGTATATATACTCACTACAGATTAGTTGATATGTGTGGTTTTCTTTGCAAAATATGCTCTTGTTTTACATGAGTAATCAAAATGCCTGATGCAAATGCAAGCTGTTCAGCCAAGAAATGCTATTAAAAGCATTTATGTTGAGTATTATAGCAATTGCTTTATAATATCCTGTGATTAATAATTAATATAATCAATAAATGTATCTGCATTATAACCCCTCACAATTTAATGCGAAATCAAACATGAAGTTACTCATAAGGAATGAAAGTTAAGGAGTTTAGGTAACAAACACAAGAGGTTGGAAATAATCATGCTGAGGAGAATTAAGAGATGGCTGGTATTACAGACATTGGTGTTAAATGTCCTGTGATTGAAAAGTAAAACAGATGGTTACATTTTGTTCCATAAGGAGATGAAAGGAGTGTAAGTTTGATACTTTTCACCAAAAGTACCATCTAGATGATTAGAATCATGAGACTGAATGCTCATAGATCAAAGATATAACTAGTAAAACCAAAACGTGGTAATGTGGACACAACAAACAAATCTCTCTGCAAAACAGGATGAAGTGTCTCTTTGTGTGATTGTCTGTAAAGTGTAGGAAGAATATCTAATTAATTATGGATTATTTAAACCTGTGGGACAGTTGCAAAACATCCTGCCTTGCTAGAAACAAAACTTCCTGAGTTTCTAAAAATAGAAATGATAATTTGTTAACATTAGACTCTTGGAACCTTAGCAATTTACTATCAGATTTCTCTTTGAGAAAGAGTTGATTATCTATCTGTGTATTAACAGTTGCTGAGCAGTCACACTCTGATTCCAACTCCTTTCAAAAAATGAGGGAATACACATTAGTAAGGTATATATTTAAAATGTAAAGCAGTTCTAGAACACAAAGCTATTATTAAAACTACAGATTGGGAACATTAGATGTTAGAGTGAGAAAGCTAATGAAAAGCTGTGAGGTTTTCAAGGTCAGTTAAAAGAACTGACAAACAAAAGCCTGCATGTCATAGAACTGAGACAGCGTATGCTCAAATTAAAGGCATGCAAGTCAATGTACCCAAAGAGATTGCCCTTTCAAGTTCTATTAAAATTAGTTGAAAACAATCAACACCACTAATTTTACAGCCCTGGGGAAACTGTACAAATTCTAAAGAATACTGACACTAAAATAATGTCAGTAAATTCCAGATCAAAAAATAAAATAACGATACTGAAAAAACTCCTCAGAATTTTACGAATAAAGATTTGAAGAGTAAAAAAATAAATAAGGTCAGCTGAGATCATTTTATGAGTGGTTACTGTGTTCAAATAAAACTATTAGCAATGATATAATTAATAATAAACAGAATTATTGTGTTGGAAAGAAGCTTCAGATCTTTTAAAGAGGTTTAATTTCTTGCTACAAATTTTCTATGCATTTTGTAAGTCAACCTACATAATACAGCAGCCCTACTTATTACTGAATGCAGGTAATTCAGTCTTACACACTCTTTCCAATCCCACCAAGAAAAATGATTATGGCTGGAATAAACTTGAGATATATATATATATATATATATATAACATTTGATAAATAATTAATACAAAATCTTGCTACTAGTAGCTCATTTTCCTATGTTATTTGTGTTAGGGAGTAGAAGGAATTACTCTTGAAATATTGTCTTTGCACTCCAAATTCATACAGAGTAAAGAGAAGGAAAAAAAAAAAAAAAGAAAAAAGAGGAAAGAAAGCCCTAAAGCAATGAGGACCTTTTAACTCAGGCATAATCTAAGCAGTGTATGTTACATTTCTTCTTTTATAAAAGCAGTAAGATTGAAATATCCGGAACAGCTATAAATATGTTCCCACCTACACTGAGGAAATTGCACTAATATACATGTGTCACTTGCACCAAGACAGTCTGAGCCGTTCATAAATTTAGATTTTACTTTTGAATCCACACACTATAAGGAGAGGTGAAGTATTGGGTGGGATGCATATTTGTCACCATATCTGCTCTCGGATCCCCCAGTTTTGCTGTTTAGAAGAGCAACTTTCAATGTTTTCAATCTGTGAAAGAACAAAGCTATTTGCAGGAGCTGCACATGCAGTAAAAATACTTCTAAGCCCCACAAGTGAACTGAATTTCTTTCAGTTTCCTTTCACACCCCTAGGCAACCTAGTGACTGCCACTGATGGAGAAAGACTTTAGAAAGACGGATTTTGCTGCCAAACAGAACCATTCATAAAGGCGCAACAAAGTAATACGGGAGAGTTAATGTTTCACTGGAAGAATCCCTTTGATAAGAAAAACCATGTACTGTACCAAAGCAGAAGAAATACAAATAAGTATTTAAGAATTACAATAACATTTATGTGAAATAAGACATCTCAGAGTTACCTCTTGTAAAGATTGTTAGTCACACAAATGTCTGCATTCAGGACTGTGTTTTGCAGGTGTCTGTCTTGCAAAGAAAACCTCATAAACAGTAGAGCCCACAGCAATACCTTGTACAGCCAGCTGAGCTGCGCACGCGTCCTTCCCAACACTGTTGCTGGCAGTACATGTGTAGAGTCCAGCATCCCCTTTACCAACTTTCAGGACTGTCAAGCTGGCTGTGTTTTCCACCAGTGTCATTTTGTAGTTGCCACCTGGACGAATCTCTCTGTTGTCTCTGGTCCAAGTAATCCTCATAGGAGCAGAACCGGTCAAGTGGCACTTAAAGGTCGCACTTTCCCCTAGTGCCACATCAATAGATACCGGCTTGACATCAAAGAAGGGAGGTCGTAGGTGTTCTGCAAAGAGGAAAGCATGGCAGAGCTCACCACCAAGCCTGCCTCACCACGCCATGCCCATTGTCCCTGGCCACCATACAATGGGTAGAGTGGGAAAATAGGGTGGAGGAGTAAAAGAGCAAAGACATACAAAAGATTTTCATGACAGTGTAATCTACAAACCTGTAAGGAGAAGTTTGGCACTGGAAGAGGCAGTCCCCAGAGCATTTTGGGCTGAGCAAGTATATTGGCCACAGTAATCCACACTAGTTTCTAAGATCTGTAAAGTCGCAACATTATTTAAGAAGGCTGATTGCATGTTATCAGTGTCACTTAGGAGAACCCCATCCTTGTACCAAGACACCTGGATAGGCTCTGAGCCTGTTATGCGGCAGTCAAATGTCACCGGAGCACCAACCACCTCCTGAATATCTTTAAGTTTTCTGGTGAATGTAGGGGGAAGCTGACGTTCTGCAAAACAACAATAATCACCACTATCAGTAGGAAGCCAACCTAGAATTAATTATCTTTGAAATTAAAAAAATCCCCTTTCTGTAGACAACAGAGTTCCTACAAACTACCCCACAAAAGAGTGGCTCTTGGCCCATCACCTTTAACAACAAGCAAAGCTGTGGAGGTGGCAAAGCCGATGGTATTTTCTGCTTTGCAGATATATTCTCCGATGTTGCTGTCCTCTACAGCAGAGAATGCCAGTGTTGCCACATTGTTCTTGAAGTGCATTTTGTAAGCCTGTGTGGATCTGAGCTTGGTGTCATCTTTGTACCAGGACACCTTGATTTCTGGTGAACCACTAATCTGGCATTTTAAGGTCAAGGGCTCGCCAATCTTCACCTCCACACGGTCCAGGTGCGTGACAAAATAAGGCGGTTCTAGGGAAGGAGAGAACGTGGTGAGCAGAGGCAGAGCATCACTGGGATGTGTTAGGGGGATCAGGGGTGATGAATACCTAGGATGGATACAAGGCTGTGGCAAACATCCCCACCCGCCTCATTTGCCACCTCACAGGTATATTCGCCTTCATCGTTCTTTGTGCTGTTGAAGATTTCAAGAATGCCAGATTTTTCAGTAGTTGTAACAGTGCAGCGTTGAGACTGAGCAATGGGCATGCCATTTCTTTTCCAGGTGACAGAGATGGGAGGGGTGCCAATGTAGCTGCTTTCTAGCACAATGGACTTCCCCTGTTCCACACTGAAATCACTTAATTTCTTCACAAAGACTGCAGGCTCTGTGGGGAGGTATAAATCAATAGTAAGAGGGACAGATGTGGAAGAGCTGAAGGAAAGGAGTGAATGAAGATAACTGTGCATTCATGCACACACCCAAACACACCTTTCACAAAGAGCTGTGTTGTACATGAGGCACTGCCAGCATCATTTGTGACCACACAGGCATAGTCCCCACTGTGGCCTGGCTCCACGTTGTACAGCTGTAGCTGTGCCACAGACTCACTGAGAGAGATGGAGCAGTTGCTGTCTGGCACTAGCTCCCTGATGCCTCGGAACCAGGTCACTTTGAAGGGAGTACTGCCCTTGATGTAGCTGGTGAATGTCACATTTGATCCAGGCAAAACTTCCTGGGGATCAGGTGTCTTCACAAAAGAAGGTGGTTCTAAGGATCATGCAAAGAAGAAGTGAAAGAGGAAGAAAGATGTTAATAGGAGGGTCTCTGTGGGGAGGAAAATGAGCAGGTTTGAGTTAAAAAGAAAAAATAAACCATGGGAAAAAAACCCCAAACCAAACAAACCATGAGAAAGGAACCATGGGAAACCAGAGAAAACAAAAGAGAAGAGGGAAGAAGAATTTTGTTGAAGGCGTGGCAGTATCCTTCCACTGACCTTGTACAGTCAAGAAGGCACTGCATTCATCAGATCCAGCCACGTTGGCTGCCACACATGTATATGACCCTGTATCTGTGACATCCAGGGCATTCAACTTCAAAGCACAAACATTATCCAAGAATGAGATTTCATATTTTTCTCCACTAACAATCTCATTCCCATCTTGAAACCAAGACACAGATATGGGAGCTGTGCCAGACACTTTGCACTCCAGCAGCACAGAGGATCCCAGCACCCCATTTGTCTCCTTTAGTTTTCTTGAGAATGAAGGAGGAACAAGGCGATCTAAGCAGGACAGGGCAGAAGAACAGGAAGACAAGTGTTGAGGTTCTTTTAAGGGAAAGAAAAGGGGAAAAAATAAAAGCTTTCTTTAAAGACAAGAGTGAACAAATAAAGACATAGAGCTGACCTGAAACATCAACTGAAGAAGTGCAGCTGCTGTCCCCCACTTCATTGTGCACCTCAAAAGTATACAAACCCCTGTCTCCCCTGTCTGCAGAAAAGACTTTCAAAGTGGATATATTGTTGAAAAAGGTAATTTGGTATTTGCGGTCACTCTTTAGTTCTCTGCCATCTTTGTACCACTTGGTGATAAGCTCAGGTGTTCCTCCTACTTTGCACTCCAAGGTAAAAGGATTGCCAGCCATTACTGTGATCGGCTCAGTCTTCTCTAAGATGACTGCTGGTTCTGAAATAGGAAGAGAGGGGTCTGTGTGTCACAGGGAAATCTACCCACAAACTTGTGAGCACAGGGTGTAAGCAGAAGGCAAAGGCTGATAGAGCCAGCTGTGCAGGCTGTAAGATGCAGTACCTATAGTGGAGTAGGCTATACCCACCTAGGACCTGTAAAAAGGCAGAGCACTCTCGCATGCCAGCATCATTTTTGATCTGACAGATGTACTTTCCAACGTCAGTTCCTTCTGCACTGGCAATCTCAAGAGTTGCAATGTTGTCCATAAACCACATTTGGATATTTTCACTCTCCCTAATAACTTCACCCTTATCCTTGAGCCAGACAACAGAAATTGGTGGGGATCCTTCCACTACTGCCTGCAGGGCTGTTGGCTCCCCGATGAAGATCGCAGTGTCACTCAGCTTCTTGGCAAACCGTGGAGGTTCTGATAGCAAAAACAAGGAGGCAGAGGTCAGTCAATCATGCTTGCTTGGAAGAGCAACAGCCAGGAGATCAATTAAAGAGGGCAGTGATATTGATCCTCTAGCATACTAACCTTTGAATTTCACTGGGCAGGTGCAAGTGTCGCTTCCCACCTCATTCATAGCTTTGCATTGATATTCTCCAGTATCTTGAGATTCCAAATTGAGAATATGAAGACTGGCAATGGAGTGCTTTGCTGTCACCTTGAACTTCTTGCTGCTCCTGACCTGCCTCCGGTCCTTGAACCAAGCCACCTCAAAGGGTGGGGTCCCTGCTATCTCACACTGAAGGATAACATCTGAGCCTTTAAGAGTGTCCACAGGACTTGGCACCTTGCTAAAAACAGGTGGTTCTATAAAAAAGAATCACATCATAATGTGTGAGCTTTCTTCTTTGGGTGGGTTTCTAGATAGTAGCAGGAAGCAACATATTCAGGAAGGGAGCCTACGCTTATATTGTAAACACATATTTAGCTTTTAAATATGTGACCTCACCTCTAAAAAATCCTAGCACTCAGAGTCCAAAGGGCAGAAAATGTGATACTTCTGCACCTGTTTGGAATCAGTGCTCAGTGTCCTTCCCCAAAAGCCACTCTCCCTGCGCTCTAGGGTCACATACCATCTTACATTCCATCTTTCTAATCAGGAAAGCTACAGTCAGTGAAGCTCAGCTACACAGCCTCCTCTTCCGTCTTAAATTTCATTCCTGTCAGTATCTCTGTGTATAAAAAGGAGGCAGAGGGATGGCTGAAAAGTAGTCCCAGCTCCCTCACTGTGGCTGGTGCTCCATCTAGTCCATGCTTCTGTTGTGATCTGAAAAGCTTGCCTTGTTCAGCCTGCAACTGACTTAAATGGGGAGATGAGGGAATGACTGCACAGTGCCGAACACCCACCACTATTTCCTGCCTGATCTCTGCTGCTAAAACACAGCAGCATTTAAATGCAAAAGCAGCTGGAGAGACACTGTCCCAACAGCCACCAGCTGCAGCAGCAGCAGTGGGATGTGCAGCTGGGAGCAGGCCTGGCAGCCAGGGATTCTAGTGGAGTGCAAGCCATGTGCTAACCTTTCACTGTGACTGAAGTGCTGCAGCTGGCTGTGCCAGCAGAGTTGTGGGCTTCACAGATGTAATCCCCAGCATCTTCAGTGCTGGCACCCAAGATGGTCAGTGTTGCCACGGAGTCTACAAAGGACATGTGCAGCCCGTCGCTTGCCTGGAGTGCCTGATCATTTTTGTACCACACGATTCTGATCTCTGGTGTGCCACTGATTTTACATTCAAGCTGAACTGTGTCCCCCTGCTTCACGAACCGCAAAGCTTCCGGCTTCTTGATGAACTTGGGAGGCTCTGCAGAACAGAGTAAGTATGTAGAGAATGACAACATACCTGTTTGCCATGTGAAATCTACAGTGCTGAGCAAGAGTTCTGGGAGGCACAAGAGTACTACAGCAAAAAATAAAATGGTTACAGAAATTGGCTGCATCCCCAACCAGAGTTTCCTCTCGAGGAAATACAGAAGATGAAGAAAAGAAGGCAAAGACAACAACTGAAACTATGTTCTGCCAGCTTTGGACCCTGCTGCATGAGACAGTTGAAGCCATAAAAGATACACAAAGAACGGTTGCTCCACCCAATCAAAATTTTCCTGTTACCTTTGAGTGGTAATAAGTAACAGGGTTCCCCTGTTGGCCTAAAACAGGCCAACATGAAAGATTTGACAAACCCTTCATACCCAGGAGCAACAGAAGTAAGGTAAGGATTGTTTCACTTGCTGATACATCTTTAAAGTATATTTCTGCATGAAGAAATTAAGAGATTAATAGTCTAGATTAAATCAACAATTCAGAACTCTAACTGAAATCTTCAGCAAATTGGAAAGAGTCACCTATGCAGGCCAACAAACGCAAGGTAGAGCTGTATTTACTGATAATTTTCCATATAGCAATTGCTATGAGTAACTTCTACACTGACTATAGTTAAACTATTTAAGTAAAAAGCAGTGTGAGTGCAACTCTCCATACAAACAGGTTCACAGAAGTACCCTTCTCCTTGGAGATTTTGCAGGCACACAAGACTTCTGCAGTTACACAGTGTGATGGGAGAAGGTCATTACATGATTTATGTCTGTAGTCTGGAAAGCTACTTTCTATATGTTTCTAAACTAGAAATGGTAGAAGATCAAAGACAAAGAGAACTCTTTACCCAAGGAAAAGAAAATGCACAAACAAAGGTGTCTTAATACCTTTGACACTGAGTTGGGCTGAGCAGAAGTCTTTCCCAGCTTCATTACTAGCTTGGCAGGTATATTGGCCAGAGTCTCCTTTACCCACTCTGAGCACCCGAAGGTGAGCTGTGTTGGCTGTGAATGTAATATTGAAATTCCCTCCAGTTCGGATCTCCCGACCATCCTTGGACCATGTTATGTGTATGGGCTGGGCTCCCATGACATGACATTCAAAATCAGCACTTTCCCCAAAAGGCACATCAATAGATTCTGGTTTGATGTCGAAGACAGGTGCTTGCTTGGGTTCTAGAAACACAAGAAAACCATGTGATACTCATACCTCAGAAAAAAGCTAATCCAACACACAGATACCATTGCATGCATGAAATAATAAGAGGGAGGAGCCTGTGATACAAGCAAAAATTTAATAAGCCAACACACCTGCCACTGTGAGCCTAGCACTTGAGGTGGCAGTGCCCACAGAATTGGTGGCTGTGCAGGAGTATTGCCCAGTGTGATTCATCTCGGTTCGCACCAGTTGCAGCACCGCAACATTATCTACAAAGGATGTGTGCATATTCTGGTCATCTTTTAGCAGCACACCATCTTTGTGCCAAGTGACAGTAATGGGCTCTGAGCCGTTGAGCCGACACATAAGCTTAAGGGGTAAACCAGCAGGGTGCTCGATGTCCTTTAATATTCTTGCAAAGGAAGGTGGTTGTTTGCGTTCTGGAAGAAAGCAAGTAAACGATAAATATACCCCAGGAAGCAACTTTTTTATCGTTTTGCAAGAGAAAAAGAGTTTTAGCAAGCTAATGTAAAATTATCACCTTGAACTGTTAAGAGAGCCTTTGTAGATGCAGTTCCTACACTGTTTTCTGCCTTGCAGATATATTCTCCACTGTCGTTGATGGCCACTTTGTTGAAAATAAGTGTAGCAACATTGTCTTTAAAGAACACTTTATACTCAGGAGTAGACCTGAGCTTTGTATCACCTTTGTACCAAGACACAGTAATTTCTGGTGTTCCAGCAACATGGCATTGCAACGTTGTGTAAGACCCAACTGACACCTCAAGAGGTTCCAAGTGTGTAACAAAGTAGGGAGGTTCTAAAAAACAGAAGCAATTAGACAGGCTTATTGTGTGCCAGGTTTTGGAAAGCATACACTTAAAAAAATGGCAAGGAAAAGAAGCAAAGGGAGCACACACCTAGGGTAGAGACTACAGCCTCACAAACATCTCTTCCTGCCTCATTTTCAACATGGCAAGTGTATTCTCCTGCATCTTCTTTGGTGCTGTCAAGTATTTCCAGGATGCAGGATTTCTCTGTGGTGGTGATGCTACACTTCTGAGATTGTGTGATGGTGTGACCATTCTTCTTCCATGTTATAGAGATGGGCAGGCTGCCTGTATAAGTGCCCTCAAGGATGATGGGCTTGCCAGGCTCCACATACTGATCACTCAGTTTCTTCACAAAGACAGCTGGCTCTAATGAAAGGTAAGTCACAAATGTTGAGCACAACATGCCAAATGGAGAGAAGGAAACAATAATTTAAGGTAAATGGAGAGACATCATCTTTACAAACCTTTTACTGTAAGGTGTGTTGTACAGTTTACCCGGCCAGCATCATTAGTCACTAGACAAGTGTACTCTCCGCTTTGGGGAGGAGTTACATCAAATAACTCAAGTTCCACAACGGACTCCTCCAAGTAGATACTGCATTTGTCCCCTGGCACAAGTTCATTGGCCCCTCTAAACCAGTTAACTTTAAAAGGAGGGGTTCCTCTGACAACACATGTGAAAGTGACACTTGTGCCAGGCAATACATCCAGAGGCTCTGGAGTCCTCTCAAAAGAAGGTGGCTCTAAATACACAAAAGAAAAAGATAGATGAGACAAATTGCTGCAGCATAGCTCTGGTATTTCCACACACCTAGAGAAGATAAAGAGCAAAATCTTTATTTTTCTGTCAATAATTTTCCCCAAGAATATTTACAAAAGACTGCAGATAATTTCAAGAGAGAAAGAGAAAAGCATAGCTCAGAGAGCTTCCTGACCACCATATACCCACCTTGTACAGTCAATACAGCACTGCACTCATCTGAGCCAGCCGTGTTGGTAGCTTTGCAGGTATAAGTGCCAGTATCTGAGTGGCTCAGTGAATTAACTTCTAAAATACATAGGTTATCTGAAAAGGAGATTTGATGTTTTTCTCCACTGACTAGCTTAAGTCCATTATGGAACCAGGCAACAGAAATAGGAGGTGAACCTGACACTTTACATTCCAACAGTGCTGAGGAACCCAGAACACAAGGGGTTTCCTTTAGTTTTCTTGTGAAAGAAGGAGGAATGATTCGATCTGCATAAGAAAACATAATAAATCCATGGTTAGAGAGAAAATGAGTAAAGGAACGGAAGAAAGGACAGAGAATATGGCCAAACAAAAGCTTTATAAAAGATAGAGGACAAGCTACCCAACCAACCTAAAACATCAACCGATGCCGTACAACTGCTTTTCCCCACGTCATTTTGCACAGCAAAAGTGTACAGTCCACCATCTTCCTTTTCTGCATCCATGATTTTAAGTGTAGATACATTATTGAGGAAAGTGATTCTGTATTTTTGGCTGCTGGTCAGTTCTTTGCCATCCTTGAACCACCCAGTGGAAAGCTGTGGTGTGCCTGCTACTTTGCATTCCAAAGTACAGGCATCTCCTATAGTAACTTTCATTGGCTCTGCTTTCTCTACAATGACTGCAGGCTCTGGAAGGAGAGATGGGTAACATATACAGTTAAAACAGGGTTTGATTTGCATTAGCTGTAAGTATTATAGCACTATGAGATGGGGTTTGCACATTTGATACTAAGGAAATTCCGATTTGTTGGGGTGTGGAGTTTTTTACAGATGTTTTTTGCATCCTTTCTGTTACTGTAAACTGCAAATTTCAGATGCTTTCCAAAATTAAGTAAAACTATTTTAAAGTATTTTAAATAATTATAAAGTATATTTTCATTTAAAATATAAAATATTTTCATCTCCCTCTCCAAGCAGGCATGAACAGAAGACATGACAGAAATACAGAGCGGTTCCTTTCAACCCTATTGCTGGACAGCTGGAAATATGGAACCTGACTTCTGCTTTATGGGGAAAGAAGGATTCTCTATTTTGTTTGTTTTGAACTCAGAGGCATAAGCAAAGTATACAGCTGATAGCTAATAGCCAAGTTTCTAACTTTAAAAAGAAACTTCCATGAATTTGTGCTTTTTACCCACCTAGAATAGTTAAGGTAGCCATACACTCGCGACTTCCAGCATCATTTCTGATCTGACAGGTGTATTTTCCAGCACTGCTTGTCTCTGTGCGCACAAATTGCAAAGTTGCAATATTTTCCATAAATGTGATCTTTATGTTCTCACTTTCTCTGATTATTTCCTCTCTGTCTTTAAGCCACTGCACAGAAATTGGCTGGGAGCCCTCCACTCTTGCTTGTAACTCTACTGGTTCACCAACCACAACAGTCATGCTGTTTATTTTAGTCAAGAATTTTGGCGGTTCTGAAGAAGAAATACGCAGTTACAGTAAATACTCACAGTGCTTCCACAAAGAAGAGCAATGCAGCGCCCTTGGGAGCACTGCAGAAGACACAGGTACCAGTACTTTACCTTTCAGCATCACAGTGCAAATACAAGTGTCACTTCCTACGTCGTTCTGTGCTTTGCACTGATATTCACCAACATCTGCAGCTTCGACATTAAGAATGCGAACGCTTGTGTGGTAGTTTTTGGCTGTAACCTTGTACTTCTTACTACTGCGGATCTGTCTCCTATCTTTGTACCAGGCAACGTCAAATGGAGGTGTTCCTGAAATCTCACATTCCAGGCTAACCTCAGATCCTTTGACAATGTCTACTGGAGAAGGCTTCCTGCTAAAGACAGGAGGTTCTAACAAGGGAAGAAAAGAACATTTAGAAAGTAGTCTGAAGCTCTTTGATCAACAGAGTGTACAGATACCAGCTTCTGAAAAATGGGACTGCTGAGAATATCTACAGAATGGGCAAGACTTCTCTCATTTTCTGGGCACAATATGAAATGAGCTTGCACAAAGGTGAGTATTAAGAGCCCTTAGCTCTCCTTTAGAAAATGTAAACAGAAGGGTGGCCTTCGGCAGAGAGGGTACAGGGCTCATTTAGCTGGTAGTGATCTCCCATACAGGGTATAAAACTGACACTAGTCAGTTTATGTCTGTTCTTTCTCTTTGTATTTCAGCTCCTTGATATAGCAATTCTCACTACGAACTGTCTTGGATATTAAAAAATATAGAACTGGGGAGAAAACTAGCTTAGGACTCATCTGCATTAAGAACATCATCTCTCTTGTTTAGACACTGGCAGAGAAGATGAGGGGGCATCAAGAAACAAACATGACATGAAGAACAGAGCAGTCCTGAAATAAATTAATCTCATGTTCCTGTGTATTTCAAAGGGATACAACCACCAGGGGGAAAATAGGATGCAGTCGGAGAACAAGAGGACAGCTAACCTTTCACTGTGACTTTGGTGCTACAGCTGGCCTTGCCAGCAGGGTTGTGAGCTTCACAGATGTAGTCACCACTCTCATCAGTACTGAGATGATTCATTTCAAGCACAGCCACAGAGTCGATGAATGATGTCCGGAATTTTTCGCTGGCAACAATTTCATGGTCATTTCTGAACCACACTACTTTCATCTCTGGAGATCCACTTACTTTGCACTCAAGCCGGGCTGAGTCACCCTGCTTGACTACTTTTGCTGCCTCTAGCTTCTTAGCAAACTTGGGGGGTTCTAAAAAACCAAAAAAAAAGTGGGGTTAGGAAGATCTGAATTAATACTGGAGAGAAAATAGGTGGGAAAAGAGCCAAACAACTGTGGGTTGCAAAGACAGGGTAGGAAATTCACTTGGCAGTGTATCAAAGATCACCAAGGTGGGCTTGGCAAAAAGGAAAGAGAAGAAGGAAGCAAAAAGGCAACAACACAACAAGAAAGAGTGCACACCTGTTACCATCAGTGTTGTAGTGCAAGAGTCACTGCCAACGTCATTTGAAACGTGGCAAGTGTAGTGCCCACTCCTAGATGAATCCACTGAATAGAGGGTTAAGAACCCAGTTGAACCTTCAATCCCAATGAAACAAGTTGGACCAGACACAAGTTCTAAGTCTTCTTTGAACCACTTTACTGTGAAAGGTGGTGTTCCTTTCAGTGTAGCCTTGAACTCCACTGTGGAATCTGGTATGGCTTGCTGGCTTTCAGGTTTTACTAAGAAGCTTGGTGGGTCTGCAGTTTTTAAGAAAAAGACACAGTTTCATCAGAAATGTCTAAGAATGAAGAAATCAGTGAGGCAAGTATGGAGACCAAGTTTCAGTATTAACATTAAGATGTATAAGAGTGTTAGGTTAGCATAAGATTTAAGGTATTTTGCCAGCATTTAACACAGATAAGAAGTAGCAAAAGAGTTTCAAACCTTTCACAGTCAGGACAGCACTGCAAGAATCGTTTCCAGCAACATTAGAGACACTGCATGTGTAATTTCCACTGTCTGCCAGCTCTAGATTAGCAATCTCGAGTGACATAGTGTTCTCATGGCACAGGCTTCTATATTTTGCACTGTCAGTTATCTCTTTTCCATCCTTAAACCATTTTGCAACAATGGGTAGTGACCCAGAGACTTTGCACTCCATTTGGATAGAAGATCCCAGAATGGTATCCTTTTTGGTTAGCTTTTTGATAAATACAGGTGGAATTGATTGATCTGCCCAACACAAAAAATAGCAAAAACATACTTGTTAACTTCTTGCTTATCTGTCATGGAGATTACTTTTCATTCCCTCGCTGATGGCTTGGCAATACAAACCTAGCACAGTCAGAACAGCTTCACAGGTGCTACTTCCAAAGTCATTTTCAACCTTAAAACTGTATGTACCACTATCCTCCTTTGATACAGGTTCGATCCTGAAACTGGCCACGTTGTTTTCAAAGCTCATTGTGTAGTATCTACTGGGCAGGAGCTGCTTGCCATCTTTGTACCATCTTATTCGGAGCTCTGGTGTCCCAGCCACAGTACACTCCAAAGTCACAGGGTCTTTTTCAGTGACTTTAAGTGATTTAGCCTTTTCTATGATCTGTGCAGGCTCTGAGGTATAAAGAGTACAAAAATTACAACAGTTAGCTACGTAAATAGGGAACTGACTTTCCAAGTAGTCATCTAGGTTACACCTTGTACACACCTTGTACAAAAAGCAAAGCAAAGCACTTCTCCACTCCAGATTCATTCTTTGCCTGACAGGTATATCTCCCTCTGTGGCTGAGGTCAACATTAGTAAGCTTCAGTGTGGCCACCCTGTTCTCAAAGGTAATGTGGTGGTGGTCATCATCTTCCAGTATTTTCTCATCTTTTATCCATGACACAGATAAGGGTTGAGCACCTGCTACGGTGCACTGGAAGAACGCATCACCTTTCAAAATGCTAGTGACATTCTCCAGCTTGTTGACGAAGGATGGTGGTTCTTTTGTGTGAGTTTTGTTGTTCAGAAGAGAAGTCATAGAAAGGGAAGAGGAGAAAGAGAGATCATATAAAGTAATCCCAGTTGCTACACTTTAGCTAGGGCATCTAATGTTTGATGTGTGCTTCCTAGAGGACTGACCTTTTAAGCTGAGTCTTGTGCTGCAAGAACAGCTCCCACCTTCATTTGATATAATACACTGATATTCACCAACATCTGAGATGTCACAGTTAGTCACATTGAGAGTAAAGACTGATTCTTTGGTGGAGATGGCATATTTCTTGCTGCTGAACATCTCCTTATTGTTCTTCAGCCACTTCACCTCAAATGGAGGAGTACCAGTCACCTCACACTCTAGTGTGGCCTCTGACCCCTTCACTACCTCGGTGGGACGCAACTCCCGAACAAAGGTTGGAGGCTCTATAAAGAAGAATGAGGGGAAAGTAGATAGTAACCTTAAATAGTTTTGAGGGGAGAAGAAGTATCTCCTACTTCCTCACCCCAGATACGTGACAGAGATGACAAGATGTTCAAAACCAACCTTTTACTTTCAGCTCGACGCTGCAGCTTTCACTACCTGCATCATTGTGGGCTTCGCAAACATAAATCCCACTATCTGCCACTCTGGCTTGAGTGACTCTCAAAGTGGCTAAACCATCTACGAAGGATATGCCGTACTTAGCTTGGTCAGTCACTTCATTCCCATCCAGGTACCATGTAATGTGGATCTCTGGTGTGCCTACTACCTGGCACTCAAACGTGGTGGACTGTCCTTCACGCAAAGCTACTACAGAAGTTGGCATCTGAATAAATCTGGGGGGCTCTAGAAGATGGACAGAGAAGTTGAGGCTTTATAATATTCAAGGTAGGAATAAAAAAACCCCGGAATTTAAAGGAAAAAAAAGGCTAAAATGCTTCCTCCCCCTCCCACAAAAACTACACAGAAAAATCAGAACCAAAAAAATTAGAAGATTGGGTTGCACACCTTTTACAAACAGAGTTGCTTTGCAGGTTGCAGTCCCTACATCATTGCTTATCTGACAAGTGTAGTTCCCAGAGTCAGATGTCTTAGCTGAGAAGAGCTCCAGAACACTAGAAGTGTCGTCCTTCCAGACAGATCGACTGGCTCCAGACAGGAGCTCCTGGCTGTCTTTAAACCACTTTATCTGCAGAGGAGTAGACCCTTTCACCAGTGCTTTGAACTGAACCCTAGCATTGGGCACAACCTCTTGAGACTGGGGTTTTTCCACAAAATATGGCGGTTCTATAACATGCAAAAAGGAAGAAAGGGGATTACTCTGAGATGGGGAAATCCAAAATTATGAATGAGAGACCTAACACAAGACAAAGAAGGAACTCAAACCTTTGACTGTTAAGAACCCGCTGCATTGGTTGCTTCCTGCTTTATTTGTTGCTTCACAAGTGTAAGAGCCACTGTCTGTGCCTTCTAGTTTATTTATTTCCAGAAATGCAGTATTATCATGGAAAGAGTATTTGTGCTTTTCACTTGCTGTTATTTCTTGGCCATCCTTGTACCACTGGATACTTATAGGATGCGAACCAGACACTATGCACTCCAGGTGGACAAAAGACCCCTTAATGCTGTCCATTTTCTTGAGTTTTTTGGTGAATTTAGGTGGTATAATGAGATCTATCCAAGACAGAGTAAAAAGACAAAATACAAAATTCAGCCGTGATTGTGGCAGATGTCAGCTCAGGAGAAAAGATTTTGTATCTAAAAGCAATAATAAGAGAGAACCCATACCCACCTAGGACATTAATGCTGGCAGAACAGCTACTGCTCCCAACATCATTTTGAACCTCAAAAATGTATTCTCCACTATCTTTCTTATCTGCATGAAGCACCTTTAAGACTGAGACGGTATCTGTAACACTGATTTTATATTTCGGGCCCAATGTCAGTTCCTTGCCATCTTTGAACCATTTGGCAGTAATAGGTTTTGTTCCTGAAAATTTACACTGCAGGGTTGCTGGGTCCCCCTCAGTCACATCTATTGACACAGCCTTGTCCACAACTGTAGCAGGTTCTGTTGTAAACAAGGAGATAAGAGTGTTAAGTGCATCTGTAAAAATCCCAAGGGAACTGTCTCAGATCATTGCGAGCCCTCAGGGTAAGACCAACCTTTGACAGTGAGCAGAGCAGAACACCTCTGAATTCCTGCCTCATTTTTAGCCTGACAGAAATATTTCCCATCATGTTTCAGCTCAATAGATCTCACCATAAGAGTGGCAACATTGTTCACAAAGGTCATTTTGATATTGTTGTCTTCAATCACTTCATCATTGTCTTTCAACCAGGACACAGTGATGGGCAAGGAACCTTTAATAGCAGCCTGAAACACAACTGTTCCCCCTCGAAGGGAGCTAATGTTTTCTATCTTCTTCAAAAACTGCGGAGGCTCTGGCAGGAAGAAAGTGGTTATGTAAGTACAAGTCTGGTGTGCAAGAGTGTGGCATAGAAACCACACTGAGATAAGAGCATGCTAGTGGTGTTCTGCACCTTGCACTAACCTTTCAGCGTGACCTCTGAACGGCAGAGGCAGCTCCCAACATCGTTTGTTACTCTACACTCATACTCGCCAACATCAGAAGCATCAAACCTGAAAACATGGAGGCTAATCAAAGATTTCTCAATGCTTATTCTGTGCTTCTTACTGCTCCGCACGGGTTTATCATCTTTCACCCAAAACACTTCAAAGGGAGGCGTGCCAAGCACCTCACACTCCAGAACCACATCAGAATCCTTCAGGACTTCCATGGATTGAAACTCCTTGCTAAAATAAGGTGACTCTACAGTGCGAAAAAGAAAATGCAATTTGCATTAATCATACTTCTGAAGCCAGTACTACTGTACTGAGTTTAAAGATACAAACTGTGTGGCTGGATGTCACACACACCTTTGACTGTAACGACACTACTGCAGATATCTTTTCCAGCATCATTTTTGGCTTCGCAAATGTATTCCCCACTGTCTTCAGTATCAACCTCTGAAACACGGAGTATTGCCAAAGATTTTGTAAAAGATATCCTGTATTTGTCACTCTCTTTTAGCTCTCTATCATCCTTGAACCACGTGATTTTAATCTCAGGAGTACCAGTGACTTCACAGGTCAGCTCAGCATATCCACCTTTCTTTATCAGATGAGTTGGCTCTAGCTTCTCCTTGAAGGCAGCAGGTTCTGTGGATTTAAGAAGAGTGTTCAGGACAGAGAACACAGGGAAGAGTGCCGCTGTGTTAAACCAGCAGCTAGAATTTAAAATACGAGTAAGAACGCAAACCTTTCACAAATAAGTTTGCACTGCATGTTACTGAACCAGCTACATTGGAGACTTTGCAGGTGTATTTTCCAGAGTCAGATGGTTTGACTGCATAAAGCTCCAAGTAACTTGCTAATGCTTCTGTCATAATGTAGCAGGATCCTCCTGTCAGCAGTTCAGTATCACCTTTAAACCATTTAACTGTCAGTGGCGTTGTGCCTTTAAACATTCCTTTGAAATGTACAGTTGATGCAGGCAATACATCTTGAGACTCTGGTTCTACAGTGAAGCTGGGTGGCTCTGGATTGCGTCAAAAGGAAAAAATTGTCAAGAGTAAGAGAGGGCTTGTATTTTGGAAAAGAAAAGTATTATCACAAGATAAGCAAAATTCCAAGAAAAGTGAAACAAATTGCCAAACCTTTTATAAACAAAGTGCTACTGCTCTCTTTGCTACCAGCAGAGTTTGTGGCTCTGCAAATGTAGACCCCAGCATCATTTGCATCTAGGTGTTTTATTTCCAAAGTTGCTGAGCCTTCTGCAAAGTGTACTGTGTACTTGGAACTTGAAGTGATCTCAGTATCCTGCTTAAACCATGAGACAGTCATTGGAAGAGAGCCTGAAATTTTGCAGTCTAGGCGGCACGAGGCACTTATGATGCTGTCAATATTCTTCAGTGGTTTAGTAAAGAAGGGAGGGATAGTGCGATCTGTTGAGAGTGAAAAAAATGACAGAAAGGAACACATGAGCAAAACAGGAGTGCTGTTCTGCTTCTGGCTCTGTTGGGCTCAGAGCAGAGCAACTGGGCTCTTTGCAAAGAGGCAGTACCAACCTAGCACTGTGAAGCTGGTAGTACAAGAGCTGATGCCCACATCATTGGATATCTCAAAGGTATATTCACCACTGTCCTGCATTTCAGTGGCATAAAACTTGAGCTGGGCAATGTTATTTTTGAAGCTGATCCTATATTTTTTGCTGGCAGGTAGTGGCTTTCCATCTTTGAACCATTTGGTTTTCAGCTCTGGAGTGCCTGTGACAGTGTACTCCAAAACAGCTGGCTCCCCAGCTGTAACCTGGATCATTTCGGCTTTTTCAATTATTTTGGCAGGTTCTACAACAGAATTAAACAACTGGTGTTAAGGACAAAAGTAAATTTCTTCTCCTCTCAGGTGGGAGACTCCAGGGATCACAGCACTTCTCCACTGACCTTTCACTGCTAGTTCACCAAAGCAGGACTGACTTCCTGCATCATTCTCAGCCACACAGGTGTATTTGCCACCAGAGCTCAGCTGGACTCCACTAATTTGCAGTGTTGCTAGACCATGATCAAATGTCACTCTCACATTGTTATCATCTTTAATAATGTCTTTGCCCTTCATCCATGTCACAGAAATGGGCTCTGACCCTTTTACCACGGCCTGTAATGTAACACTATCTCCAGCCAGAGCTGTCACATTTTCAATTTTCTTAACAAAAGATGGTGGTTCTAGTTCAAAGAGAGACAAGAAAAAAATATTCATTTACTATTACATCATCACATAAAATCTGATACTTAAAGACAGTTTTGTAAGACAGTATCTGCAGTACACATCAAAATTCAGCAAAACAGCAGGCAAGTTGGAGAACTGCTTTCTCCAGCTGGGAGCTAATGGCCCATTAATCTCAATGTTCTTCAAATTCACAGCTTTGATGACAGATAAGACTCAAGATACGCACAGAATTTTAAGAGAAGAAGATATTCTTTCTCCCCAGCCTCCCCAATCTCCCACAAATCCAAAGAAAAGACATTTTATGAAATAAGAGGTTTTTGCCAATCCCTTCAGTAAACGGAGTTTTCTCTCTCCCACTGACCTTTCAAGATGTATGTGGCACTGCACATGCACTTCCCGACTTCGTTGGCTATCACACACTCGTATTCACCGACATCTGCACTATTGAATGAGGACACCTCCAAAGAAATAACAGCTTTCTGAGAGGTCAACCTGTATTTTTTACTACTGCGAATCTGCTTCTTGTCTTTGTACCAGCTAATCTCAAAGGGGCCAGTGCCAGCAACCTCACACTGAAGAATGGGGTTTGTTCCCTTCACTAGCTCTGCAGGTTCAAGCGTTCGGATGAAAGATGGAGGCTCTATAAAAGCAGTAAGAAAAAATTAGTCAACCATGCCAAAAAAAAAGAAAAAGGAAGGTTTTTCTCAAGAATGTGACTGGCAGCAACAAGAAGGACAGACCTTTGACGACCACTTCAGTGGTGCAACTGTCACTTCCAACCTCATTGACAGCTTCACATGAGTAGCTTCCAGTGTCATCAACTTTCATTTCCAAAATATCTAACACAGCCACAGAATTGACAAAGGACATCCTGTGTGTGTTACTTTCATGAATTTCTTTATTGTTCTTGAACCAAGTAACCTGGATTTCAGGAGACCCTTTGATTTTGCATTGAAGGCGTGCAGAGTCTCCTGGGGTCAGTAAATAAGATGGATCGACCTTCTTCAAAAAGGATGGTGGTTCTGAAAATGGGAATAAAAGGGAAGAGAGGGGAAATGATGGTAAAAAGGGGAACAAGGGGAAGAGGAAAGGGGTAGGGAAGGGAAAAAGAAAAGGGAGAAAGAAAACAAAACTGAAATACAAGTCTTTGAAAGATTGCTTCCCAGAGCAAGAACAGAATACAACTTGACAAGAGAGCAGCATAATCTTTGCTGAACTGCTGCTTCTGTGGGTTTTACTTTTCCTCTTCATCCCTGTAGGCATGAGCAATTCTTGATTTTCTCTAGTGAAAGAAATACTGGAGTAACACACTGTGCATTGTAAGGCAGCAGGGGAAAAGACTTCACGGGGAATGGACCAAGACCATGGCAGGTCTGAGAAGAATTCACAGTGTAATTTCAGCCCAAAGGAGTCTTTTGCCTGTGAAAGAAGAAATGAGGAACCCAAGAAGAGAAGGTAAAGGGGGCATAGAGCTATCTTACCTCTGATTGTGACGGTGGCAGAAGAGGAGCTGCTTCCTGCCTCATTTGAAGCAGTACACACATAATGGCCTGAGTCCTTGAGCTTAGCCAGAGGAATCTCAAGTGAGGCTATTTTGTCTTCAAAGTAAATCTTATAATCTTTGCCTGGAGGGATTTTGTTTCCATCCTTTGTCCACCCTACAGTTACTTTCCTGTCTTCATCTACCTGACATTCAAGGCGTATTTTTTTATTAACTGCTGACTGTACTGACTGCAATTCTTTAATGAAGTGGGGCTTGTCTATAATGACCATTTCAGTCTGGCAAATATCAGCCCCAAACTTGTTGGAAGCTTTGCAAGTGTAAACTCCTCTGTCACTAGCGGTAAGAAGGGAAATTTCTAAAACATGTTTATTTTCCACTTTGGAGATCTTATGGTGGTCTGACGGTGAAATAGTTGTTCCATCTTTCTGCCAGGTGATGTCAATGATTGGAGTGCCCGAAACAGTACACAGGAACTTGGCATTTTTGCCAACAAAAGTAGTAATAGGTTCAGGTCTGGTAAGAAACGTTGGTGGAAATGCCTCTGTAAAACAAAGGGGTTCAATGTTATCAAGAGGTGAGGAACAGAGCCACATTTGCCAGGGACAGAGAGCAAGAGAGACCAGCTTGTCACTGGACACTCTTAAGCAGAAAAAAACAGCAGTGAATGAGATAAGAGGTTTTAAAGATGATAAACTTTGGCTTTTGGTTTTGTATTTCTTCAGTCTATGTACTGCTCCAGAGCTTGAAGGCATTTTGAATCTCTGGAGCAATGTACAAACTAAAGGAAAATAAACAAAAAGCCAGAAATTCCTCCCCCAGGACTGCCATGTTTGCACATTGTTCTCTCAAGATGGGCAAGTTTGCATGCATTTCACTGTTCATGTGCCTTTTTCTAGTCTCTAGCACCTGGCACTTAGCAAAGACCACATAAGGAGTCTTCCCAGAAAGAGAAAAGTCAGAATAAAAAAGTCATCGTACAAGAAACACCCAAAAGATGGCGGGTTTTTTGGTGTTTTTTTTTTTCCTTTAAGAAAAACCCCCACTGCATAGCTCTCAATAGACAAAAAGTTTGCAAATTGAAACCCTTGAAACCTTTTGTTTAAGAAGATCTATTTCCCCAGCCACAGAGTTCCCCTTTGGCCACGGCACAAAGATTTTCAGGAATGCAGATCTGCATAACCTGCATTGCAAGTATAGTTACAGGATAAATTTAGGGTGCTAGGATAATCACACAGTGACTATTACACCAAGAAATCAGATTTAAAAGTGTTTCTTGTGGTCTGGAAGTTAAATAAACCTTCTTCAAGAATGTATTCACAAAGCAATCCTGTGCTGTTTCTCCCTGCTCTTTTTCTCCCTTCTTTCTTTCCCTCTGAAATTTTTTCACACTGATTCCCTTCTCTCCATACAGAAAGCACCTAAAAGCAGCATTCTCAAAAGTTATTCATTTCCTATGCTTGTGCCTGCCACAATTAGGTATGGATTATGTATTATAATGGCAACCAAGAGCCCTACCATAAACATATGCAAGTATAGCAGTGAAAGCATTACAATACACCAAGATGTTTTATGGAAAAGGAGAAGTATTTGAAAGTCTGTACTTACCAGTTACTGTTAAAACAGCTGTAGAGCTTACACTGCCATGCTGGTTGGAAGCCTTACAGCTATATTCCCCACAGTCAACAACTTGAGGCCTTGGGATCTCCAGTGTGGAGAGGTAGTTGGAGGTGCGAATGGTGTATTTGTCCCCATCATATATCTCTCTTCCAGCTTTGTACCACTGGAACTTGACATTGGGAGCCATCTCTACCTCACAGGTAAACTTGGCCACGTGATTTACAGCCACTTCCAAGGGTTCAAGCCTTCTCCTCAGGATCGGTGCAACTGAAATTAGAAGCAGAGAGTAACTCAAAACCCTGCATGCTGACATTCTGAAATTAAGTGATTGACCGACTGAAAAAAAACCCCAAAAACATGACACTTACAATTCACATAAAGTGACTGTAAAAGAAAAAAACATCTGTAAAAAATGAAAGCAGTACTAGGCTCAGTGGACAGTCTTACAGTGCATAATGACATCAGGAAACGGTGGTGATACTGGAAAAACAAAGTGAAATAGTAATGCATGGAAATAGCAATAGAAATAGCAATAGGATATAAATATATAGTAATGTAACCATGAGTTGTGAGAAATTATGGTGTGAATGAGAAATGGTGGTGAATTTGTGCAATGACTCTAAGGAGTGAGAGAGGGTGAAACAGTGAGAAAAACGGGAAGAGCAGGTCCACTTCTCAGGCAAGAATAGAAGAAATGGTCAGGATTGAGACACAGCTTTGTCCTGACTATGCTAATGCAATGAAACAACAAAGTTCCTGACCAGAGACTGGGGTATTGGAAGTGAGAGGCCTTGCAATGTGGTGGAAGGAGGCCATCAGACCACAGAGAGAGGGGGCCCTCTGATTAGAGGCACGATGGTATTAATATTGTATCTCTCTCCAAAGATACACATAATAGAGGAGGTTCATTAGTAGAGCAGTGAATTAAAAAGATTATTTTATCCCCATAGTCCAACCTCTTTTAGCAACTGTGAGTTTTGCTGCTGTTGCTCTTTTTCCACCTTGATTCAGCGCTTCACAGGTGTACTCTCCTTGGTGAATCTCTCCACACACTTTGCTTATTACTAGTGTGTATGTGTCCTGATCTTGCAAACACTTGAATTTGTTGCCTGAAGGGATCAGTTTACTCTCAAAGTACCAGTTCACCTCTCTGACATTTGTTATGATGGACACCAGCCTGACAGTCTCCTCTTCCTCCACAACAATGTCAACCAGTTTGCTATGTATAACGGGATAACTTTCTTTGCCCTGCTCATCCTCTTGATTTCCATCTCTAGTTTCCAGACCCTCTCTGCCCTCTGCCTCACACTTTTCTTCCGTTTTCTCTTTCCTTTTGAGTATTTCTGTGGATGTGTCAGTAAGAACATCTGCAGAGGCTACATCAGCAGTGACTACAGCTGCACCCACATGCTTGATTTGACCACGCTCAGTTACAATGTTGATTACTTGTGCAGAAAAAGGGCGTTCCAGGGGCATTTCTGCCTCCATAGTCCTCCCAGCCTGCTGGGGCTCCAGCTCAAAGATATCATCACAGGATTTTCCTGAGAGAAGTGGTCTGCCAGAGAATGGCAGTACTTTGGATTTTTCACCAGTCAGGGGACATTTATCTTCACAAAGAAAGGAATAGAAAACTTTCTTCAAGACTGTTTTCTGGTCAGCTGTCTGAATGTTGACTTCTGCCAAGGAGACTTGGATTTCTATGGGACTGCATCCTCCTGTGGTCACAACATACGTGCACAAAGTATGTGTATTCTCCTCGGTGATGTTTATTGCCCGTACTTCAACATCTTCCTTATCAACCAACCATTCTGAAAACAAGAGGTTTTTCTCACTTACCACTGCAGCTTTCAGTGCATTTCTGATTTGAGACTTTATGTCTAAGTTGCAGCTCTTGCGAACCAGAGCAGTGAGCCCACTGCCTTTGTTGAGGACTTGGTTTGGTGGGAGCTCATGACAGTACATTGTTTCATGGGATTGTCTGCCCTCTGCCACTGCTTAAGTGGCTTAAGAAAGATCAACATGTTCTTCCTCCATGGACTGGTCTTCTTCCAGCAGCAAGGGAAATCTCACAACCTGTCCCTCATGCATTCTTCCAGCAAAATCTTCCTTTGCTGTTTCCAGGAAAGAAATGTTCTCCAGTGGGACAGCTTGACCCCCAGTGAAGGCCAATTCAGGGAGAAATCTGGGTTCAGCCTTCAGCTCACCTTGTGCTGTCTGAAAGGCCTCAAGGGTCTGGATTTGGTCACCATCCATAGCATGGCTCTCAGTGGTGCTTGACACCTGCAGAAGGGTTTGGGAAGCCTCTGTCTTCAGAGGAGCCAGTTGCTCTCTTGCCTTGGGGATGACTTTCTCTTTGGGCATGAGTATCTGTGCAGCTACAGTCCCAAGACAGCCTGGCCATTTAGACTCCATCACTGCTGCAGGCACCATGCCCTGGGGGCCAGCAGGGAGGGTTTCCAGAGGCTCTGCCACAAGCCTGCTACTCTCTTGTATTGTGGCCGCCTGGGTGAGCATCTCTTCAACACTCCGCACTGCCAGGCAGGTTGGTGGCAGGCCAGGCAAGACATCCTCCCTGGTCAGCATGAACACTGCCTGGCTCATCTGGACCTGAAGCAGAGTAGAAGGGTCCCTCACAGGCTCAAGACTGAGTGCTTCTTCTATTGCAGGAAGCTCACCAGCCTCCTTGTAGAAAAGGGGGTTTTGGTCCTCTGCCACTGCATGCTCCTTGGGCAGCACAAGGAGCTCAGCAGAGCTCGTGGCCTCACCCAGGGCACTCACAGCCCTGCAGGTGTAGAGCCCAGTGTCCTCCTGCACACAGTCCCACATGGTCAGGGAGCCCGAGCCATCCGGGTGCTGAGCAATGGAGTGATGTGCACCAGAGCAGAGCTGCTGGCTCCCCTTGGACCACAGCACCTCGGGGCACGGCTTCCCCACCATGGTGTACTCAAAGACTGCCCTGCAGCTGGGTGCACAGTGTCTGGCTCCCTGGCAAAGCCAGGGAATCCTGGCTTCCTCTGGCACACATGGAGCTGGGCACTGCTGGTCTCACCGTGCACACTGCTGGCCATGCACGTATACCCACCCTCATCCTGCACACCTGCGTACGGGAGGATGAGGCTGTGGCCATTGCTAGCAAATACTAACTTACAGTCCGTGCTTGGAGTTAGCTTTCTACTGTTGAAAAACCACTGGATTTTGGGTGTGGGGCTGCTGGTAACAGTAACAGAGAGCCTAGCTACATCTCCCTACCAGACTTCAACATCTGAGACCTGTTTGAGGAAAACAGGGTCTTTGCCCTCTTCCTCAATTTTCATCTTTGCTTTGCTGGAATAAACTGGTTTTCCAGGCTCAAATTCAAGTATTTTCTCTCTATCAGGCAACTGAAGGCCGCTGCTGTAGCCTTTATTTCTTCCTTCCTCAAAAGAGGCAATAAGAGACCTAGTGATGTCTGTATGGAAAAGAATTGTTTAGTTTTACTAGTGTATTTATGAGAACACTCAGAGATAGCAATATAGTGTTAGGGCAACTATTTTTCTATAGCTGGAGGCTTTCTCAATACTATACAGCAGCTAGCAATGAACAGATCTGTGTTGTCCCCTTGCTGTCACACCTGTCAAAATGAGTAAGACATGCTGTGTTGTCAGGTTGCTTAAGATTTCCTATCTTGATCAGGATGGGTGTGTCTTTAAACCTGACATCACAGTATGGGTTAGGCATATCCCTCCTGGGTTCACTGTGCAAGTAGCAATCAAGCAACATTGATGCATTTCACAGATATAATTAAAGTGGCATGTGTCATACGTATTTGTACGTACATCTACGCAAACAAGTACCGCAGAATAGTGCTAAGACCCTGATTTAATTCAAAACACCAACAAAAAAAGTAGAATGCCACAATTAGGATTGAATCCCCACCCCCCCAACCAACCCACAAACCCAGAATCTTTTCAGCACACTAACCTTTCTTCTGATGCATAGCTCACCTCTTTAATATCTTTTGTCTAGCACACCAAAAGATTACCTCTACCTTACCAGCTTTGTCCTGGTTTTGTCATTAGAACCTTAAGTTTACAGCATCATTATTACAAACATCACAAGTTTAAACCCTTGATTAAATATAATTGATTTAAGTTTCTGCTTTTGAACTTCTCCCTGTCAAGATGTGGCATATTAAAACTGCCACAACATCAGAGAAAAAGAGAACAGACTCTTAAGATTTTTTGTTTCCATGCCTTTGTGAAATTATAGATATATGTGTTGGACAACTTCAGTTCTAATAATAGTTTTAAAATGAGAGGAAGCAGAGGTCAAGAACATCTCTGCAGATGCTTGACAATAGAAACATCACTTAAATATGAAATTTCCAGGAATGGAACAATTAATGAAAAGCATGATGCAAGGAAAACCTTTGGAAATCAAATACTGTTGTCCTAACTGAGTCAAGTTTGCTCAGTCAAGACCTAGAGTATTTGATGCTGGAAAGATATAAGAATTTTAAAAAAAGGAATAAAAGTGTAAGCGTATTAATGTCTCTAGGCACTGTAATGGTGAACCTTGATAAGCTTCTCAATTACAGTGTCTTCAATTTTAAAACTTATTGATAGAGAAGAATTTTTGCTGCACTCCAACAACAAATATAAAAAAGGACAGACTCTGTCACCAAATTCTTTCTCATTGGTTTTAGTAATTATTAATCTTGCCACAAATGCCATCATATAAATGACATAGCACAGTGCATGCAATGATTAACTGCAGAGAAGAAATGCTTAAGTAAAAAAAAAAAAAAAGATTACAGCAGTCCTTCAGCATTACTTACCAACCTTGTTAAAACAGTAATAAATTGAGCAAGTAAATTTGCAAATGGGTGGCAGAATTGGGAAAATAAAATACAAAAATAAAAAATGTAAAAATTGCAGAGTGAAACCCACGTTAACAAAATAGAATGCTTTATACACAGGAGCATGGCAAAAATTAATGCACTTTTGTGTGTTCCTGTTATGAGAGAAAAATTATATAGATACTTCTCTATATTTTAGATATGTTTGTAAAATGAATAAAGTACAAGAAGTGATGGACTTAAATAATTTCATATTTATTTCACAAATTAACCATACATGTTAACATTCAATATACACTGATGACAAATAGACATATTTAATTCTTTTTTTAAGATACTTGTTTTGCAGAAATGAAGACAACATTAATCTGAAAACAAAATTGTGAGCTTTTTGATTCTTATGAAAGCACAAAATTTTGAAAAGAGATGGTCAAGCTATACCAGTTGTTCCAGACTAAGTTAATTCAAACCTAGAATTGCTCCAGATTTAATAATTGTAGCTTAGATGAACCAGGTGCTTCTGGCTAATGTATGAAACTTAAACCAAGACTTATAAATTTACATAAACTACAAACACCACTACATGGGTAGAGATGAAGATGCTTGGCCATATATTTCAGATGTGAATATGAACTTGGACCTGTGTGGCTTACGGCTCCAAAACCAAGTTATGGGCCTCTTTCTGCTAAAAATATTCAGATTTACATGCAAAATAATCACACTTCACAATTGCGCAAGAACAAATTAAAGGGCCTCTGACCTCTTTGACTTTGGAACTAAAAGACCCCTCATGTCACAGCTGACATAGACCAGACAATTCATGCCAACATCCCTAAGGACCTCTGCTGTCTAATGAATCACTTAGTGCTACACATCTACACAAGGAATGGATTAGGGACACATCATGGACCCAGCACAACATTGGGTCAGACAGTCATGCTTCTCTTTCCTACCACCATTACCTGTCAGAAAGCACAATTAGCTCTGCCTTTTAACATAAAAATCTTAAATATTTATCAAGGAGTTAGGACTGAGAAGACACTGAAGTGACACATTTGCATTAACGTAAGCACTTCAGTCATTTTGCCCGGGTGCTGCGTCATTAGAACTTGCCACTCATGACTTTAAATTTCTATCAGGCAACATGATCGGGCAAGGTGAATCTTTTGATCAAAAATTACTGTCCCAGGTGAGTGATGGGACAGTATTAGAAGATAACAGATTTTGTGGTCTCACTGTGAGGACACATCAAACTCAGAAATAAGAAATTGTATGAATGTAACTGAACATACTATAGGAATAGTTTTTATGCTTAAAATCACCACTCTGCTTAAAGCTGTTTGCAAGGCAACTGACAGCAATTTGTAAATAACTGGAAGAATCTCATTAACCACTAAACAAAATAAAATTAATTTTTGCTTAGGGATCTTGAACTCAAGATCTCACCTTGACATATAGGTGATTGGAAAGCTGGTATGTACATTAGAGAGTTATTTAGTTTCTGAGAAACATTAATTAATAACTTTCCTCCATTTAGAAGATTTTTCTTAATCAATTTATAATTGTTTATGTAAGATAGATTTAATTCTGATTTAATTATGTCAGCTAGTGCTGATTCCTCCTAAATATTAGCATTACTTTAAATATGAAAATACATATTTGCATTGAGAACATTAATGTAAAAATCTCCTGTGATGAGAAAATGCAACATATAACAACTGAATATATTCCCCTTATTTCTGGTCATCTCGATACATAGCACACTTAAGTGTTCTTAATAATAAAAAAAAGAGAGAGAAAGAAAAAAAGAATATGTAGAAACATAGTTCTTATGTGAAACAAGAATACTGCATAAAAAAGATCTTAGTTTTTTTCTACTATGCATTTTTTACAAATGACACTGGAATACAGGGACAACCAAAATTATTTTAATGAATTTACAGTAACATAATTTGTTATTATTATGCTCCCTTTCTCCTTTTAACTCCTAAAAATACAGTACAAAATATGCTTTCATGTTTATTACTTGGTAATAGAGAAGAAAATCCTGTCCAGTTTCTACTAATGCAAAATTTTCATTTTTCTTCCCATTACTCTGCTTTTCTTTGCAACAGCATAATTTCATTGACTTAAAAAAGGCATTTAATTCCATGAGTCAGTAGAAAGAGGCCCATAAATACAAGAATTTTGCAGTGATAGAAACTGTAAACAGGATTCCAATCATGTTCTGACGCAATATTGTGAGAAGGGGAAATACCAATTTAAGGAGTTCTTTAACAGAACTATACCCAAACTAAACAGCAAGCATAAGTTAGAGTTCCATACCTCTAGGTTACAAGAAAAAGGTGGTGTCTACATTTCCAGGTGATTTCTAGCCTACATAAACAATAGTGATTGCACTGTTACAGACACACAATTATATGTACATTGTACAAAAAAAAAATAGTCCTATGCAAATGAGTATCAATTAAAATATCTTTATAAGAATGAGCAAGGAGCGTAGAAGGAGCCCGAAATATCCCTCAGTGCAGAAACTGTGCACAAAATCTATGCATGGATTAAATCTCACTTAAATTCCCCAAAGAAGGCAAATCTAAGTGAAATATGCCCACAGAGTGGTTTTCATCCTTAAAGAGATGAAAACAATGCCCCTAAACTGAGTGCTGCATTTTTACCTGCAGTGAACAACATCATACAAACACTCAGTATTTCAAGACAGACTCTGAAATAAATTGTGGAAATTTAGTATAATGTTAACACAGCACAAGTCTCAGCAGTTCCTGCCCTGTTGTTGGCTATACATTTGTACTGCCCACTGTCACTTTGCATCAGGTTTTCAATGGTAAGACTGTGCAAGCCATTCTGCTCTTCCTGTGCACAGTACCTATCCCCTTCCAACAACACCCCATCCTTGTACCAGTGGACACTTGGAGGGGGGGAACCAGTCACGAGACACTGGAAGCACACTGAGGCACCTACAAATGTACTATAGTCAGAAATAAGCCTCACAAATCTGGGAGGAACTTCTGTGACCTGGAACTCAAAACTGCAGCTCTCCGAGTCCTCTGCCCTAAACTCAACCCGTTCCTCTTCGGATGGCTCTGCAAACACATCAAAACTAATGTTGACATGCTTCTCCCCTTCCACTTCCTGCTCTTCTTGAGTCACTGCAAGCAGTTGGATTGCTTTTTCTGAGTCATCTCTGTGTGGCTCAAACTCAAACTCCAGCTCTATTTCTGACTGGTCACCTGGGCTCACAGACTTACTCAAAAGCAAGTCACACTTTTGGGACCTGTGTGGGTCACAGCCTATGACTGTCTCACTGCTTGTTGCATTTGCTTCCTGCTGACCCATGACCACAAGGGAGCCTTTGCACGTTGCCTCTCCCAGCCTATTCATTGCCTGGCAGCGATACAAGCCACTATCAGAAGGTCCTACATTTTGGACCTTCAGACTGTGAAGTCCTTCCTTCTGACTCACAGCATACTTCCCTGTGCCAGGTGTCACACACGTGTCACCTCTGAACCACTGAACTAGCGGGACAGGAGTACCTGTTACAACACACTCAAAAACGACATCCAAGCCTTCTGTCACCTTGAGATCTGTAATGGGCACAGCGAAGCGTGGAGGCATTTCAGTTACTTGGAAATCAATTTTTACGTCCTCATTCTCCCCTGCTGACAAGCCTGCAGCTTGTTCTAACAAGGCAAGTGGAAGTACATCTAGGGAAACCACCATGCTCTTCTTGTCTGGGCTAAACTCAGGACTGGTTATGATTTTGACCTGCTTCTCAAACTCTTTCACTTCATTTTCATCCAGCTCCACTTCCAGGAGAATTTCCTGTGGTGAAGGGGATCTCGAAGATGTGTTTGGCTCCATATCAAAGTGTATAACATGCTGGTGGGTGACAGGGGGTGGCAGTGCCAGTGACCGTCCATCTTCAGGCAAAACTTCCACCTCTGCCATACTTTTAGCTTCCCCAACAATGTTCACTGCATGGCACAGATACTGTCCTTCGTCACCTTTCTGGACATTAGTGATTTCTAGAATATATTTGTCCCCATCCTTCTCTATTTGCACTCTCTCATCCAGCTCCAGCAGAGACTTATTATGATACCACTTCACTCCTGGCTTGGGCACACCCACCACCTCAGCCACAAACATCAGTGTGCTGCCCTCATACAACCTCGTCCTGCTCAACGCCTTGAGGAATGCCGGTGGCATGTCCCTGCCTGATGGCTCCAGGGCTTCACAGGGGGTCATAAACCCGTTTGCCTGGGGCTGGTCTGGAGGCTGATGCCTCCTCTCACAGAGGGGCAGCATGGTCAGGGCATCCATGTACTCCCCAGTGGGTGTCCGGTAGCGTTCTGGTGGCGTGCTGTCCCCTGATGCAGAGTAGGGTCCCTCAAAGGGTATGAAATACAGCTCTGAAGGTGTGTTGCATTTTGAACTTTCGAAAGGTGTGGGGGGCTCAGGGGCCATGCTGTACACTGAGCCCTCAGACGGTGTGGAGTAGTGCTCTGGTGGTGTGCTGTACCCTGAGCCCTCAGACGGTGTGGAGTAGCGCTCGGGTGTGCTGAGTGGCGTGTGGTAGGATGCTGAGGAAGCAGTTTCAAAGATTTCCACGGAGGAGGGAGGTGTGTAGAAGCGGTCTGAATCAGGTGACTCCTCTCTGCTCCCACTCTCCAGCTCTATAGACATTTCCGACTCAGGAGAGAATGGCCGGGCAAATTCCTGATGGTTGTTGTAATAATCATAAACCATGCTGAAGGTAACCTCCTCCACTTCCAGTGAAGTTATAGTTTCTTGCTGCTCCTTCTGAACTATGCCTTTGAGAGCTGGAGTTTCATATATCCCAGTGGATCTTAAATAACTGGCCAAGGACAAATCAGGCTCCAGCTCTGAGACTGGAACAGCACTGGGGTCCGGACCTGCAGAAGTATCCTCCCACATTTCTTCTCCATCCAGGCTATTCTCAGAGGCTTCCTCAGTGGGAATCTTCTTGTCCCAAGACTTCTTCCTTTGCTCCTTCTGTGCTACAGGATCATCCATTACTAACCCAAATATGAGTTTCCCGAAAGAGAAGCCCTTGGTTGTGTTTGGTTCCTGTTGGATGTCTCTGATCTCCTCAGGGGAATATGTGCTTTCCATCTCACAGGTGAAGCTGTTCATGCCTGACTCAAAGATCTTTTCTGTCCCAGAACTACCATCTTCCTCAGCCTGATGCCCAGCCTGGAGTTTATTTTCATGTGCAGCTTTCTTCAAATCCATAATGAAGCTGTCACTCTGGGAGTCTGTGGTCTCCAGTCGTTCCCCACTCTCCCATACATGTGTTTCCTGAACTTCTCTTTGGAAACCTGGTGTGGGCTCCACTAGAAATTCATTAATTTTTTCCTGAAGTGAGTCCTCTCCACAGACAGTCATCTTTGACTCCTGGACTTCTTCAGCAGAATGTCCCTCTTCAGCAGACATCATGATACTGCCAAGGTCTCCATTAGGAGTTTGTAAATCAGCTGTTGTGATTTCTCTTGGCTGTTCCTCTTCCTGGCCATCAACCTCCTCCTGCTGCATCATGTAGCTCTGACGCAGCTCCTCACTCAGAGACATATCTTCCTCGAGCACATCACATTGCTGCACAGGGGAGATGATCCCAGTGATGACCTCCACACTTTCCAGTGCTGTGGGGGTTTGTGCCTGTTCTGTGTACACAGTCTCTGCAGCTGGGAAAGGCTCTGCAAACTTCTTCAGGTCGAATATGATCTCGGTGTCAGGCTCAGATGGCAGCAGCTGCTCTCTGAAATGCACTTCTTCCAGATGAACTTCAGCTTCCTCAGTAAAAACCTGACCCGAGTTTTCTATGCCAGGAGGAGTGGGGATTAGATCCAAAGAAGGGCTGCATGCATCAGACTCCATTTCTTGCAACATTTGCCTGCCACTTTGTATTTCCCAATGTGTGGCATCACCATCATCAATCACTTCTTCTTTACAAATATTATCATCAGCTTTAATATCCTGTTCAATATCAACTGATCTCTCTTGCTCCTTGTCCTGTTCCTCCTGCTGCTCTCCTGCATAGAATTCATAGAAGCCAAATTCCTCCTTTGTGGGGGTGCTTGCAATGTGGTCCTGCAGGTGGGGCACACTTGGCTCTTCCACAAGAGGCACATCAGGAGTCCCTGCCTCCCAGGCAGGGGCATCACACTCCGTGCAGACATCACTTCCGTCTTGCACCACAGGTGATATAGGAATGAAAACTTGTGAAACCTTACACTCCCTTGCCAAAGCAGACTGCTCAAAGGTATGTGTTTGTTCTTGCACTTCCATAAATGATAAATCCTTACCTTCTTTTGCCAGAGCAGACGGCTCAGGGGCACGTGTTTGTTCTTGCATTTCCATAAATGACAAATCCTTACCTTCTTTTGCCAGAGCAGACTGCTCAGGGGCACATGTTTGTTCTTGCTTTCCCATAAATGACAAATCCTTACACTCCCCTGCCAGAGCAGACTGCTCAGGGGCATGTGTTTGCCCTTGCACTTCCATAAATGGTGACTTCAAGATGTCCCAGGACAGAGTATCTGTATGTGGTAGCACCTTGCCTCCTTCAGGCTCCAGCTCTTCAGAAAAGTGACCTGAGTCTTTGGCCACCAGTTCACATCCTTCTCTGGATACAGTAGGGTGCAATTCAGCAGTATCAATCCCAAAGCTGTGTTCCTCAGAGACAGCTTTTCCCCTGTGCTGTCTCATCTCAGAAATATCATCTGTATAACTCACCCTTTCTTTACTGCTCATTTCTTGCCTTGCGTAAACTTCTGTGATATCCAGCACCGTTGTTTCCTCCATCTCACTTTCCCTGATGTGAGGTGTTTCTTCACAATCTTCCAACTGCTCACCAGGAGGTGGAGACAACCTCAGGGACCAGGGTAGGTGGGCTTCCTCCTCCTTAGGGCATGCAATTTGTTCCTCTTCATCCTTCCCAAGTATGCTGAGGCCTTGGAAGTGCGGAACATGGACCATGGCAGGCAGTTCCTCAATGCCTCCACCCTTGCCATACAGCTTGGGTGTGCTTGGCTGCACTGTCAGCTCAGAGGCAGTCTGTGCTGTTCCAGCCACATTTGTGGCAACACAGCAGTATTGCCCAGCATCTGTGACAGAGACCTCTTGAAGGTGTAAGCGGTATGTGCCATTCCTGCCTTCTTCAAACCTCAGCCTCTCACTGGCAGAGAGGCTCTGGCCATTCAAGGACCAGCTCACAACTGGCGGGGGCTGCCCAGACACAGCACACTCCAACACCAGCTCCTCCCCTTCCTGGCAATGAATATGTGCTGGGCCTTCTGTCACAATTTGGGGTGGTTCATTTCCCATATCAAATGAAAATTTAAATTTGTGCTTTATGGTGGAAGCAGCCTGCTCTGGAGAGAGTCGTGGGGTCTCCCTCAGTTCTGTGTCTTGCTCTGGCGTTGGAGTGGGGGCAGTGATTTTGATTTCCACAGGCAATGACAGCAAGTCTGAGTCTGGAACTGCACTTGGCAGTGCCTTCGCTGCTGCAAAGGCCAGACCAACTTCTTCCTCTTCCTCCTTCATTTTCTCCTCCTCCTCCTTCACTTTCTCCTCTTCCTTCCTCTCTTTCTCCCTTTCCTTTTCCTTCACTTTCTCCTCTTCTTTCTTCTCCACTCCTGTTTCTTCCCTTTCCTTGTTTGTGTACCTACAGGCTGGCATTCGCCGCCTCACATGGAGTCCAGCAGAGCTGCTGACAGTGCCCAGCGGGTTGAAGATCACACAGGTGACAGTGCCACCATGCTGTGGGAGCGCAGACGGGAAGGTCAGTGTGGAGCAGCACCCCGTGGTGTGAACAGCAGTGCCCTGGATGCGCCCCACGGGCTTGTCATTGTTGTACCAAGTGACGGTGGGCTGTGGGCGGCCATGGAAGAGGCAGGAGAAAGCACATCTTTGTCCCTCAACGATTTCCTGAGGCCTGATCTCCTGTACAAAGAGAGGTGGGCAGGGCTCCAGGAGCCCACCTTGCACCTGCCATCTCTCCCCCAGGGCCCTGGAATATTGCTTCACGACCTGCACTGTCAGGGGCTTCGAGCCAACCATTTTGGCAGCCACCTTAAGTGGGCTGGGCTTCCCAGGAGGGCCCTCCTGGGGCATGGACATGAGGGATTCCTGCTTCTTTTTCAGCGCTGCCCTCTTTGCTTCCCGCAGCTTCTGCAGCTTCCAACGGATCTCCTCATCCAGGAGATCCTCAGCGTTAATCACTGTGCCCCCGTGCTCCCTACTGCGCGCCAGCCCCGGGCGGCACCGCCCCGCCAGCGGCAGGCTCTGGAAACGGATGGTTCGTACCATGCCCCGGGTCGGTGAGAGGTCCCCAGGCTCCTGCCCCTTGTCAAAGGGTGAGCCGGTGCAGCGGAGCACCACCCGCAGCCGGTCCTCCCGCCGCTGCTGCATCAGGCACTCCCAGCCCTGCCGCATCCACTCCGCTCTCCCGGCGGGAGCCGAGCCCCGGCGCTCCCCGCGGCGTGCCACCAGCAGGGAGGCAGTGGACTCGGCTGAACCCTCAGTGTTAATGGCAAATACCCTGTAGCTGCCAGCGTCGTGCTCCCGCACATCCCGCAGCTCCAGGCTGGCGCAGTGCGAGTACTCCGTGCTCTCGGTGCGGATCACCTTGCGGCAGTCCTGGAGCACGGGCCGGTTGTTGTGGAACCAGGCCATGTGCGGTGCCGGACATGCCACCAGCTTGCACCGGAACAATGCAGGGTCCCCCTCTAAGACGGACCTACACTTCAGTCCCTGTGTGAAGATGGGTTTACGGTTCTGGGGGCAAGCCAGCACCGCCGCTGTGCCGCGTCCCTCGAAGTCCACCGCACTGTGCTGTTCTGCAAGAGAAGGAGACTGGGTTACAACATGTCACCCTCTGCCTACCGCCTGTTTGTAAAAAAGTAGCGATATATTGAAATAAAAAATGGGCATGCAACAGATTTCATCACACACCCAGGAAAAAAAAGTAATTCACTCACCATATTTGTTCGAATAAACGCAACGCCTTGCTCTGTTTTAAAGATTGACACGAAAATCGTTCGTTGTCTGTTCTTTCTTCAGACTGTGGAAATGTCTTCTTGAACAAGCAAAAAAAGAATTTCAAAATAACATGTTCTTCTGCGTGTATGTTTTTGTTGCCTGGAAAAGCTGTGTGTCTTTGGGTGGCAAAGAAGAAAATCTTACCTGACTTGCAGACAGTAGAATAAACGCCCTTTCTGACCCCTCTGTTTGTAGATATGTTCAAACAATTGAAAAAAATAGTTTGAAATATATTTTTTAAAAAGTAAGTAACGTAATGAGAAGGCGTTTATTCGAACTAATACAGCCACTAACTTCACAGTGTTATGCACGGGGGGAAAAAGCAAGCAACATGAACCACTTATGCTATCTGCAAGCCAGGGTAAGAGATGTATAATGATGAATTAATGTATGTAAAAAAAAGGTGCAAGGAATCAATGGGAATGTGTAGCTTTCACATAACCTAAACAACAAATGCCTTCTAGTATATTTCATCTATCCATCCAATAGTGTCCATTGAACCGATTAATGTTAGGCTGCTAACTTGTTTAAAAGTAATACAATTAAGATTTGTGTAACTTCCTTCTGAAGTAAACTATTCCATGCATTCAAAAGGAAATTGAACATATAAGAGCTCTGTGAACAGCTGCAAAGCATGAAGTAACAGTTAAAAATATGGCTGCACAATTATAGATTTGAAGTTTTAAACATATTTTAAAACTTAAATAACCTTATAATGCCAATAACCCTTTGCATATCAAAACAAACATGCAACATGTTCCAATATGCTTTAAAGTGTGTCTTTCCCCATCAGACACTTCACGGAAGGTGATAAAACCTTTTCGCAACATTACTAATCACTGGTATTAATTACTCTCGTTGGTGATTGTACCTTTCACTTCCATTTCAACATCTTCCTCTAGCTTCTCGTGAACAATTTTTTCAGGAGCTAGAATAAAAAAGACAAGGATTTTTAAGCTATACTTGTTAAATGTGCCAATCAACACTTCATATAGTAAAAATGTCCAATCTGATTTGCAAATAGACATAAATCCACATGTACATACAGACACATAAATGCATGCCAAACAATTCAGACATTTGAGAAATTTTGAGAATAGAGTAATCAAGTATTTTCAAACTTGTTTGCAATGTACATTTTTCTATAAGATTTGCTTTCTTTTTGCAGGATGGGAGAAAGTTTCTAAAACAACATGCCTTTATCATGCTGTAAATCCCTGAAGAAAACATTCAACAATCCACAGACTAATAAGATACTTCTCGTTCTTTATCATTTCCTAGGGAATGAATATGGTGGAATGCAATTATGATGCTATGCATGAGGAATTGATACTTGGAAGGAACATGCAGTTGCCAACCTGTCACTTTCAGATGGGTGCTGCACTCGGCTTCTCCTGCAGGGTTAACTATTCTGCACTTGTATATACCCTCGTGGTCCTGACCAACTTTCAACAATCTTAAACTGCACAGTGGCCCATCGTGTTTTATGGAGCACAGTGCAGACTCCTCAACTATTAGCTGATTGCACAGCCACACTATGCAAGGTGTAGGCACACCTTTCATTATGCAAAAGAGAAACACATCATCTCCTTCTTTTACAGTGGTTTCTGAAGGCAGAGTTTCAAGAAACTCTGGTGCTTTGGCATCAGTTTCTGTGATGTCTTCACATGGCACAACGTCAGGATAGTATACTCTGTTTCTTTGCTTCTCAGTTTCATGTGGTCTTTGGGAGGTAGATATAAACAAGCTCGAGGTTTTCTTTGAAGATTCTTGCTTAACTTCAGATGCTTTAAACTGACAATCTTTGGCTGCTTTAAAGCTTTTAGTATCTGATTCAAGAGTAATTTTTGTTACTGCTTTGGCTTGTGCTTCTTTTGCTAGGTAAGAATAAAGTTAGAAAAAGGATTAGGTCAAATGTTTTGCAGGAATAAAAGGAAACCTTAAACTTATGGGGGAAAACCCCAGTAATTAGTATTGATAGAATATGCCATATATTAATGCTAAAACAGTGCTATTAAACATGAGCAATTGCACATTTAAGAGCTCTATTCCTGTTAGGTTAATTCTAGGCAGTAGTTAAGCTTCTGGGTCTTTCATAGGACCAAGTCTTGATCCACAATGACTGAAGGAAGCACATCTTTGCTTCTAATTTAGAGCCTTAATTTGGAAAGTAGCAGCAGAAGATTATGTAAAGTGCTTTTGACAGCTCTATAGTGAAGAAAGAAATTTCAGTAATTAAGAGTGAAATCAACAGGGTCAATGCCTTTCTCATTATTCGTCTTAGTTTTCTGGTCTTGATTCCTTTGAACTCATCAAAAATATAATCACCTGTGGTGATAGTACATTTTTGGATCTTCACTAGGGGTAACACTACTAAAATTTAAAACATTTAATACATTAACTTATATTGCTAACTTTGGAATTAGAATCTTGGATTTGTTGGAAACATGCTGGAGTTGGAGATTACCTGATATCTAAGTCAAAACTGTATCTGACATTCTTTTCTTCTTTAAACTCCTGCTTCAGGAATGAACTAAATGTAAAAATTCCTGCAAGTCCGTTTAGCTTTACATCTCACTGCATGTAACAAAAGATATGAGGAATAAAGAGCCTGAGACAGGTGTGACTTTATAGGAAGAGGCACAAAGTTACAGTACCAACTTCCCAGTACTGCAAGTGTCACTTATGAATAGAGCTGTAAATGTGGAGAAAAAACCCCAGAGCATTATTACTTGAGTTTTCTCAATTAAATTCTGATAATAAAGGTAATATGAGTGAGCTCTAGGCAGTTATAATGAAGCTGCAAAAAGTAAGTGATAATGTTAAAAGTCAGATAACCACCTTTGACTGTTAGTATTGCAGAAGTTGTTGTCCCTCCATAGTCATTATACACAGTACAACTGTACAGTCCTTGATCTGTCAGCTGGGCATTTAAGATTGTGAGCAGAAGAACATTTCCATTTTGAGATATCTTCAGTTTTTCAGACAATTCTATCTTTTCACCTTCATGGGCCCAAAGAAACTCATAGAATTCATTTTCTAAGGCACATATGAACTGAGCAGTGTCACCACATTTCACAGTTAAGTCTCTGAGTTGCAAGAGAATCTTTGGAGGGGCATCTTTCTTTTCTTGAGAGGTCATCATAGAGACTTTGGTGCTCTGAGATGTTTGAGAAAGGACTGATGTGTGCACAGCTTTAATTTCTTCAACTGATGTAGCCTTCATGGTCAGACTTTCTGATATACTTTCAAAAACCTGTACACACAATTCCTGTGATGGTTGTTGCACTGATTTAAATTCTTTTTGATAAGTTTCAATGTTCTTCTTTGTGAGAGGAGAGACATGAAGTTCTGATATAGCCTGTGACCGGATAGACTCTTTTACATCTTTCCCAGAACTTTGCCTATCTAGGGCTTGCACTGTGTAATCAAGTAACAAAAACAACAACATTAGTATCTAAAGAACTTTACTGGGCTATGCTCTGAACAAAATCAAACAGCATGGAGGATGAAAATGAATGATCTTCATTTGAAAACACAGCATGCCAGACGCACTACTCTGTTGACACAGAAATTATCCATTCACATGTATGAATGACAAGTGATGCCTAAGCTAGTCATGCAGTTGATACTCAGTTGGTTCTTGTCTCTTCTTTCACTAAAGTAGTCCATTTTAGTAGTCCATTTCCATTGGAAATTATGGCACTTTTAAAGGAGGTATTTTCTTTTTTATCTTTATTTTTTTTCCTACAGAATAGTGCAAAATACCTCAGTCACTACTATGAAGATCACTAAATCACTTGTTTTTAAATCCTGAATGCCTTCATTAAAGCGTTTCTATTCTTTGACCTATACTGAGATACAAAATTTCCAAATGTTACAGCTTAAAGACAAGAAATGAGAGTGGCTGGGTTACTGAAGGTACTAGGAAAGTTAGCTGGGAAAGAAAAGGTGTGAAACAAGGAAAAAATTAGTAACAGCATGAAAGTGTGGTATGCAACAAATTGAATCCCTTTGAAGTAAAATGGGGCTTTACCTTCTGCAGTCACTGTAAGTGTAGCTGTACAGGTTGTTTCTCCAGCACTATTTCTTGCCTTGCAAGAGTATTGGCCAGCATGCTCTAAGAAAGCATCTACTATTATCAGTATAGCTGTGCCTGTAGACTCATCAAAGTGGAAAACTAAGTCTTTTTTTGGCAACATGAGTTGTTGATTATGAAACCACTGGATTTTTGGTTTGGGCCTGCCAGAGACTCTAGCTTGAAATCTGACTGATTCCCCGCTGCATACCCTGCAGCTTGAAATAGGCTGGATAAAGGTGGGCCTTTGGCCAACAGATTCCTCCTTAAGTGAAACAGATGAAGAAGCATGCCAAGGGGACTCTGGTGCAACTTCTTCAACCTTTTTAAATCCTGAAAAGAAGCATGTCAACTTTTAATTTCTTACCCTACACTACAATGAATTTTCTCTCTCATTCAAGGTTTTTTTTCTAACTTGCAACTTAACAGCATGAATCATTTTCATTCATAATTTATAAAATCTATTGCAAAAAGAAAACAAAATATTTATGGTTAAATAATATCAAAGACAATATAGAAGGGCAAATTCTCCAAACAATATTTCTGCCCTAAAACTTTGATCAATGTTTCATCAATTCATATGAATGTAAAGTATTTCTTTTCAGTTGCCCGAGTACCTGTTACATACCTTTATTTGAGATGTTTTTCAAAACTTTCAAAGTAATTTATTTTATACAAAAACTCCTACTAGATTGTCTTCACAAGGCAAATCAAAGACGTGCAAGCAAAAAACTTCCATTAGAAAGAAGGTTTTTACCATCTTTGGTGCATGACAGATTCTAAGACTAGAGTAAATGAAAAGGGGGCATGGAACATGAAAAAAATCTTGAAATACATTTTTCTGTTCATGACATATATTTTGGAGACTTAAATGTATGCTGTGAACATTGTAAATGGCTGCAATTAATTGAGTTAAAAGACAACATGACAGACAACAACTCACATACAAGTTTCAGTGAATATTAAGATGATTATTGGAACATGACCTGAACAAGGCAACTTCCTTAATGGCACAGTGTACCTTCTAACTTCAAGGTAGCAGTGCTGGTCACTTGGCCCACAGAATTACTCGCCACAAAGGTATAGATTCCTTCATCCTCTGGATAAGCTTCAGCAATCTCCAGCTGGTAAGTGTCTTCAAATTGAGTCATTCTAAAAAACCGTGATGGCTTGATCTCCCTCTCTTTGCTGTACCAAGACACTTTCAGATCTGCTCAGGCAAAAGAAAGAAAAAAGAAAAGGCATGAATTATGATACTATACTAGCAAGTAAACACTACTTTTATATTTATATCTTTCAAAAATCTTAAACTCAAACATCTAAATTTAAATGTGCCTTGTATGATTCTGGTAAAGTATGATAAGTGGAAAGTGACCTACTTGTTGCTTTAGGTTTTGATTTGTGCACTGGAAATATTTGTATGGGAAAGCTGATTCTGGTGCTGACTATTGAGTAAAAAATATTCTTCCTTAACTCTGTTAGTGTAAAAATCTAAAAATATTTTGGTACTACTAAAATCAGAGAAAGTATCTTTTTAAAAATATGATTTTGCTACAGTTGTGTGATATAACAGCTTGAGCTGTTATAACTATCTTGAGCTATTCATGTTAAGAAATTAAAACATAACATTCTTCTGCTAAGCACAACATCTTCCCTCTTTTTGTTGCAACTATTACTTGTTGTATTTCTCAAGAAAGATTTATATATTCCTATATAAAATATTATATTATTTGTATAGATTCTTGTAGACTTAGAAGAGAATTAAAGCAGACTTTAGCTTTTTCTCTCCATCACTGTACTACATCATAAATCATATGTTGTTCTTCAAAAGAGTGTTTTCAATAGCCAGTTGCACAATGTGTGCCATTAAACAACTGTACTTGCAATGTGTTACCTAACCTAATATAAAACCTTTTTATAACACAAGTGAGAGGTATGCAAATCCATTTGGATAGAGTATCCAATAAAGGAAATTTCCAAAAGGAAAAATTCTTCATTGCAAGGGTTGTTAAGCATTGGATTAGGCTGCCCAGTGAAGTGGTAGACTCACAGTCCCTGGCGGTATTTAAAAGCCATGTAGATGTGGCAGTTAGGGACGTGGTTTATTTCTGGACTTGGCAGTTCTGGGTTAACAGTTGGACCTGATGATCTTTGAGGTCTTTTCCCACCTGAATGATTCTATGGTAGGTGACCTAGATGAAAGGATCCTTATATTCTGTGCTTTAAATGCAGCTTAGACATTCACATAAATACAGTTCTATTAAAAAAAAGTTACACTAGTATGCATTGCACAAAGGGTGGGCCACTATTTCCGACATATATTATCTGAGTTTTAGCAGCAGAATCAGATTTGTTGTAAAACTTTTTTAAAAAAACCCAACCAAACAAACAAACAAACAAAAAACAAAACAAAACAAAAAAACCCAACCAAAAACCAACAAAAACCCTGGAGTTTTATTTCAAGGGATGCTAATGCAAATTATATATATTTGCATATACATGTGTATAACCAGTTTATATTAATTTTTACAGAGCTGTCACTCAGGATTATTTTCAAAATTGGAGTTTCATTTATCTTGAAATTATTTTAATTTCTTTGGGTTGTGAACTGCATCTTACTCTGCAGTTTACTCTGTGAATATTTTATTAGCAGTCACAAGCCATTTGCTAAATGAAGAAAAGTGGCTTTATTTGGTTGTGTTAAAGAAAAAGGTATTTTAGTTGCTGAGTGACATTCTATTTATCTAAATAAAAAAAACTTATGTAAGTTAAATCTACACTTAAAAGGACAATTAGCAAACATTTTTATGCTAGGAAAAAGAAAGTAACTCCAGTTTAGTGCTAGCAGACAGGTTGAGTCACAGTTTCAGTCAGTTAGTGTAGTTAAGGACATGGCAGTGTGTGTCTTCTTTTCTCCCATGAAACTCTACATTTTACTCACTGACAGAGTTTTCCAACATCAGTTAGCATTTTAAATGCTGAGAAGTTTCCAAAGATAAATTATGAGAAGCAGATCTTCTTTTCAGAAACGCTTAATATGTTTATGACAGTTTAAAACTTCCATGCTTGCTGCTACATTTGACATGCTTGACTGAAACTTGTCAGTAACACCTGGCTACATGTGTGTATCAAATATCTGTACTTCTAGGGAAAGACTGATCTGAGCACATATATTGCTGAAACTTCTTCTGAGTTCAAGATGAAAATTTCTGAGAGATGGAAAGATGTACAGGATTTCATTAAACCCACCTGTTCCCGTAACTCTGCACTGAAAACGAGCAGAATGTCCTTCTGATGTAACAGTATCACGTAGTGGTATTATGACAGCAGGTGGATACACTGGCATTTCTAGCTCGGGAGAGACAACTTCTGGGACTAAAGAAAAAGAGAAAAAAGGGATTTTTAAAGATGAAGAATGAAAATTTTGTTTCACAAACATTGTTATGGGCATGAGGAACTCACTTTCAACTGAAAGTGAAGCTGAAGTTGTAGCTACTCCGTAGTCATTTTTTGCTTCACAGGTGTACACTGCTTCATCTTCAGGGAAAGTTTCAATCAGCAATAGAGTATATTCTTGTGCATCATGAAGAAATTTGCACTTGAAACCTGGAGAGAGCTGTTGATCATCTTTGTACCAGGAAATTTTGGGCTGGGGTTTGCCTGATACAATAGCACAAAAGCGGGCAGGTTTGCCAGACTCCACAGTAGTTGGCTCTAGCTCCCGAATAATCTGGGGTGGCTCGGGAGCTGAAAATTGGGAGGAAGAGAGGTGGCAAAGAGAGACAGGAGAAAGAAGGAAAGAGAGAGAAACCTCATTATTGATATTATTAGCGATTGAACACTATTTGCAAAGAATTAAACAAACAAAACAAACTCCCTTATTATTCCTATTCTTTTGTGTTCTTGAAAACCTGCCCTTTTACTTGATACAGGGAGAATGATTTAGCAGCAAGTGCTTTAACCTAATTATCTGTGTTGGTGTGAATGTTTCTGGCAAAATGTGTCCAAGAATTGTTAGCTTGATCACTCTGGGAAGGCGTATCTGTCCATGTGAACAAAGTAGTTTTATTTGTACTCAAGTATTTTTCTGGTCTGAGTAAATACCATGGGAAAAGAACTGCAATGGTATTTTCACCCACTAGCCAGCTACTTCAGTAGGGCAAGAAACATGTATGAACATAAGGAATTTGGCAGTGTTCCAAATGGTCTCTTTGAATGTTTATTTTTTTTCTTTCAAGAGTTAGAATTCCAGAGAAGCCATATAAAAATCAGAAAACCACTGAGTAATAAATACAGGCAAAACATTGGTTGTGGGGCCACATACCATTCACATAAAGCATAACAGAACTCCTATTCCGTCCTGCAACAAAAGTGTATTCCCCAGCGTCAGAATAAGTGGTTTCAAAGATGCTCATTCGATGAACTCTCCTTTCCACCACATACTTGTATCTTTCCTCATATTGGAAGTTGATCTCAATACCATCCTTGTACCACAGTGGTTCTATGTCATCTTCATTGACTTCAAATTCAATTTCAGCTCTTTGTCTTTCAATGACCTTTGAAAAAGTAGAATAGATAATAGAAGTAATATTGTTTTCTCCTCTGGTCTCACTTTCCAGTTTCCTGGGTGACCTTATGGTTACAGATTTTTTGCTATGACTCTTGCTGCTTAGATATTGTTGCATTATTCTTTGAGTGAAAAATCTAAGAAATACTTATTCATCTGTATAGACCTTACCTGAATATCTTTTTGGGTGCTTCTGATACGAATGTCACGACCTTCCACTATCAAATTGGCACTGGATGTGTTTCCACCTGCTACCACAGTGTACTGACCAGCATCAGACATCCTTGTGGAAGGAATGATGAGACGATGGACATATTTCTCTCTCTGAATTTTCATCCTGGGCACATCAGAAAAGAAAGTGAGCAAGATATTTTCTGGAGGAAAACACACACCGAAAGATAAAGTGGTGTAGAAGCAATAATTTACCTATCACCAATCTGAAGTTCTTGCCCATCCTTCATCCACTGGACCTGAATGTCAGGTTCTGAAACTTCACATTCAAAAATAGCCCTCTTCTTCTCCACCACTTTGATGTCTTTAATGTGCTTCCTAAACTCAATGTGACGAGCTAGGGCAGAAAAAAGTAGAATGAGTGCCATGATATTATTTAAGCCACTAGAAATCACTAAACATACAAATCAAAAGAGCAAATACCTTCCACATATAAAGTGGCTGATGAAGCTGCTTTTCCAGCTACAAAAGTATATTCTGCTGCATCACCAAAATGCACATTCCTTATGGAGAGGGAGTGTGTAAGCTTCTTTGTTCGTATCTGGCATTTATCAGTTGATTTTATTTCTACACCATTCTTTAGCCATTTATATGAGATGCCTTCATAATTAACAGTAACTTCAAATGTTATAGTGTCTTTCTCTTCAGCATTGATGTCTTTTAGCATGGAAGTAATTAGGATGGCTAAAAGGAAAGGAATAGACACGGTTTACTTTTTTCAATTCTGTTTTACTTTATTTTAAATACATGTTAACCAGATTAGAGATGCTTCAACTTCTTTAAGAAAATTTTGGAAATATTAAAAGGTACATTTTGTGTTCAGAATCAGTATTACAATTAAATGTCCCACAACTACTGAATGGCATAGGAATCCAAATTCGGTCTCCTATGGTGACCTGGCACTTAGGCATGTTGGCCTAAAGAGAAGAACACAGGATCTGATTTTGAAGTTCACCACTTCTAAATCTCTTTAAAGAATGCTATTGAGGGTACTTAGTGTTATTAAAAAACACCTCTACAGTCTGCTGGTTTTGTCAGAATTTCATTAAGTTCATGTGTTAACACGAACTTATTACTGGTAACTGTAAAATATTCTGGTTAATTTAATTTTACATACGTTTTACAGTCAGGGTTGCGCTGACTCTGTCATTTCCACAGACAAATGTGTATTCTGCGGAATCTTCACTGCTTGTATTCATGATATTGAGCTGATGGAGTTTCCCTTGGACAACTATTTTGAACTTATCACTCATTTCAATCTCCACACCATTTTTCAGCCAGACAGCAGGCACATTGAAATGAGAAACTTCACATTCAAAAGAGGCAGTTTTGGTCTCAGGGATCTCAATATTTTTCATGGTCTTTGTGATGTGTATGCCTAAAGGGAGGGGAAAAAAGACAGAGAATTTTCTAAAAGTTAGTATATTTGGAAGACTGCAAAAAACCAAGGATAACAGGCTATGAAGTGTCAGGTCAAGACGCCTAGTGCTGGTGTAACAATTCATATAACTACTTTCTTACAAACTTACAATACTTACTTTCCACAAACAGTTTCGCTTTGCACTCAATTTGCCCAACAAGAGCTGTGTATTCCCCAGCATCATCCGGAGATATGTTATGCAGCATAAGCTTGTGAACTTTCCTTTGAGAGATCATCTTGTATTTATCACTTTGTTTAAGCTCAATATTTTTATGAAACCACCGGACTGGTACAGTATCATGGGAAACACTCAGTTCAAATGAGACAACAGCATTTTCCAAAGCAGTCACATCCTTTGGCTTTTTGATGATTTTGACAGCTTGAGGAAAAAAAGTTGGCAATATTCAGCACTGTGTATAATTTGAATTTCAAAACACACATTACAGCAAATATTTAAACCAGAATGGCTTACTTTCCACGTGAAGTCTGGCATTTGCTCCTATTTTTCCAAGTTTAAAGCTGTAAACAGACTCATCGGTGACAACACAGTGTTTGATTCTCAGTGTGTGAACTGTTCCTTTCACTGTAATTTCATATTTGTCACTTGATTCAAGTTCAACACCATTTTTAATCCATAGAGCTCCTTTCACATCAGGGTGGGTCAGTTCTACATTGAAAACTGCCTCCTGTGATTCCGTCACAGTCAAGTTCTTTAGTGTTTTCTTTATCTTAACAGCTGGGAAAGAGAAGGAAGAAAATAGAAAAAAATTACTTGACAAAACAGATCAAAATTAAAACCTATAGTAAATACAATAATTTTAATAAAACTGAATAATGGTTCTTCATTTTATGCATGTAGTAATTTATGCAGTTTCCAGCAAAGTGGTGTGCTGGGAACACAGCAAGGAAGCTTTACTTGTAGCATCCATGAGAAATCTTTGGTTTCTGGAGTTTTTGGGCTTTTATTTCTCTCTTTTGTTGGTTGGTTGGTTAGTTGGGGATTTGTTTATTTAGTTTTTGTTGTTGTAATTGGATAGGCTCAGTATTTTGTTTGTTTGGGGTTTTTTATTTGATTTATTTTGTTTTGCTCGTGTCTTAAGGTCTGGTCCAAGTCATAATGATGCTGAAATAAGTCTCAAAGACATCAGTTAGTTATAAAAAATACTGACCTTCAACCTTCAGTTTGGCAGATGTCTTTGAGCTTGCTATTTCATAGCTGTATTCACCCATATCCTCCAGTTTTGTTGCGGGGATAACAAGCCTTCTCTTTACACCATCAGATTCAGCTCGGTACTGATCTGTCGTAGCTAGTGGTCTACCTTTTTGTAGCCACTGGCCCTCTGATTCAGGATTTGCCACCTCACATTCAAAAACAGCTGTCTGGGACTCGGCCACAATCAGGTCACTGAGAGGCTTTGAAATGGCACCGCCTGTTGGGAATAAAAACCATGTTCTTTTGTTGTGTTGCTGTTCAGCTTTCCCCCATACAGAAACGAAAAGTAGATGCTGGAATTCTTTGCCCTAATTTGCAGAATGCCCATAAGTCATTCTGAGCTCTGTGAAAAATCAGTAATAGAATATAACCTGTACATTATAAAAATATGTTTCTTATTTCTATCCCAGTTATTCTCTTTTATTTTATCATTGGCACAGGTATACTGAGGACACACAGGACAAACCTCCCTCTTTTTTACATTTATCACATCAAAAATGTAATACAGCATTTCACACTGTGGTTCTGAGCTAGCAAAATATATTAACGCCTAAAAGTTGTGAGAATTCAAATTATACTAACCACAAAAGATAAGGGGAAAGGCAAGGAGAACATTAAGAAAAAAAGAATAAATTAAGGACAAACTCCCACTGGAACAGCACAATTGCTACAAGTCCATTGGGTACTTTCTAAATCACAGTGAAATAAAAACCTTGGACTTTAACCCTACTAACCTGCTACTATAAGCTTCCCAGATGTTTTCTTCTCTCCAGCATAAAAGACATATTCGCCTTCATCATCTTTCATCATCTTCACCACTGTCAATTTATATATTTTGCCACGTGCTTCAATTTTATATTTAGGACCAGCCTTAATGGGCTGGCCTTTGAAATGCCAAATTACATCAATCCCTGAATGGGAGAGCTCGACCTCAAAGGACACATTCTGTGTTTCAGTGCAGGTGATGTCATGAAGACCTCGAATAATCTCAATTTCTATAAAAAGGATAAATAATAAATTTATTAGTTGTTTGCACTAGGTTTTGTTTTTTGCAAAGAAATTATTTCACAAAGAACTGTGCATCTTAGAAGACACCAACCTTCAACTGTGACATTGCAACTTGTTTCCACTTTGCCGACCATTAGCTTATAATGTCCTGCATCTGATGCGTGGGTTCTAGTGAGCACAAGCCTCTGTTTAGCTCCTTTACAGACAGCTTGCACACGTTCATCAGGCTTTATTTGATTATCATTCAGGTACCATTTGGAGGAGGACACATCAGGTGCTGAAACTTTGCATTCAAGGATGGCTTTTGTTCCTTCAATTACATGAACGTCTTCTAGAGGCACCACTATTTCCACACCTGCCAAGATACAAAAATACTCATCGTGAGAAAAACTATGCCTTTAAAAAGTAATCCTAAAGGAGCCAAAAATCAAACACACCTTCAAAATCATCATAGTGACTTACTGTACACTGTGATCTGTCCAGTGGTTGATAGCTCAAGATCAGGAACACTAAAAGAGTAAGTTCCACTATCTTCCTTTGTGGCATCTTCTATCAGCAACATATGTGATTGTTTATCCAACACAATGTGAATACGGTCACTTGATTGAATTTCTTGGCCATCTTTCATCCAAACACCTTCTGCATTTTCTAGGGAGACTTTAACTTCAAGTTGCACAATATCTCCCTCACAGACTTTTTGGTCAGTAAGTCCTTGAAGAATTGCCATGGGACGAGCTGTGGAATTAAATGAAGTTAATTAATACTTATAAGAGGCAGAATATTGAATGCTGAAGCATTATGGAATACAATGGTACAGCTACAATACGTGCTACAATACGGAAAATCTATAGTATATAGACAATATAAGAAATGCTTACGCTTCATCTTCAGTTTGCATTGAGTCCTTTTTCCATCAACAACATAGCTATATTCTCCTTGATCATCTTTATTGACATCTTTAATAGTGAGGGTCTGGCGACCACGGCGGGATGCAATCACATATTTAAGACTAGAAGTGAGTTCAACATCACCATGGTACCATTTCCCCTCCACGTCTTCTGGGAAAACCTCACATTCAAGTTCACCTGAGAAGGATTCTGGCACTTCAACATCCTCAAGTTCTTTAATAAACTCAACTGCAGTGCCTAAAGGCAAATAATTACATTTGTGAATAAGCTTGACTAGATACTTCTGAAGAAAAAAATTGTTATTGAATGAGCTTAAGAGAATATATATATACAGTGTAACCCTTTTGCATAAATGCATCTCTAAACTTTCATACTGGATTCCAAAAGCAGCTCAAACTTTCGTAGGGTGTTAGATGCCTGTTTAAATAATTTTATTTCTTTCTGAAGGGGATTTTACTTCAACAGCATGGCATGGTACTGAGTTGTATGCTTCTTACCTTCAACAGTAAGCTTTGCAGTGGTTTTTACAGATTCATCTTCAACCAGTGCACAGCTGTAGTCATCAGCATCAGACATATCAATTGTTAATACAGAAAGGAAATGAGCCTTTCTGTCTGAGTGCATCCTGTACTTGTCTCCAGAATGAATCTCAACTCCATCCTTAAACCATTTCACTTTGACAAAGGGCTCTGATGTTTCGCATTCAAATGTTGCCATGGTGTCTTTTGCTTTAGCAACAACATCTTGTAACCTCTGGGTGAAGCTGGCTAACTGCTTGGCTGCAAAACAATGTATAATAATTAACAGTGCACTGACCAAACAGACTTAAAACACTATGATGAACTGTAGGATAAGCAGAAGAATTGAAATTACCTTGTACTAACAGGAAAGCATGGCTAGAAGTTTCACCAGCTATATTGACTGCTTTCACCATGATGCTGGCGGAATCATCGGAAGTCACATCTCTGATAACTAATTCGCAAACATTATCTTCAGGCCAGTACCAGTACACACGATCAGTCCTTTCGATCTGAACACCATTTTTGAACCACTGGCATTCAGGATCAGGTTTTCCCACCACTCTCACACGGAAGTGTACATCTGTTCCTTGGCCTACAGTCTGGCTTTGAATTCGTTCAAGTATCTTGGGAGCCTCCATGCTTGGACTAAGCTCCACCTTCTCTGGTTTGAATGTTGGAATGGTGATTTTGCCTTCGGGAGGAAGTGCTTTCTTCTCTTCCTCTGGGATCTCTTTGGTCCAGTGAAGAAGTTCTTCTTTTGTCTTTTTTAACATTTCTTCGTATGATTCATCTTTTTTGCGAGATTTAAGTTCCACAGCTGTAATGGCTTCATAGTAGCCCTCTTCTGTCCTGCGTTTGAATTTACTACGCAGCTCTTCAGATTCCTCTGAAAGCTTTTCGTGAGTGATTCTTTCAGCCCTTTTCAGCTTCACCACTTCTTTGGTTGTTGCCTCTGCAGGTTTGTCTACCTTCTGTACCTCAAAGAGAAGTTTCCCAGGTTCTGTAACTACAGGCTCATGTTTGGGTTCAGGAGCACGACGAAGAACAGATCTGAAGTCTTCTCTCTGCTGGATCTCAAGTTTCACCTTATGTTCAATAAAGCCTTCTGGATTCTCTGCAGTGACTCTCACCTCTCCTGTGTCATATGATTTGCAATCCACAATATCCAAGTAATAGATTCCATCATAACGGAGTCTAAACCTTTTGCTTTTACGGATGAGCTGCCCATTGAGGTACCAGTTGACCTTGGGCATAGGATAGCCAGTCACACGGCAGCGGAATCGTGCTGTTTCACCTTCAAGGACTCTTGCAGGTTCAGGAACCAAAACGATTTCTGGTTTTTGTTTTTCCTTTTGGTCCAGTGCAACAGCAGGTAGAGCACCCTCATGGGCCATTCTTTCTAACTCTTCAATTCGCTGGAGTCCCCTTTTGCCTTCTGGCAACTGGGATTCTTCCACAAGACTTTTCTCATCCTTCACGATCAGAGTAGCAGATGTATGGTCTGTACCATATTTGTTAGTTGCTCTGCAAGTAATCACTCCGCTGTCTCTGGAATAGGCTACCCCATAGTCCAGGCTACAGTACCCAAACTCATTGATCATGCGGAGTCTGTTAGCTGCTTCCAAGGGTTTGCCATCATGCAACCACTCCACCACCATGGTTGGGTCGCCAATTGGTGTAAGCCTGCATTCAAAGTGTGCTGGTCCAAATTGTTTGAGCCTCAAAGATGTGAGTTTCTTCTTAAAAAATGGTTTCTGTTGCTTTTCTTTATCATAGAGATCTCCTTCCTCCCATTGCTCTTGACCATAACGCAGATGGAGAGGTTCTAACTCTGGTGCTGCAATCTCCTTGGCTTTGTAAGTTCCTTTTGGAATTATTAATTTCCTTTCTGGTTCAGGTTCTGTGTGTTCAACTTCAACATTTACTTTGCAGCGGGTAGTGTCCCGCCCAGCTTTATTGATAGCAGTAGCAGTATACCATGCAGCATCTTGCCTGGCAGTAGATTCAATTTTAAGGGCAGCTGCCCCTTTGGTTCCCTCAATCCTGAAATATGGAAAAAAATTAAACTATTTTTCCCTTCTTTGTCATTCATTTTTGCCCTGCTTCCAAATTAGTTCAAAGCCTCCAAAGGCAAATCTCTGGAGGTAACAGACATTTTATGTTTATTCATGTTTGGGAGTGCAGTGCCTAAGAACCAAACAGAGAAGAGTAATTAAAACCAGTCTTAAATTCTGTGGCAGTTTTGCCTACAGAGGTCTTCAAAATCAGAGACAGAGGAAAGAAAGTTCACTAAATCTCTGTGATGGCTTTGCAGAATAGAAACTATATGAAAACACGGGCTGGAAAAAAATGAAATCCTGCAAGGTATTTTGTATCTGTATTTCTTGTGGCAATGCAAAAGCCCCTCGTGAATCCCTTCTGTGAAACTGTAGGAAGCATCTTGCAGGATGGTGGTTATTTACTACTTAATTCATACAAAGTATTTTAACAAATAAAATAAAATAAAATAAAATAAAATAAAATAAAATAAAATAAAATAAAATAAAATAAAATAAAATAAAATAAAATAAAAATTTTAATTGATTTAAATATAATAAAAATCCTTACTTTATTTTGGGGTATTTATGAGGCACAATGATGTCACTGTTCTTAAGCCATACAATGTCAGGATTAGGGTTGCCAGTAGCTTTCACTGCCATCTCCAGTCTGGAGCCCTCCTTCACACTGACATTTCTCAGTCTTTCCACAAAGTGTGGTCTGACTAGGTCTTCCTTAGCTGAAAGAGCAAATGTAAATTATCACAAGAGGAAATGACACAGCCATGGTTTTAAATAAGAAACACTCATCAGACTGCTAAAAAAACCCATGATAAACAGAATATAATAGAAAAGACAGAAGATACCTTCTACAGTCAGTGTCATTGAGACTGAAGCTTTGCCTGCCCTGTTCTGAGCAATGACAGCCCATTCTCCAGAGTCTTCAGGCATTGCAGGGACAATGATCAGTGATTGGGTGCCATCTTCTTTAATCACTATTTTATGGGTGTAGTCATTAATCACCTGTTGGCCTGCAGATACACATGAAAACATACAGTTGCAATCAAAACAGTCTCAATGAGAAATAAAAGACTTTTAAAAAGATTATTTATTCATGAAAATGAGGTTGATGTACCATTGTGGAACCAGTATGTCTCTGGCATAGGTCTGCCAACAACTTTTAAGTCAAATCTTGCTGTCTGCCCCTGTGAACATTTAAATGATGTTGGTTTCAGCACAAAAACCGGCTTATATAGTCTCTCTAGTTGCCCTTCATCTGTTTCTTCTAATCTCCGGGCAGGAGAACGAGAAGGAGAACTGCGGGCAGGAGACCGGCTTGGAGACCGTGGAGAAATAGACCTGGAAGGACAAGATAAAACAGGTATGCATGGCAGTGTCATATAGCAGTAGACTGACATGATAAGCAGATTTCAACCTTTGCCTTTCTCATAATTTATATTAAAGAGTTTGGCCAATTTATCTATGTGAGAAATTGGGAAAAATTTGATTTTCATTTGTAGTCAATTTTCTTTAGGTTTTTGACATGATTCTGTAGAGCTGAGTAGTTTTAGGATACACTATGGCCAAAGAAATTTTGGGGGTTTGGATAGTGCACAGATCAAAATAGGATAGTGCAATCTCGTGTACATTTGTGCATGGGTGTGTATATGTATGGAGACTGAACACAGGACGTGGCAGTGCTTAATTTTTTCTGTCATGGAAGTACAACTATTTCAAGGGAAGGAAAAAATACTTGCACAACACACTAAAACTCCAAGTGCAGAAGATATTTTTTAAAAAATGTGAGTACTTTAGCAAATAAATATGGTTATTGAGCTTGTAAATCTCATATTATGACTAGAAATTATGTGAATTCGCATCATATTCACAATCATGTGAATGATTGTACTCTGGGAATTGCATTGCTCATTAAAAGGGAAAACCAGATAAAAAGCACATAAATCTATATGAGTCATGAAAACAGCGTTTAGAACTTTGGTAGAGGTATGCAAACTCCAATAGCTTAAGCTTATTTAACTGCTATGTAATGACGTTTTGGACTATCACAGCAAATTGAAGTCTCATCAAATTATATTATTGTGTACATACCTATATCTTCTCATTACTTCGGGTCCTGGCATATAACCTGGAGTTGCTGTAGGTGCAACTGGCTCCACATAGAGTTTTGCTGAGCAAATGGCATTTCCTTTCATATTGCTGGCAAAGACAGTATAAATTCCTTCATCTTCAGGTAAAACGACAGGCAAGCGCAGAGTGGCGCTGCCGTCTTGCAGAAGTTCCATGTGGTAGCGCTCTCCATGCCTTATACGTTTGCCATCCTTGTACCATGCCACCTGCATGGAAAGAAACAGTAGACTGCTGTGTGAGCGCTCCTAAAGACAAAGACTCAGTAATGACTCGTACACACAAGACATTACAACTTACTATTTTTCAGCTGAAAAACATCACAGCCCACATATATGTATTAAACATTAAGATTTTTACTTGAAATAGGTGAGACTAGTGTAAGATGTTTACATAGCAATCTGAAACACGAGTTTTGGAGCTAGAAAGAGATATAAAGCCCATTTTGATGAAGAGCAGAGTAACCTAGACTGGACTGCTACTGTGTTCCCCACTGGTCTTGGCTACCTCCGAGATACTCAAAATCAAGACCAACTTAATTGGTGAATCCAGCCTACCTCTGAACTGGTTAACCAAACTTATTCTAGTCCTATTTCCTTTTGTCCTATTAAGGAATAAAAGGAAAATTCAGTTTGATATCAAGACATAAGAGTGGCTTTCTTTTGAGAGTTGCTGTTTCCTGTGCAGAATGTAGAATGTCTAACAATGAGATGTTAAAGGATTTTTTCAAGTAGAGTATTAAATGATTTACAAAAAAAAAAAAAGTTATACAAATTTGGGGTACCTTTGGCAAGGGATATCCAGATGTCTTGCAATGGAAGGTAACTCCTGTCCCTTCAAAGGTTCTGTAATTCTTTAATCTTAAGTCGAATCCTGCTTCTACAGCTTCAGATTCAGAAATATCAACCATCATCTCCTCTCCATCTTCTTCGAGAAGTTCATGTAAGGTAGTCTTAATAATTCTGAGTTCAATTTCCTTGATAAGTCTTTCTTCAAAAGAAGAAATATGGAATTCCTATACAGAAAAGCAAACCCATTAGTTTTCTGTGTCAAATAATGACCTTGAAAATAAATTATTTATATGGTAAAATGTCAGTACCCAAAATTAGCATGGAAGGATAGACATACCTCATCTTCTACAAAAGTTCTGACCATCACTGTATCTTTTGCCATTTTCTTCCTAATTAGAGCTTGTTCTTTCTCATACTCTTTTTCAAAGTCACCATAGGAAATAGGTGGGGCTACCTCAGCCACTTTTGGTTCCTGTACGTATGCAGTCATTTGAGTTTGGTACATCATTTCTTGTTGCGATTTTATGTAGGCTTCGTAATCAGCTAAAAATTGAGAAGAGATTAATTTTGATTAATTTTTTTGTTTTCACTGGATTGAATAGAGAAAACAAGTACAAACTTACTTTACTGGATTTGATGATTCAAGCAGATTTTCTGTCTGTTTAGCCAATAAATACAAACAGCAATAAAATGCAAAGACTGATGTATTAAGATGAGCTATATGGACAGGTAGAAGTTTTTCTGTACTATTTAGGTGTTCTAGTTTTCAAAGTGGAAGCATCTGCAGAGATTATTTTACAATTTCTTCACCATGACTCTGTCTCCTGAAAATTTTTGTCCACTTCTACAGGACAAATTAAAAAATTAAACTAGCTTCTTTTCCTTTAAGATAACAACCTAATAATTGATTAATCTTCTTTTCCCACATCCCTCTCTAAATGTCTTATCTTGTCATGAACATGACATATCAACAGAGGAAGATTCCAATAGCTACACATTCTAGCCAAGAATAAAGTCCTTCAAGGGCCTGATGTCAGATACTCTGTCTTGCAGAAACAGAGACATCAGATCTCCTTTTATGTTTCTTGAGCTGAATAAACTAAGCTGCAAATAATTTGCAGCACAATTTAAAATCTGTTTTCCCATTTTGAAGCAAATTTTAAGAAATATTGCTCCCGTTTCCTTAATCTAAAATGTACCTTCTTCTAGTAAGGAGACCGTTGCAGAAGCTTCTCCAAGATTATTACGAACAACAATAGTGTATTCTCCGGCATCGTCGGCAAAAGTCATGGAAATTTCAAGTTTGCATTCCCCGGTTTCTTTTTTGTAACTCACTTTGTATCTACAGAAAACATAAAAGAAAAGAGTCTCTATAATTCTGGACAGATTTTTTAGTTAATTTGCTTTTAATTAGACACATTCCTAACTTGTGCAGGGCACATAAAGAGAAGCTTTTACAGGCAATTCTCACTGAATGAATGTGCATACAGAGCACCATATGAAAAATAACCATGCTGAAACTAGAGTACTGGTCAGATTTCTTTTTGTTGTCACTAAATAAATAGGATCCAAACACCAATACTGAAATGTCTGTACTAGTTCACCAGTACTGAAATATCAGGTCTAGTTATCAGACACAATGTAATGGTATATTCTGTGTGCACACAGTTTGTCCTAGTAAGGGTCATCATAACATGATGATTTCAAGAATGCTACAAATATAATATTTTTTTCTCAGCTAGAAAGTATGTTGCTTTGTAAGTGAGACAACACTTACATAGAGAGAACGCTAACATTGCACAGAGTAAAACAAATACAAAACTTCTTCCTGATTTATTTATAACATATATCTCATTTTACAGTCTTTTGAATATTTATATTTTAAAACTTAACAACCTTTCAAAGTCACACATTAAGACATGAGCCTATAATTTTACATTTAAAAATAATCTATTTCACAGAAATCAGGATGTTATGTGGCTCAGCATACGTGAGGGAATGAAATTATGACATTGCCAATTAAATATGCATAAAATTATGTTAAGATGGATTTTGGGCATTGTATTCAAAGTACCTGTAGCCAGTCGTTAGAGGAACTCCGCCTTTTTTCCAGTAGACATGTGGCTTTGGGTTGCCCCCTACTTGGCATTCAAAAATAATGCTCCCACCTTCAATTAATTTATGCACCATGGGTTTTCTTATGAAGAAAGGAGGCATGGGTTCTCCCGATACTTCCTCTGCTGCAGCAGAGACATCTTCCATTACAATGTCCTTTGTCTCCACATAGCTGAAATAAGATTTCAGTGCAGGTAAGTGAGCTGATGTCTGCAACTCTCATAAAACAGAATGCAATAACTCAATGACTGCAATAGGAGCAGTCTGTTTAGAAAAGTAACTTTACCGTTTCTCTTCTGTAACAGCCTTCTCAGAAATGGTTTCTCGAGTCTCAATTTCTTCAGTAACTACAAGGCAAATTTGATATAGTGGATTTTAAAATACCTTAATAACCTTAAACAATCAGTTTAGTTGACATAATAGGAATAAGTAGTTAGTTGGCTCAGAGGTCTAGTTAATTCCACTGAGGAATCAAGTTAAGTGGCTCCTGTTATCAGCCCATTATTGGCCTTTTTCTCATATTCTTACAGCCCTTTTACCTAATATCCCCAGACTACAACTCAGGCCATGAGTTGATCTATGTTTTAGATCTCTAAGATACATTACAAGCAATATACACAGTTTGTCCTAGTAAGGATCATCATAACATGATGATTTCAAGAATGCTACAAATGTAATATTTTTTTCTCAGCTAGAAAGTATGTTGCTTTGTAAGTGAGACAACACTTAGAGAGAACGCTAACATTGCACAGAGTAAAACAAATACAAAACTTCTTCCTGATTTATTTATAACATATATCTCATTTTATAGTCTTTTGAATATTTATATTTTAAAACTTAACAACCTTTTAAAGTCACACATTAAGACATGAGCCTATAATTTTACATTTAAAAATAATTTTATTATAAAACAAAATTATTAACTTCCTACAGTGACAAGAGGAACTGTCCTTGAGTTGCACCAAGGAAGGTTTAGTTTGAATATAAGGAAACCTTTCACCAAAAAGGCTACCAAGGGTTATCAAGCATTGGAACAAGTTGCCCATGAGTCATCTGGGGCTGACTTTTAAATACCTTCTCCACCCTGGGGGTATTTAAAAGACATGTAGACGTGGCACCTAGGGACATGGTTTACCAGTGGACTTGGCAGGTTTGGATTAATGGTTGAAATCAATGCTCTTAAAGATCTTTTCCAACTTTAACAATTCTATGATTTGATAAATATACTTACCTTTCACATGCAAGTGGCAAGAAGTGCTGACACTGCCAGCCTTATTGGTAGCAGTGCAGGTAAATCTTCCACTGTCCTCTGCAAAGGCTTCACGAATCACAAGGCGAGCAAGTCCTGCTTTGAAAGTGATCTGGAAGTCCATCGAGCTCTCAATTTTGTAGTCTTCCCTGTACCATGTCACCGTAGGCTGAGGATGGCCAGATATTTGGCACTCCAGAGTGACAGACTCACCCTCAGTCACAGTCTTATTTTTGAGGCCCTGTATGACAAAAAAGTAAGTATTACAGTCAATGTACATTTTCAATACTAACCAGATACTTAAGTATCTAAAACCTATTTGAATGGAAAATTTTATGAAAAAAGGCATTTTCCATAGGGGAGTATTTGAAACTGCCTTTTAGGGTCTCTGAACATTGCTGTTATCAACAAAATGAAAAGATAGGTTCACATTTATGCAGATAGATCAACCTACTGTGCAGCATAAATGTGAAGAATCACTACCATAAAAGACATCAAGAAGACTTTGTATCAGAGATAAACCATATGGCTGAGTAAATCTAATACAAAGTTAAAAAGATTAAATAAAGCCAAATTTTAATTGGTTAGGTATTCAGTGATAAAAATTAGAAAACAGAATGGGTAAAAATCTAGTGCAACTCCCCTACGCTACATACAAATTACTTACTGTGACTAAGGTGGGTGGAGTAGCAGGGATTTCTGCAGGCACAGGAACTCTGGCAGTTTCTGTCACCTAGGTTGTTTAGAGGACAATAATGAACAAAGTCAAGGACATAGGCAGCATAATTTAAATAAGAAAATAAATCAGGTAATGTGAACTCTTTGCATGTCATAAATAAATATTAGATCCTTACAAGGATTTGTGTTAAACAAATAAAAAAAATAAAAGGCAGCAAAATGCTTTAAAAGTGGACAATTGTGATAAGAGGACAGCAAATAAGTGAGGCTATTCTATATTTTTAAGATGAAAGTCAGTCAAAGTGACAGAAATTTGCTTAAAACCTTACCTTAGCTTCACCTTCTTTATGCAACATCAAGTGTTCTGTCCTCACTGCTTCAGTTTTAATGCTTGTCTCCTTTTTAGTCTCAACATCATAGTGACTCTTATATGTCTCAGCAGCCTCTCCAAAGGGAAACTGTGGAGGAGCAACTGGCTCTGGTTTTGTCCTGACTTCATGAGGCTTTAGCTGAGGGGGTTTCACAGGCTTGGTGATCTTTTGCGCAGCAGAAGTGGCTGATAACTCTTTCTCCAGAGTAGCCATGGCAGACCCAGCTATTGAGACCTAGGGAACAGCAGACAAAAAGTTACAGCTTTGTTGTTGTCTTATTTTCAAAGGAGAGAGTGCATTTCTTGAACAGGTTGCATATGCCGCAGTTGCTTCCTTAGTTACTTGGTTTTGACACTGCAAAAGCTATATGCAAAAAAAGAGTAGCAATTTTAGATTGCAGTAGTAGAATACCAGAGATATAATATCCTTGTATTATTTTTGACCTAACATTTGACTGCTTTCTTTTTCACTTTCGAATTTGATCTTTAAATGGTCAAGAAGATCTTAAGCACAGCACAAGAAATGTCCTCTCCATTTCTTCACTTGAAACCTTACATTTCCATTTAATCAGTCTAATACTGCAATAAAGAATACTACTAATTACATAACTTCCAATGATTAAAATAACTGAAGCTATTTCAAAATCTTATTATAGGTGGAATAACTAAAAATATATATAAATATTTAATAAAAATATTTATAACAGTGTTTAATTATATTTAGGGGGAAATGATTTTTAAATTCCAGGTGAAGAGAAAAAATATGCTTGAATGAGAAAATTAGTTAACTGGAAAATTTTAATATTATGTAAAGGAGTCCAACAGAAGAATGGAAGAATAACAATAAAAATGGATGGTATCATATCATGCAATTACTCTGGATTTTTTCTATTTAAAAAATTACCTTAGCATTAGTATTAATTAGCAAGGAAGAAAAAAGCAGTGTGCAAGTGAACTGATGCACATAATAAGATAAAAGAGGGATATTTCTGCTCTTTAAAAAATGTAACTTGCATGACATATCTACAATTTCACTATATGTCATTAAGTCTGAAGCTGCATCCTCAAACAGTTTATAAGATTATTTAAATAAGAAATAATAACAACAAATCGTATTTTAGCAATTCATTTTTCTGTTTACAGCAGTATTCTTTATTAGTCAAACAAGCCAACAAAAATAACTGCAAGGAGCATACAACTCTTCCTCTTGGGGAAACACTACACTGGAGTGTGGGAGGAAAAGCCAGACTGAATGGGTGACCTACTGGCTATTAAAAATGAGCCTGACGCTCCTTTCGGATGCAACTTCAACTTACCTCATACGTGTGATCTGGTTTAGGAACAGCAACTCTGGAGACCGTGAAGTGAGGACTTGCTGTGCGAGGTCGTGGCGGTTCAACATGAATTGTTTTCTCAAGTTCTGTTGTTCTTTTTATCTACACAAAGTAATGAAAAAGGTTGTTGAAAGTGATGCTGTTCTTTAAACTGAAACAGATTTCACTGGGACATGGTTTGTGAAAAGAATGTAATGGTAAAAAAGAGTCTAACCTCTTTTGATATATGAACTTCCTGCTTTTCAGGAGCTGAAACATGTTTCTCAGGAGGAATATAGACTGTTTTGACTTCTTTAGTGATAACATGACGTTCTGCTGGGGCCTCAGCATGGTCTGTTACAGTGTGCTCTTTATAACCATATTCCAAAGTTTTCTCCTTTACATAAGTTTCATCTGCTTGTTCTGGCTGCCAGGGTGATCGAACACGTGCCTGATCAACTGCTGCAACGACTGTAGCTACAGCTTCAGCCTTTTTCCCAGCTTGAGTCTACAAATAACATCAGCAGAAATTTATACACATATTCATCATTATATTGAAAACTTGTATATATGACAAACAGTTATAATGCTCAGTATATTTCAAAGAGAGGTTGTATGGTTATGCAAAAGTCATTATGAAAAGATCAAAAGTATGCACCTGTAAATATACTTAAAGAATATATTTGCATTTGAATTTACTGGTTCTTAAGTCCTATCTCTGCACATTCAGAATATATCTGTCCTTCTGTGTTTTATACATATCAATGTTTGTCTGCAAGCCCAGTTTTAATACTTTTCAGCCACATTTGTGTCCACTTGTCTAAGAGCATTCAGGTATGTAAATGTGCACATAGTTTTAAAGTATGCTCATCAGTTCCATATAACTCTTGTACAGGTAAAGTGCATCTAGCATCTTGATGTGAATGTATTTATTAAGAAACAGACCTATGAATTTTTTTATATCAGGTGTATATGCTAATTCAGTGCTGATCTATTTTAAATGATTTTTAAAAAGGAGGGAGACTGAGATGTCTGATAATTCAGAAATAATGCTTTTGTATCAGGACTTCTATTTGTTTCTAATAACTCATAAATACTGTCAACTTCTGTGTTATTAGGGTTCAAACTTCTGCCCAGTCAGCCAACAGTAGGTAATAGTGACTACTACTACTGTTTATTGTTACTGTCATAACTGATCTGAATGCAACAACAGAGCATATGATATGTATGCCTTGTAAATGGGAAAAAAACACCTAACAGATAATTTCATAATGATTTTAAAATCATTACCAGCTTAAACTAAAATTACTTAGGTGAGGCCAAAATGTGATAATTTACAGAGATTTTGTTTTCTTATTAGTGTTTAGGTAACAGGCACCTCTTATTCAGTATTACAGTTGGTTTCAAAATAGTTTGTTATACTGGCTTGAATTTGGCCCTAAATTTACATCGTATAACAAGGGACTGAACTCACCTAGCAGTCTGACTCCCCTAAGTGAGTTTTATATGCTTCGCTCGTTTACTTATATTTTTAAAAAAGTATTTTATGAATGTACTACACTGTAAGTAGATAGATTTTAAATAACAGCTGTTGTAAACAATGCTATTCTTCCACATGTAAGAGTTCCTGGCTGTAAAAGATCTGTTACAGATCTTTCTTACTATGGGAACCCTACTGGAACAAAGCAGTGCCAACAAGTGTCTGATAGTCATAAGTAATAAACTGGACAGACCTGAAAGGATGTTAAAGTTTGTTTATTAGAAAGAACAATTCAAACCTCAATAAAGAGAAGTTTCATCTAACAGCCATGAAGTTAAAAGGAATCATCAAGTAGAAAAAAGATTGCAGAGTCAGAAATTTCAACAGGTAAATGTTACTAAAAGCCATTGATAGAGAGGAGACTGTCATGGAGAAATCAGACTATAGCCTAAAGTGTGACATTTCCTAGCAGGGTGGGATATAAACCTCTTCAGCACTAGAAACTTAATCATAATGACTCTGTTGCTTGACAATGATCCCACTGCATGGGTATGTTTTCAGTAATTTGAGAGCATTATGTTGTACCAAAGTAGGTCTTAAAACGTAAGGTTTACAGATAAACCAAATTGTAACAGTGCATTTGTTGTAATTTCTCACAGTTCTGGACACTGTGACTGGTGCTTTGGTTTTAGCAGTGGCAACTATTTTTGGAACTACAGTAGTTTTCTCAGCTTCCTTTTTAATCTAGTTTTTATAGCATAAATGAAAGCTTCAGTTACATTCAGTCTTGAAAGATATTTGAACAATGATAAAACATTTTGAAATGGGAACAGGGAAGGAGAATTGAAGGGTTAGATCCTTGTGCACTGCACGCATCTCTGTGTTATGTGTATACTGATAAGTATTGTTATACCCTTGCACCTATTAAAATAAAAGTAATGATTTAAAAAAAAAAAGTTAAAATGCATTTCAGGAGTCAGTTAATCCATTCAAACATCAGTCAGAAGATAATTATGAGCATCCTATTAATGAAAACAAGAGAGGAAGATCAAGGTGAAATAATTTAGTCTAATTAGCAGTAGGTCTAGAGGTTTGTAAGTGGAATAATCTTAGAAAAAAATGAGCTGGAAACATATAGTTAGTATTTTTTGAGGAAAATAGGAGGTTTGTAAAGAAGAAAGGATAAAGCCCAAATATGGTTATAACACTGCTATTCACCTTTTCACGTGTTACTCTCACTTGTTCTTGTTTGGTGGCAACTCTTTCTTTACTTTTCGATATTATGACTGGTGCCTTAGGTTTATCAGTAGAAATTACTACCTTAGGTACAGAAGGTTTCATATCTTCCCTTCTTATCTATTTTTCATGGTAAAGAAAAATAATAGTAATTGATTATGCCTGTTGTCAAGATCACACAACTTTTTTAGAAAGCAGGATAATGTTACTAAACATGTATCAAGAAGAAAGAAACATGATTTCAGAACTGGAGCAATACCTTTGTACCCAAGTTATAGCCCATCTTATATCCTAACTGCGAGAAGTTCATGCAAAGTCATTAATATATTGCATTAATTTTTATTTGAATGAGAGAAGAAACTTTGTACTTCCTAGTTTGTAATATATAATTATGTTTTGTAGAAACTGTTTGCATAGAAATTAGTATTACTGACTTAACAGCTAACCCCATCAGTTGAGGGGTTCCACAATATGGTATAACAGATGTATTCAATCCTCACACAAATATAAACTTCATTAAATCAAGCTCCACACTACATATCATAACATGAAAAAAAATCTTTAAAATTTATATTCATAAATCTACTTTCAGAGATAAATTGGCCATTAAGGATCATGCACAATTCTGTGTACAGAAAAAGCCCTAATGCTTGAAGGATCTGTGAGAAGGGCAGCTGGACTCCTCTGCAGACAGAGCTGCCTTGAGGTCAGTGGAACTGGACCTGCGGAGATTTTGGTCTGGAATACCTTGTTTCACTAAGTTTTTATTTAGTAATCTTCTCTTCGTAAAGAAGGACAGAAAAGTTATTAAACAGATTTTATAAACCTGAGTATCTCAATGAACTAAGGATTGTAACATTTGTTTACCTGTTCGTGAGCAATATGCACTTGCTCATGTCTGGTAGATATTTCTTCTCTAGCTCTTGTTATTCTTTCTTGTTCTTTGGCTTTGTCTGTGGCAATTATTACTGTCGGTACTGGAGTTTTCTCTGGTTCTTTTCTCACCTGGACATTTACAAATAAAGAACTTCATATTTATATTTTTAAATATAAGGCATGTGATTTTCAACATATTTGGAAAAGAGCATAGAAATTAAAGAGAGCAAAGACATCACATTCTGTATTTTGAAATCATCTAGTCTGGAAAGAACAATAACAACATGAGTGGACAGTATAAAACATTTAACATAAAAAGAATAAAACATTGCACAAATGCTTGGTCTGCTATTGAAAGCAGTACTAAAAAAATTGGCTCAGAGCAAAACTATCCTGCATTATCATCACTTTGAGAAAGTGTAGGATATTAAAAGTAAGTTTTACAAAAACTTTCATTTGACAAGACTTCAAATGCCAAGTTCAGATTAATGCCCAGGTGGATTTCTGTTTCACAGTGCTTTAAAGAGGGGTTACACTTCCTTCCTCATGCATTTCTACTATAATTCAAATGTAATATTAGCTATAAAATTCATCTTCCATTAAGAAGATTCACATTCTTCATTCACATTTTTCTGATAAAAGAGATATTAAAATAATCTGAATTCAAATTATTAATTGGTATTTTCAAAATTGACTTCAATGCAGAATTAGTTTTTCCTCCTTTTTTTCTGACCCCCTCTGCTGCCAACAAACGAAGCAGGCTACAAATGGCAAGCTTAGACAGTATCAGAGCACCCTCCCTGCCCACCCCCAACAAAATTTAAGAGCTAATTTCTACATGCCAATTCTTAAAATGGTCAAGAATACTATCTAGCAAGTTACTATTCAATATATGAAAAAAGAGAGGTTTGTCTAGGTAGCACTGTAAATGGAAGAGTGAACATATATAAAAGAGACAAATAATAACAGTATCTCATTTGTCTTCTTCATGGGCTTGTCTTTTGTATGAGATACCAGATTTTTGAACAAGGTAGGGCATAACAATCTCAGGTACAATCTGTATTCACCTTTTCAGGAGAGATGTGTCTTTGTTCTTGTGTAGTTACAATTTCTTCTCTAGTTCTCGATATCACTGTTTGTTTTGTGGCTTTATCACTGGTAACTACTACCATTGCCTCCTTTTTCATCTGATTTTTGTAGCAACAAACAAAAAACACCAAAGCCTTAGAATTTATTTTAAAAAAAGGATCATCAAAATAAGAGAATAAGGAAAAATAAGAGAGGAATTCAAGTAAAGGAAAAATACTAGGGGAATTATTTTATTCCAAGTGGGGAAATTATAAATGAGATATAAGATAAAAAAATTCATCATCGAAAGAATAATGTTAGAGAATAAAGGAGAAGAGAGAACAGAGGATCGCTTTCAGAGAAAGCATCCTTAAACTTAAAAAGAGTAATTAGTTCAATCCTGTTATGATGGAATGTAATGGTGTAAGTGAACCTGAGCATTCCTTTACAATCTAGGTGTTCTAGATGAGTATATGCATGCTTTTGCAGTGCACTGGGTAATATCTGGTTAACTCCTCACAGTGAATCATGCTTTATTTCTGTGTTGGATGGAGGGATAAAGGGAAATCATAGAATGTCTGTGCTCTATTTCTACCTGCTCATGAACAGGCTGAACGTGGACTGCAGTCATTGCTGTCCTTTTAGCTGTTTGCTCTACAACACCTGGAGCTGGTTCTCTCACCATGGCTTGATCCACAGCAGCAACAACCGTAGCAATAGCTGCTGTTTTTTCACTGTCCTTTCTCACCTATATTAGTCACATCAAAAGACATTTTTTCATATTTTGCATACATTCAGAAGAAGCACAAAACAAGTACAGAGACAGAATATTGCAAAGAAGCACTTCCATATCTGCAGCAGAACTCTCTCCACAGCAGATGCACACATGGTTTTGCACACAGCCTCTCAGATTCCGTTTAGCAGATCTGTCCAGCAGTGGTGAGACCCCACACAAAGCAAACACAATGCTTTTTCCAAAACCAGACTTTACCTCTCTAGCACCAGGGGCCACCTCGCCAGCAGTAGTGCCAGTAATGGTAACTTGTTCTTGGACCCCGTATCTCCCCTCCCATCTTTCTTCAGTCACTTGGGTAGTGCTTGTAGATACTCTTGTTTCCTTTGTCTGGGATTCCATGGTTGCAGCATATCCTTCCTGCTTCCAAGGAGGAAGGACATCAGCTCCAGGTGTCACTACATGTGGTTTACGGATTGGAGATGGAGATTTCACTGGTCTAATAGGTGAGGTGGAGATTCTCCCAGCAGGAGAAACTGACCTATTGAAAAAAAATAGAGTAGCAATATCATTAATCTACTGCCCCAGAGTACATAAACAACTTCAGCCTGAACTTAAACTCCTTTTCCATATAGGGTATCTCCAGTAATGTGTAGTTTGATTTTAAGAAAGGTTTTTGAGAGGTTCTACTTGTAAATTACACTAATTTGTTATTTTAATATTTGCCTAACTATTGTCATTCTCATAACTTTAACATGTCCTTGTAGTAGCTTAGTTTCCAAAAAGAAATAAGAACAAGTGGCAAAAGAAATTTCGGTCAACCAAATATATTTGAAATATAAAAGATACATCATGATTTTGCATTTGCTCTATCCTAATTCTTCTAATAGGAATAATACAAAAAGCTCACAGGCTGTAAATACTACATAATACATTCATGGTCCAGTCTCTGTAGAGAGAAAAAATGATAATTGCAACCAATCTTTATAAAAATGTCACATGGCAACCACTTAGCAAAACAGCTGCATGTACTCTTGTACTACATCTTATTTTTATGTGTCACCCGTATATGTATCCATAATCCAGGCAAATTTCTTATCAGTGACTAATATTTTTCCCTGCACTTACATTTACAGCTCTCAGACACAGTTATTTATATCCACTTGAAAGTGCTAGTTTCTAAATTTTGATATTCCAAAAATTCAGTCCTGATCCTAGCAGACAGTTTTAAAGCCTTTTCCAAAATTCTTAAACAGGCTTTCTAATCTAGAATTTCTTTGAGTTAAATTTTTTGTGCTGTATCTCCCAGAGGTTAACAAATAGCAGCAGTAGGGGGCAGCATCATCATATTGATTTTTAGATTTAGTTTTCTAATGTGTTATATGTCTAAAAGGGGTCTGACTAGCAAGGGAGGACAAATTTCTAGTTCTATATGTGCTCTAGATGTCGCTATTGAATTCTTTTTTCATTCATGCGGTTTGTTAGTTACTGCTAAATGCTATTGATCCATTTATTCCTGTCCTTGCAAGTTATTATCAGTGGGGTAAAAAATTCACCAGCACTCCCAGCTTTGGCAGCTTTAATGGGGCTCTTCTGAGCATTCAGCTTGGAGACATTCCTTCCATAATGCTGGTGCTTCAGGATACTGAAACTGCAGGACTTTCAAAACACTCTTCTCTTTATCTGCCCCTCAGCCCAGACCTCAAGGGGTCTCCCAGACCACAAGCCTTGCTTGTCAAATCACTCACTTTCCCTTTCTAGACCCTCTACACAGCAAAGATAAACTTCATTTTTCCATAACCACATTTAGCTTGCCTACCTTCAAAGTATTATTTCTGTAGTTATTACCAGCACACACATGGAACATGAGCTCTATTTTTTTAAATATCCTTTCATTCTGTTTGCCACTCATCCATGTCATTGTTCTTTTCTCTGTTCATCTAAAATAATCAAAGGCCAACTGCTCCACTTTTTTCTCTGTTTCATCATGAAATGGAGCTGTGAGGGGTACTTTGGCTCTATGTAGAGCAATCAAATGGGATTCTCTACAATAAGGGATAGAAGTCTTCAGAGGTGACCCACATTTCTATAGCTGTGGCAAATATAGCACATTACAGCTCACCATCAGAATAAACCCAGTCACTAGTAAGTCAGTGCATTTTTTCATTTTTTACTATGCTCTCATTCTACAGCTTTACTTCTGCCTGTAAAAGTGATTCCAAAAGGAACGTTGCCTGAAAGAATAGTAATTTTACCTTACTGGTGAAGGTGTTGGTGCTCTGACATGTCTTACAGGTGATGGTGATTGTCTAACGGGCGATGGTGATTGCTGTCGTGCCATTTGTGCTTTTGCAGCAGTTGTCGGGGTTGGTGATTTTGATGTGGGTCTAGGAGGCATTCGTGGAGGTGCCTTGTGTGGGAGCTGTTGGGCGGTTGCACCTTCTATAACCATTTCAACACTTGTAAGTGATCTGGCATCAAAGTGGGCTTCAGTCTTCTACAATGAAAAGCAAGAAAAAGAAAACTAGAGTGAGGTATTGTAATCCTCCACATTTTAGCCATACCTGCTTTGCTTCTGAAAATTATACCTTTTCAATTCTGGCTTGTCTTGTTTGTGAAATCTGAGCAGTCGAAACAATTGTCTTTGTCTTTTTAGCAGGAACGGCTTCTTCCTCGCCTTTTGAAAGAAAACATGGTTGGAAGAATTGCATATTGAAACAATCAATAAACAGAGAAATAAATGAATGGTCAACTTCAATTATATAAAAATTAATGTATAGAACAGAAAAATAATTAAGCAACCATCTGTTTTGCCCTCAATATCTACAGACAGATAATTGTGAAAAGAGTTGAAACAATGTTACTTCATTACCAAGTCATTAGAAAAAAACTCAAAGCAAAACAAAATACATTCATTGTAGATTCTTCATATCAGTCCTGAATCTAAAGTGCTTACAGAGTCTCTAAGCCTGACTGAGGTGAAACCTAAGCAAGACTACTCTGGGTAGCATGATTCCCTGCTACAGCTCTCTAAGAACTGTCTTCATCCTTACCAGCCTCCTTCAAAAGACCATGTACAACTATGCAGTCTAATATATCTATTTCATCAAAGCCAACTTACAAATAAAACTTTGAGAGATTTACAGACCAAAATGAGAACAACTCAAGGTATGCCACATTTTTCCCATTAACTGTATCCTCTGTTTAAAGAAGACCCATTCTGGAGAAAAGGTCCTTTTAAATCTCAGACAAAAATCTTTGGCAAATTTCATCAGACACTGCTTTTTTTTCAAAGGAAGTAAATAACTCTTGAGAAAGAAGTTATAAATTAACTTGCTGATATAACTGCAATGAAGTGGTGCACATTGCACCACCATTTTCATGGTCTGCAACTTCAGCTCTGTTACCTTGAATTAGTAATTCAGCTGTTGAAGTAGCACGTCCCACACTATTTGTGGCATTTACGGAATAGGTGCCGGAGTCTTCAGGATATGCTTCTGCAATTATTAAGCTGTAAAGGTCTCCTTCTTGTAAAATTTTAAAATCGGGGGAACTTTTAATTTCTACTCCGTCCCGATAGAACTTCACCACAGGTGTAGGGATTCCAGTCACTCTCACGTCAAGTCGGACTTGACTTCCCTGTCTTGCAGTCATGCTCTGTAGTCGTTGTGAGAAGTTTGGTGGTGCTGTTCCAGCTGCATTTTTATTGAAGAAGTAAACAGAAAAACAATAATGTCTGTTAAAAAGAATGGCAAGTACTAGATACTTTCATTACTAGAGGTGCATGAGGTCTATTTCTTCTTCATATGCTACTGACAGAGGATAGTACTTTCTGAAACATTCAAAGTATTATTTCTGATGACACCTGTGATTGCAAATGTTTCTAGAATTACAGATACATTGTTTGTAACCACAAGCATTAAGCACAATCTCTTGGTATGGCCCTTTATGTGACTTATCCTGTTAAATACCATTGATACCATTAGATATCATTAATGGCTCCATCCTGGAGAACTTCATCCTTTCTTTCATGGGCAATTTCAATGTAGCCAGTATGACAAACCATTGTCAAAAGAGTTGAAACAATGTTACTTCATTACCAAGTCATTAGAAAAAAACTCAAAGCAAAACAAAATACATTCATTGTAGATTCTTCATATCAGTCCTGGATAAAGAGCTACATGTATAAAGCCTGAGTCAGAAGATGGTAATAAGTTTGCAAGATCAAGATTAAACTTTATACAGTTCAAACATAAAGGACATAGACATTACTGGTGAGAAGACATGCTGAGTTCTAGACTGCTTTAGGGAAAGAAATGTGGTTTGCAATTTTTTTGCTGATCATGTGCTCGAAATCAGAACTATTTCATTATGCGTTACTCTTCCATCATTCCCTCACGCTGCTAGCAGGCAGAGGTGCATTTCTTTATCTGCTGTGTACCTGTGACAAGCAGCTCAGCAGTGCTAGTCGCTTGCCCAGATCCATTGGTGGCTTGCACAGTGTATCTCCCGCTGTTGGCTTCTGTCACGGTGGGGATCACCAGTCTAGCGCGGCCATCACTAAACGAGATCTGCACACCGGGCAGGGTTGCAGCAGAGAGAACCTGGCCATCCCGATACCAGTTCACCTCAGGAACTGGGAAACCTGCAAGAAAAGGAAGACAAATGGAGATTAAGACATTATGAAATGCCAGACATAAAAAAATCACCAGAATGCACACTCATATATACACAGTTATGGGGAAGCATAATGCCATTGGCACAGATATATGTCCACTGGCACAATGGCAAAGGAATCCATTTTTAGAAAGATCTCTAAAGTGCACAGAGCAATAGGGCAGCTGCACTGGCTCCTGTGTTTAGTAAATCATTTTAATTATGAGAGGACTGTAGTGTTCAGCAATCTTATTAAGTAATAGAAGTTCATCAAAATCATGAGGAGGATGAATTAATTCATGTGAGGTATTTTTAAAATATATTTCCTTATATCTAAGTAGGATTGCTTATTGCTAGCATATATATCCAGTCCAATAATCTGGAGATAATGTAAATATCAGTACTTCCAACCAAATGAAGCATATGTTCTAACACTACTATGGTTTTAGAAAATGAAGTGACAGAAAAAGTGACTGCTGTAGACATTAAAATCAAATGCTAGTAAAGTTTTGGGGGTTTTAATTCTTTTCCTGGAATCTTTTGAGTTTGATCAATAGCAGTCACCTGGAATTAACTGTTGTTCAAACACATTATTCCTTTTTGTCAGGGTCATGAGCAGGAGTCTTTGGGTCAGAAAAATTTCAAAGACAGCAGATTTTTGGTTTTAAATGGTGATTTTAGATTCCCTGGAGAAATTCTCTTCTCAGTGTTCTACTCAGACAAATTTATTGAGCAACTTGAATCCATTCGATGAACAAGCAAAATTCTTATATGAACCACACAAGGAGAACAGGTAATTTAAGGAGACAGCTCCAGTTCAAAGTCTTTGTTGTAGTCCTAGAACATCATCTCTTCAAAATTAAAATCCTTGCAAATTCACTTAGTGTATATCTCCACCTAATCCAAATCACCAGTTGCACTGCATGGAGGTTCAGGAATGAGATCCAAGACTGCATTTACAGATGAATTAATTTTCCCAGTTCTAATGTCTGTGGTTTACAAAACCCCAGGTGCACAGAATTCTGCTTCCTTTCTAGAGTATCTTTCCTATAAACTGAAAAAATTATTAAGGAATTTAATGTGCCAGGAAAATGACTGTGAGACTAAAGTGAAAGAGAAGTTGATATGTAGATTGAAGCCTTCACTGGTTCACTGCAGTCCCATCAGACTAGGTTAGGAAAGTTTAAAATCTCACTTACAGTAAAGCACTAATATTTAGAGAAATGTAAAACAGAAACTCACGTACACACAGAAAGAAAATGAGGACAGTTTTAGGGTGGATTAGAAATCAAAAGGATAAAAGTACATATAAGTATTGTTAATTTCACAGATGGAAGTTATCAAACAGTCCTGATGGGATGGTATAATTAAATTTTGTGCTATTGGTGTCAGGCAACTTTGGCATGATCATCATAAATAGAGTATATTACAAATCCCAGTGATTTCATTCAGAGCTATGTGTCTTCAATGTTTGTGAAAATTAGTTTAAAAGTGTTTTAAGCTAGGCAACCCCCAAAACATATCCTTAATAGTGAATTTTTTGAAACATTTCAAAAGTTCTATTTTCTTGTGGTGGTATTATATGATGACTAGCAAAAATGGGAATTTCTGTGGCAGGTTGAAAAAGGTCTGCACTGTTAAAATATTTTGATGTCTCAAACTGCTGTATACAAGGCAAGCTAGAAGCCATTTTAGAAATCTGAGCCCAAGCTTATATTAAAAGCTCAACTCCACAAATTTATTAGCACTCTGCTAGTCCCAGGTCACAGAGCTAGGTAAGATCTAACTTAGATTATAGATATATGTGCATGTTCTATATGAAGTAGGGGTTTACTTCTACACTATGATTTGACTGTTAATTATTAGGACAATCTTTTTTCATTTTAAAACTGTCCTTGAGATTTTTTGAACTTTAATGCCAAAAAGAAGAAAATCGACCTGAAATGCCTCAAATTCACCACTTAAGAAATTGAATTCAATAAGATTCTCCTAACAATGATGTGGGAAGGACTACCAACTTGTGTATGATCTGTGTGCTGCTTTCAAAAATATGTAAAGGCTGTCTTGCACTGGGTAATACCTGAAAATATCAGTTCCAGGAAAGATAAGCAGTGCACAGGTTAAGTCTTTATGAAAAAATTCAAACTTGATCAGTACTGTGGAGTCATGAGCTTGGCACCATTCTAGTGCCAGTAACTCATTTGACTTTTTTTATCTCATGACTCCCCAGTCACCGGTGACCCAGCAGGACTCCCCCTGTGACAGTGTCCTGGCTGCTCTGGCATTTGCTGCTTTTAATAACAGGGGTTTTGTGTTCTATGCTTTCTGTTACATGCTGGGTATAGTCATCTGCTATCAACCCTTTGAATGTGACACTTTATTTACAGTCTAATACAGCAGCACAATTCATTTGTTCTAGTTTACACACAGCAAAATTGTATTTCAGGTGGTTACTAAGCTCTTCTTGATACCCTTAGGTTAACTGAGCCCTTCACATTTGAACTGTAGCTCTGTATTAATACTTGACTTGCATATAATAGACCAGTGTTATTAGAGATAGAGAAAAGTTCTGATTTTTAAACACACAATAATTCATGACAGATAAAAAGGGTAGACATTACAACAGGATAAAGCTGTGGAGTCCTTTATGTATGCAATTAGTTATAGTAAAAAACCTTTCCTGTTGTTTATGCTGTACAAAAATGAAATGCCAAGCCACTGTCAGATCTTTCAAACCTGGAGGATGTTTTTAGGACAGGAAAGATATACCAGAATCTCACAACATGAAAAAACCTAACAAGAGGTTGAGTCACAAGATATTTGAGACTAACATACAAATATGACATATGCTATTAGAAATACTGCTGTATCTTCACTTAGAAAGAAATCAAGTTCCCTTCCCAAGTATCACACAATAATTCAAATTCCCTTCCATAATATCACACAAATGAAATTAGCCAAAATCACACATTGAATAATAATAAAAGCATCCTAACTTTTTCTGATGATATTTTTAGGTATTCATAATAATAGTAAGTGCTGTAAAAGCAGAAAAAAAAATCACAGAAAATTTACAGTGTAGAAGCAAGAAGAGAAAATCAGGGCAATTAACTGAAGAATAAGGGCCTAATAATAGAACATGGCATGAAAAAATGTCACAGGTGGAGATTGCAGGACATGTTCAAACACCTTGTGTGAGTCAGTGCTATGCAAAGGGACCAAGGGATGAAATACATGGACCATAGATGTCAGAGATCTTTATAGTTGCACAGATCATGTGTTTGCACCTGTCACAGAGCATCTGAGCAGTGCTTTATGGTATGCGGATCATCACATTGCTAATGCCTGTAAGACAATATAATTCCACCAGCAGGAACACATGTCATTTCTCCTTAGTCACTGCCGAGGTCAGAGACACTCTTAGAACAGGGTGTTGGGTCTCTGGTAATGTTATCTTAGGGGTTTGCATGGCCTTTTGCACAAGATAGGGTGTGTGAGCAGTATGTACACTGGAGAAATCACCCTTTAAATTGCATAGGCAACTTAAATTACATTAATCCAGCCTTGTGCTTCCATTGTGATCACCATACACATCTATTTTTTAGCATGCTAGGGTTTTCTACCCCCTTCAGTGGCCATTTGGGTCTAGATTTTGTGTTTTTAATCCCCCTCCCAGAACTCTGGGATTAAGTAAACTTAAGGGCGCAGAAAGTAGAAATACAGCTTAGCTAGAGTAAAGCTTAAAAAACAGTCTTGGAAGAACTAGCATAAACCCTGCTTTTTGCACCCTGACTTCTAATTCTGCCCAGTCATCATCCAAATGAGATTATTCTTTCTACAGCCACATGACATTCCTTTATTAGCACAGTATGTATTTTTATGCATATACATATACATTTAAAGGTGCTGTTCAGCACTGTGTGATATGGATATGTATCCATATTTCAGCACTCATCTTCACCCATACATACCAGATTATGATCTGTGAAAAGAGACATCTTTTTTCTTAGCATAAACATTGGAAATTAGTGATAAACAATAACGAATCTTGGAAGAATGAATCAAAACCTTACCACTAATGTGAGCCTCAAAGGTTGCGGCACTACCCTCCAGTGCCACAACACTTTGTAATGGCTGTGTAAATGTTGGTGCTTTCGTCGTCATCTTTACAGGCACTCTGCAAGCAAAAAAACCCCATCATTAGATATCAATGGTGAAAATGTTATTATATTGACACACTTCTTGCAAGATTTTAAGAATAATTGTAATTGCTCTCTGAACAATTTACTCATCTCAGTTTTAAATCAGAACTATCTGGTGAAATGAGAACATTGTGGGTTTTGACAGTTTTATAGCAAATTACTCTTGGAGCATACTCGGCTGAATTGGATGGGAAACCATTATATTTAGTGGAGCTGTGCTTTGGCATTGCAAGTATGCAGCAAGACACAAGATTCACTGTGTGACCTTCCACAGGTCATTCAGGCTGCCTCTCTTTGTATATCAACTTCTTTACCTACCAGGAAAAAAATTTCCCTGTATGATTTAAAAAAATATTTTGCTGGTGCAAAATATTTGCATTCTGCAATGACAAGACAAGTAGGTCCCTAAGAAGCAATTGAAAGAAATGTGAACATCTACAATGTATTTATAATAATGCAATAATGCATTATTTAAAATCAATAATAATAAATACAAATATTAATAAATATTGCATTATTAATAATTCAATAATGCCAAAAATGCCAAGAGACTATTTTAAAAGCACTCTGTAAGCAGTGAATAATTTCACTTTACAGAAGCAAATTGGCATTAAAGATGCAGATAAATTTTTCCTCTTTCTTAGAGAGTATCTCAGTGGAATTTTGAATATGGGAAGACAGCCACCTTCGAAATGTGAGCTAGGATATAAAGTAGCCACTGACACTGATGGCTTGAACAACTGCAAAGCCATGTGAAATCTGAAAGAAAGTTTGCTTTCTCTTGCTGTGCCACAAGACCCTACTTTGAAATAACACACTGCCACTAGAAAAGCTTGTGTGTTGATATTTTATATTTGCATGACCTATTTATTTACTGATGTTGAATTGTGCAGTTTTTAAAAAGGTAGCTATTATCTTCTTAATATTATCATACATCCATTAAAGTTACTTTTTTCTCATTAAAAAATTCCATTGAGTGCATATCTGGTCTCAACAAATGTGTTAATCCCACAATATTTCAAGCCAACCTTACTCACATATTTAATTCCATTTACTTTGGCTTTTGTGCCTGATTTTGTGACAGTCCCAAGCTTAAATTAAAAATGAGAAAGTGAAGTTTCTTTCACTATGAGTCAAATTTATTCTACCTCTCACATGGGTGAAAATTCTTCATTACATGGATTCCTCCATAGAAATCAGGGCCTAGATGCATACATGCAATAAGAGTGTAAGGGCAGAACTGGATATTGTATTAGAATTTTCAGGTTCAGTGTTTTGACTATGTTTTGAAGCTCAGCTAAAATACATGGAAATAATTTTACAATACAATTAAACATTATGGAAGCTCATATATATATATGTAGTTTCCAGAAGAGATGGGAAATAATTTAAGAATTTCCATGGAGTTCCCACAAAGTTTCTATATTTCATTGTCCAAGCAAATTCTGGTGATGAAGATCTGATCTTATAAGGCTTCTTGTATAATTAGAACTGAAAGTATGCATCTAAAATGTCATGTTCCAGAAATAACTTTTGCAGCCATGAATGACAGCAGACAAGTGTTCCAGAGCTGCCGTGTAACTGATACCTTAGCAGTTGTTTCCCTTAAAAAGTCATCAGTGCTTAGCTGATACCATGTGCATTTTATCAGAGCTATTCTTGGAGCTTCTCAGTTTATCTCTCAGCAGCATAACCTTGAACACTCCCAACAGAAAGGAGTTTTTAAGTTAAGCACATGTTTTCATGCACTTTTAAAATCTTAATTTATGTAGTCTTTAGCAATAAAATACACTGGAGAAAACCTTTTTGCTGAGAGTTATCAAAGCTTACTCCCGAAATTAATGATACAACCTTGACAGAGAATTTAAGTGTTTTATGTCTATACCCTGAAATATATAACCCCCTGTGAGAAAATTCATAAATAGTAGATTGTATCAGAATTATTAATGACTGATAAAACACTTATTACACCAGCAGAAACATGCTACTAACCTGATCTCTCAAAGTGCCTGCAAGAGTGGGCTAAGCCCAGCGAAATCTTCTTGAACGACGTCCTTATCCAGAGTAAGATTTTTTTAGACAATCCCAGCATGAGAATTGAAGAGCCTCTAATCATAAAAACAAAACTACACAGTCTTGACAGTGTAGTTTTGTTTTTTTGCAATCCCTACACCCGAGGCGAGGCGGGGAATGCACGACTGCTCAGAAGTGCTAACATAGTTGTTTCGCTTTATATACCCCAGCTCTGCTGACAGCTCTGCCTCATCATGTCAGTGCCAGTTCTGATTGGTTTCCTGAAAGAAAGTATCTTGTGAGGGGGGATTCACTCCCTGTAACCATACACCACCTGTTGGTTTTGATTGACAATGCTAATTTTGGAGGCACAAAAGGGATTCACTAAGAGAACCTCAGCCGTTCCAAAACTTTTGATTTATAATTCAATTTTGATTACCAAGTGCAGTTTACATTGTGAATTTCCTAATTCATAATCACAAGACAAAGAAAGCAATAAAAAGTATTTTAGCAGGGCATGTGGACAAGTCAGAAGTCATCATATCAGTGATATTCAGTCTTTCATTATAAAACATCCAAGAAGCCACACCAAATGCATATGTCAATCACCAGACTAAATAAGCAAGCTGAGCTCAGATAAGTGGCTGCACACTATTAGAATACACTATTTAAACTATTTTTTTCTGTAACTTTTAATTCTAAAATTGTGTTTGTAATATATAGATTTGGTGCTCTAGGGTTGTTTTTGTTTCCCTCAAAATTTTTCTGTTGGATGTTCCAAGCAGTTAAAGCATAACAAACAGTAGCATACAATGTGCAGAAACACAAATTTTGTGAAAGCAAATTGACACAGACAATTATTGTCATTTTTAAGAAAGCAGATTTTAAGTCTAACAGGTTTTTTCTAGGCCTCTGTAGTCCTTGTGCAGACCTCAGACCATGGAATAGGGCATTGGTTTGTGAACTTTCACTATCCCATCTTTGTCGCTGTGCAGCTAATTGTGCCTTTTGAGTGGTTGCTTCTGAAATAGACATCAGAGTTAGAAGACTATTCTTGTTTATGGCTGGAATGGGAGGTGTTTTACCACACCACCTCATCTGCCTGCTTCTATTCCTGCCTATCTAACAAACTCTTTATGCACATAACTGGCACATAAGACTACTTCAAATTACTTCCCTAAAATCAAGCATGTGCTTAGCTGGTTTGGTAAAAGGAAGACTTCAGTCTGCGGTTACTAAGTTCCACCTTGAAAAGGACCTCCCTGAGAGCCCCCAGATAAGTAAACACAGATTGGAGTTTTGTGCTATCAGCTGCACTTGTGTTTGAAAACAACCTGAAGGAAACCTCCAGCAAGAGAGGCAGAAAATCCCAAGGAGAGAGAGGGAGTTTCACTGCTATGATTCCTACAAGGCAGTCTTAATGTTATAGTTTGCAGATCTGAAAGAAATAAGAAATTATATACTGGTGCAATCTCATGAAATAACTTTGGAAATTTGATCTGCCCTTTAACTTATCCATCCCATAAGGTGGCAACTTCATGGCTACTCTTAGCATGCAGCAATATCAACAGCAACACAAACTGGAGGAACAGTCTCTGCACTGGGACTACCTGAACCCTCACAGTGGCTGAAAGTCATGGTACTACGGCTCATTTTTAATTTCTTGATGCAAATAGATTTCAGAGACCCTAATCGCTCTGTACAAGACTTAGTATTGACAGCAAATTCAACTCTATGCAATGAGGGGGAGCTCAAGCTAGCTTGAGTTAGAAGACATAAAATGTCCAAAGAAACTCATGTAAAGGATATAAAATTTCTATTTCTCAACAGGGACCTACTAAATTAGCAGGCAGGTTTTTTTTCTCTGTAGTTAAACACTTAAATAGTGAAAAATCAAACTTGAAGAAAAACATAGGGTAATATTTGCAGACTTAATAAATGCAGCCAGCTTAATGATGATGTTTAAATCAAATAAAAAAATTAAAAGTTTATGAACATATGATAATTTTAAAATGACAGAAATATAAAACTTTTGAAGTTTTGAGATGGTTGGAAGTTCATATGTTTCTATTTCCATCAAGTCAACAATGACTGATAGCAATAATAGGTAAAAGGAAAAAAATTCCCTGCATTCAAGTATATTGTATTTTTAAAAAAAAGTTCCTTCTTTTCTTTAACTTTTCTTTGACTTTAACCACATTTGGTTTTAATCATCTGTTTCCACTCCAACAAAAGTTCGTACTTTCTTAATTTTTTTACTTTAAATACAGAAATTAAATTTCAGAAGAATGGAATACTTGTCTCATATCCTCAAGGAAATATGAATTATCTATCCTGCATACCTTCTGTCACGTTGGTATCACATGATTTCTACATGTTTAGTGTCACATAGTGTACTCATAAGAAAAATCAGTAGGATGACTTTAGTCTTACTGTGTAGCTGAGACACTGCTGGTAAAAATTACATTATATTCTTTGCTCCAGCATCAAACAATAATCGGATCCAGATAATGAAAAAGGCTTTTTTGTTAGGAAGACATTTAAATTGGGGAGAGTTATGAAAACTTCAACATCTGCTTCAGTCTGCTACTGGTTAAGGTATAAACTCTATATTGCCAATGTTTAGTACATGTTGTACATTATAGGCATGGTGTTTGCTGTCCTACATCCCTATAAAATCAACAAAACAGAACCCAAAATGTATTTATATATTGTATTTTTGATGAATTTCCATTTTCCTGAGTATACTTTAGGAAAAAAATTGGTTTCCCTTCTCCCACTCACTTTCTTTAAACTTAAAAATAACTAAAATTTCTAAACTGTTAAACCCCTAAATCCTGACATAAAATCAAATCACATTTCCATCATCCTTATCAGCTTCTCTTTCCCTGCTAATACTACAAATAGTACTTTGTAACAAAAACTTTAGAACCTTAAATACAAGCTATAAATTGAATTGTATGCACAAAAATATCCACGTTTGTCTGCAGCAGCTGGCTTTTGAAAGGCTGCTGACTTTTCAGGTGCTTACGAATCTTATCTGAGCCACCATAATTGAATATGCAAGATACATCAATCTTTTTCTATGCAAACTAAAACCTGCTTGCAAAAAATTGTTACTGAAGAAGGCACTGTCAGTTGCTTCCAAAGTAGAAAACAAAACTAAGACATTAAGCAGGTCTTGAAGTTACTTTGTCTGTTTCATATGGGAACAACTTACTGGAAACTGCACATTATCAGTGTTCCTATTCACTGACTCCATGTTGGTAGGAGTCACTTATCTCCTTTGAAATACCTAAGGAGATTTACAGATGTCACTTTTGATAAGTTTTGCTTGTATATTATTTCTTTGTGTATCATCCCCACACATTTGTGTACTTTTATGTATGTGGAACAAGGAAGAGAGAAAGACATTTACTTTCTCAGCACTTCACTTTAGAGAATAGGCCCTACTAACAAAACCTGCCTCCTTAGTAAAGAATATACTTATTAAGTGTTCCATTTTCTTCCACAAAACCGTAATTAACATCATTGTACTGGGCACAAGTTTTATCTAACATTAAAGTTAGATAAGTCTCCTTAGCATTTAATAGAAACATATTTTTTAATCAAATTTGGAAACCTTTGAATAAATCTGTGGACATCTATGATTTGTAAAATGAAAAGAAACAAACATACTTACCATTTTTCATAATGGATCCATTCTCTGGGATCAATTCTTGGGGCAATAGCTGTGTTACTCATTGGCAAAAGAAGATTGATAGATTTTTATTTATTTATAAACACCACTTTCTACTATTTTGTAAGAAAACCATAAGTAAGAATAGATACACAGATTTCTGGTTTGCCCATGTATTATTTAAAGAAACATTGACACTTTTTTCCTGATTTATATTTCGTGAATCAAGAGGAAAAAACCCTCAAATATTAATTTTTTTCCCATAGTCTAACTATTGAGGAATAGCGAAAAGAACCCAATACTTTGAATTTGATGAGCATCCATGATCAGCAAGCACTGAATTTTACACTTTCATTTTTACAGAATGAATTTGTAAATAAGAAACCATATATGCCATACTAAAACGTTCCAGCTGAGAAAAGAACATTAATTTTGGGGGGTTTATAATTTGGAGGGAAGAAAAGGATTCACATCTGATATGTACTTTTTCAGTCCTCTGAATGTGAGTACAGTTTGAAGCACAGTATTTTCTGTGACATCTCTAAATCTAAATAATGCATGCAAATGAGAGGCTTAGTTGGGAAAGGTAATTGCATAGGATCCATAAAATGTTTGACACTTCATTCCATTTTGGAAAAATCCGTGAGAGATACAGAGTAAATATGCACAGCAAGTACCTCAGTCTGCAGCTACTATATTTATGTGCACATATACATAGTCTTGTCACTCCTCCATGGGCAGGATGCCACTGACTTTTCCATAACGTCAAGCAAGTGATTTATGTGATCAGGTGAAGACATGTACATGATATTTTTTTTCCAGCTCATTTCCTCTCTCTGCCTGTACTTTAACTTGGAGGTAATTACAAGTTTCTGCCATCCAACTTGCATTCTGATGGAGAAAAATGTCTAATGTTTTAATATTAAGATTTAAGCAGTTCTTAAATATGTTATTTCAGTGCCAATTTTGCACAGATGACATCTACTTGGATGAAGCACAAAAATGCTGCACTGCTTAAATCCCTATCTGCTGCCTGTGAGAAGTGTGAGGGCATTGCAGTGGTATTTGAAACCAGAGCAGGTCTAATCAATGTGCATATACAGAATAACAGAATGTTGGAATTGCACAGTACACGTGGAATCAGTGAATACCTGTGGTGTTGGCCAAGCCATTGAGCATGCACTGAAGCAGAAGTTTGAGAAGTGTGAATCGTTTCACAAAATTTTCAAAGGTAGGACTTTGAAAATCTGAATCAGATGGATCAAGCTCAAGAACTGTTACTTGCAAGGGTGATTGTTTTGTTTACTGTTGTCGCAGCCAAATAACCATCTGAAATGGAGCTTTTCCTGAACTACCTTTTTCAATGCTGCAAGTGCATGACACTACAAAAGTCCTTGTCTTTCTCTACAAGAAGCTTTGCAATAAATTGAAAAACACACCTAAACTCCGAATTCAAGAGATGGAGACAAAGAGTCATCATGCTAATGACTGGCCTACAAATCCAAAAGATCCAATTCCAATTCAGAGGTTTTTTTATACCCTGAATAGACACCATGATTCTTAAGGAATTCTCTTATTGAAGAGTATTTGGCTAAACGGAAAATGTGCTTTGAAGCTAGCACGAGTATCCCTTCATAGTCCGCTCCTTTGAACTGCAATGGCAGGCACCAACTGGAAATGGACTGTATTGTCACACTAATCTAGTCCTGAAAGCAGAAGCATTGCAGTGGAAGACTTCTCCATTATGCTTACTTAGAGAGAAGCTTTCTCTTCCCTGAAGACATTCCTGCTACTAAGCAAGCATTGGACAAGGTTTGCTAGTGTAAGTAAACACTCTTTTTGGTGGCTGGTCTCCAAAAAATGTCTCAAAGCTGGTAGAAATATGACAATTAACACTCTATTTAATAAACTGAAGAATTCTGTAGTTATGAGATAATTTTTTTTTAAATCCTAATTCTCGGTATTATTCTCTCTTCTATTCTATAGCTAGAGGGAAGACTTATTGATGGAATTAATACCACTGATGGAATTTGTAGAAGAATACAACAGTGGGTACTAGTGAGTCACCAAGGAGATCTGCAATTTAAGGAGAATGTTTCTTTTCTCCATCATCACCTTCTGTTAGATTTGTCCAACAATCCAGAGCAAACCCAAAAGAAATTATAAATCACTGTCTAATAAATGCTATGCACAGGTGAATTTTAATAATGATTTATTTGTAAAGAAATAAAATACAAATTTGAATCTAGAAGTATATTGGATAGCACACGAAATTCATCTGCTCCTCCCCCATGGCCAATATCTACCAATGGACACAGCAAACAACACAAACATGCTCAGGAATCAGACATCTTGCAGTTCAGTCCATCTTCTGTTCCACTGCATCAGGCAGAAGAATCGATCCTGTCTCAAACTGAAATTAATCTCTTATGGCCTCTCAAGTTCAAGATGCACTCCTTGAAACCAGAATTTCTCTTTAAACCTGTTTAAAAAAGGTCAGTTAATATTTCCCATATTTTTAATGGTGACATAGACAGTTTTTGTGGTCTTGTGAAAATAAAAGATTAGGGATCAAATAAACAGTGATTACAGAGGGAACATAAAATATTCTAAATCTCATCTTACTGACCAGAAGACACTTCAGCTATAAACAACAGAAGATGAGAGAAAAAATTAGGATAAATCTAACCTTTCTATGTGGTCTACATGTTTTAATCATACTAAATTATCTATGTGAATTAAGAAAAATTATGATGATCTTGCACATCATTTGTTTACCTGCCATATCACAGCAACATGGAAAGAAACCCTGAACAAAATATGTGTGATCAGTGCTTCATCAGCTGGCCGTGAGGCAAAGTGTGCAGGCAGCTCACGAGGAAAAAGACAAAGCTTTTGAATCTGTGCAGGCAGCTCACAAGGAAAAAGACAAAGCTTTTGAATCAACACACGTAAAAACTTTCCTTTATGTTTACTTGTTGCGCTACATATAGATAGATAAACCTCAGAAATTTGAAGACAAAACAGCTCTTTCTTTTTTATCAGAGCCTAAATTCATGAGGTGAGAATTCATCCCGTGCTAAAAATCACAGGGATTAGTGAGGTCATGTATCTCATTTATTTAATCTGAAATTGCACGGTGGCAAGTATTGTTATCTTTAATCGATTAATGAACAATGACAGTTCCTGTCTTATTAGATTGCTACTTATTCTTCAGAATAAGGCTTGCCTTGTAGAAAACCTCACTTATATATTCTGCTCATTAAACTTCACATAGCTCCAGCAATTTGAACTTCTGGATTACTTTGTTTTTTAAGGTCTTCAATCTTATATTAATATCTAGATTAGGATGCCTAGATTTCAAAAAAATATTTCACTAAATGTAAATACCTTGCACAGGCTCAATTTTCTAATGTATTACAAGTTCTTTGATAGAAAAATTACATATCTTTTGATGGATGAAGTATTAAGTGAAAAAGGGAGTCACATATTATGCACATAATGTACATTGCCCTAGAATTCATAGATTAGGAAGAGTGTTTGATGTGTGCTTTGTAAATTAAGGTCCTTTACAATTGTTGCAGTAGTACAAGTTGTAGCATGGAGTAAAATGCAACTTACATTACTGAAGTACATTTAGCCACTGGCCTTTCATCTCTCTCACATGATGTGTCCTGGGCTTGTACCAACTCAGCTGTGGTGGCATTAATTTCTTCTGAAAAGTATTCATCTTCCCATTCTGGTTTAGCCTGAGTCACACTGGAAGTTTTGGAGGGTTTATTTTTCTCTGAAACAAAACATGTACATTAGTGGAAACAAGTTGCTCATGTAATAAGGCAAGAGGGTGCTAAAAAGCATGCATCTGGCAGGACAAATCACCTATCACTGTCACGAAAGCAGAACAGTGTGCCTTTCCAATTTCATTGCTGGCAACACAGATATATTTCCCAGTATCAGCAAGGCCTACATTTCTTTTTAAAAGGTAATAGGTATCTCCTAATTTCTCAATCTGTAAGACAAGAGAATGCACATAGGGGATAATTAGTAGCATAAAGCAATATAAATTACCTGTCTCCCAAGAAAAATTTCAAGAACATTAGAACATACACTGATATCTCCAGATACAACTTGGATGTCATCCTTCGTCCAGCAGACATGTGGTTTGGGCTTTCCATGTATGGTGCAATGCAGGATTAAATCTTCTCCTTCTTGCAGAGTTATAGGTCCAAACTTCTGTATGAAGTTTGGCTGTTTTCCTTGTACTAAAAAATAAAAAATCAAATCAATATTCACTGTGTTTTAAAGGACACAACCAAAACAACTGAAGAAAATGACCTGTTCTCATAAAGTTCATCACATTGAAAGACAAAGAGAGCCTTTACTGATGCCTGGAACTCAGGATAACTTGTTTGCAAGACAGTTAGTTGGCATATATAATTTGTCTATCTAATATAACATTTGTTAAAAAACATGGACATTAAGCACCCAAGAATTTCATGCATCAGCATAGTGATATTATTTCCATGGAAGTGCTAAAGAATCATATTGTTTGGTAAGGTGTTAGGCAAGTCTGTGTGAATTACTGTTTCAGTGAAGGCAGAATATTAATTATTCCACACAAACTTAAAGTGACAACGTCATGAGAGCAAATTTTATCATTTAGTGCATTGTTGTACATCATACTTTCTTCACTGTCTCTCCCACCTATTATTTTAGTTTTAAAAAAAGAAAGTTATTGAAAAGACTTTAAAAAATGATATTTGCAACAAATATGAAAGGCAGAAAGAGACCTCTCTACAACTTCGACCACATGATTATTTTGGCCATCATTAATACTAAAACCATGTACTACCTCATCGTCCAGTACAAATTTGGTTCAGGTGAAGGATGGGTAAGTAATTGCTTTTCGATTGCAATATCTAAAGCACATGAGATTGATTTTGTGCTAGCCTCATACCAACTGTGGAAGGACAGATGACACCTAAACCACTACAAGGACTGTCAATACAAATTAACCCATCAAAATTGAAGAAATTTTGATCATCAGCATCAGTTTGTACTGAGTAAAAGCATTGCTTTCTGTGACTTGTAACTGAATGAGCTGTAAAGCTGCATTTATTGAATCACTGTACTACCACCTGAGGTTCCACTTATATTCCACCTATGAGGTTACAGTAAAAAGAGAAGACAAGCTCAGAATTCAGATTAAGTATTCTTGACACAGGGAATATAAAGCAGACACAAGGAGAACACACAAAGACATCCTACAATAGCAATGAACTTTTTGCATCTCTATCACATAAAGAATGTGTCCTTCTTCCTCTTTAATATAAATTATACCACATTTCCAAAATATTTAACAAAAGTTATCATTGGCCTTCTCTGAAAGTTACTGAAATGTGTGTTAAATGACAGAGTTTGGAACTGCCATGCCACCATTACTCTACTGTTTAAAGACAAAATTTTTTTCTTTATGCTATTATGAAACAAAAATCAGCTTATCTCTCACAGGTGCCTATCAACTTCTAAACCAAAATATATTGAGCCAAAGGCTATTTTTGCCAAGTCTAGGCCTGCTGGCATCACAAGGCAGACATTTTAACCACTGTATTAATAAATTCATTTCTTAGGTGAGCTCTTAGTTGCAATAAGCTTTGAAGCTTAGTTGCTTTTCTATTTTTCCTGTATACTGTAGGACTGAGGTGCCAATGCAAAGCAAAAGAATGTAACTTTTACTCTCTCATATTTGTGCTAACCTTGTGCAACCTCCATATTAGCCAGCCAGAGCAGCTCAAGCCACTCAGTTCTTAGCTGTTAAAGGTTAGCGTGTACAAGCTGCCATCCCCATTGCATTGCATGCACCTGAAGCCCAGAAATTTGAGATCTCCAGCTTCACTTCAAGCAAGAGAATGAAGTTTACTCCCCTGCCTACCCTTTGCAGACAGTTAGCAAGAGGTCACAAACAGAACATGATTAGCTTGTATTCCAGCAGAAAACAAAGTGGGCTTCAGCTACTCCTTGGGATAATTTTGGCTGGATTCCATTACTTGTGCAGTTTGGATTACCTTGTGAAGTCATGTTGCATCTCATATCAGCATGATTTTTACCATTCAAAAAAAAAAAAAAAAAAAGAAAGAAAAATCTGAGTGGAATGGTGACAGTGATAATGATCAGACCACATCTTGACTTTATATCAGTAAGGCAGCAGAACATAGAAACTGAAATGTTCAGTTTCTAGAGAGCAAAGGGAAAAGTATGTGCAAATAAAACCATGAAGTGACAGCTCTTACAACTCTTTCAGGCACAGGCTTGACCTCAACAAAGTATGCTGTAAAAGAAGATTTTATCCTCTGACAGCAACCTTCAAAATAGAATGGATGATTATGTTTCACCAGTGGTTTTCCCATGATATCGTAACAAAAACTCAGAAGACATCCTGTTAAATGCAAATTATTTATTGGTTGCACATGCCATGATGTCCACATCCACAAAGGTTAGAAAGACCAGATCTGTTCCTCCATTTTGTGGGAAAAAATAATCAGGTAGCCAGTGGTACTGAAATACCACTCTCACAGCTTCAGACAATAATTCTGACAACTATTAAACATTCCATGAGTTATCTGTAGGAACCAGCAGAATTATGCCGCAAACTGGTGAATAAGCACAGAAAATCATCAACCTGGAGCAACGCAAAAACTGCAGGAGAAGAGTTCACCTTCATTTGTCTGTTACACAGCCTTCACCCCTGCCTAAAGCCTCTCTCACCCACCCGTGTGCCGGTCAAGCCAAATTGGTTTTAACAGCCAGTTTTTACATTAAATTTCTTCGCAGTTATTCTTAATCTATTTACTCTAGGCATGTAATTTCCAGTCTCTGGTGTCTTGAAATGTGATATTAGCAATTTTATGAACTTCCTCTGTCTTCTCTATGAATTTAGGCTAGGCAGATTCCCACCATGCTGCTGAGACACTTTGGATTTGCTCAGCATTACTCTAAATCAACACTGCACATTATTGTTTTGAGATTTTGTCTCAGTCAAGCTCCTAACACAAAGAGAAGGATTCCTTTATTAGGAATATTAAGCGGGTGTCATAACCCAATTGATCTCAAAAAGTCATAATCCAGAGCTCCAATCTCCTTGAATACCATGTGTAACCTCTTCAAAGTCTTGGCAGTAATTTTTTCAAGACACAGTTTCTCTGGACCACAGATGATAATACACATACAAAAACTACTCCTTTACCCTAGAAAAGTCTCCAGAGAAAGGTGAAGAAGTAAACATACCTTACCAGTTATTTGAGAGGAACTCACCTTCTCCATTGCAGCTCCAGCCACATCTGATTCAATCTGGGTAAGGACTCATTCTCCCTCTGCCTACTGACTCAAACCTGTGACCTCAGACAGGCTGCTTCTCTTGAAAAATTAAAATAATTAGTTCCTTTCCCCATCCAAATTTACGTGCCTTGTGTAAACACCCCTTCACACAACTCTACATCTTGTAGTCAGGCAATACCTTTCACCATTTTCTTAAAGGGTGTCTGCATATGAGGAAGGAGGAAGAGAGTGTAGGTAGTTTTATGCCAAATATCTTTCTTGTAAGGATGGTGGAGCGGAGTCTTGAATCTTTTCTATAAGGGAGCCATTGGGAAGATGTAAACATTTTGGGATCCTGAAGTAACTATAGGCTCAAAACTGTGACTGCAATGAGGGGAAATCAGCATTGTCAACCAAAAAAAGAAGCAGAACTATACAAAACACCCAGATGTATTCCCTTCTCTACAGTATGGTTAAAAGAAGGAGGAAGTAAAGCATGCGTAGTATAAACTATTCAAAAAATCCCGTGAGAGTGGGAAGCATTATGTTAAGATTATTGCTGCAACAGAATGAGTGTTTTTTTCCTTGAAATTTGCACGATGAGACAACATCACTGTCACTTTTTTTCCCCCCTTTTTTTAGATTATCTAAACAGGACACAGCTGGAATTTTCCAGCTATTTTTTTAAGGACTCATTTGAGTCCTTAAATAAAGTGTATTTAAATCCAGACTGCCAGCACAGCAGTAACTAGTGTTGATTATGTCTTTGTTTTCAAAACAAAACATTAAAACCATGAGATTTTCAGAATCCTACTATGAATCCAGTATTTCTAATCACTCTTTTAAAAATCTTGTTTCTTGCAGCAATTAAAATTGTGGCTGATTTCCACACACCCATTAAAAGCTGTGCATTTAACACTATTCCTGATTGAAAGTAGATGCAATACCACACTCACAAAATCAACTTTTGTTTACCTAAAATTCACAGAAATGTTCAAATTCTCAGAGGAAAGTTTTAACAAACAAACAAACAAACAAACAAACAAACAAACAAACAAACAAACAAAGGTATTATATACTTCTATAATGATTTATTGAGAACTAAAATACCTTTATTGTGAAATGGAAAATACACTGCACAAAAAAAGGTGAAATTAATACCTGAGAAAATTCTTTTGAATCTACATTTCTGGGAGCTGACTGAACTTAGAAACTGGTTCATTAAAGGTAATAGCAAGTTACTTAAAACTTAGTATGTTCCCCCATCTGTTCAGCACTTCCTCCTCCTGCTCCCTCTCATTGCTGTGAGATTGTGAGAACTTTTAAAGTTACAGGAATTTTTGCAGTCACTGGGCCAAAAGTTGCAGTCACTGGGCCAAAATATCTGACCCTTGGCAATTACAATATATATTCCTTTCATAGCATGCTACACAGTTTACTTCATTCCAGCAAATTATGCAAGAGAAGGTAAATATTTCCTCTTTAAAAAATTTCCACAGCAATGCAACTGTAACATGAAAGCTGGTAATTCAAAGATTCAGAAAAAATCATGTAGCTGTTTATCAACTCTTTCTACTGTAAAATACAACAAATATTGAGGCTAAAGAATGAAGTTATGTTTGAGGATTTAGAAACTGAGTCTTCCACTGGCACAGTCACATAATTGTTATGTAGCAGTTAAACAAATTAGAACTTTAATAAAAAATATATTTGTGATTGTCCTTGTCAAGAAGGAAACACAAACTGTAGGTGAACAAAATATTGGTTTTACTGCTTTGAAGTTAAAGGATAATTCTGTTTGATTGACTTCTCTTTTTTAAAAAATTTGAATACTCTTTTGGATATTTCCCCAATTTAGTTGATTCTGTTTGAAATCAGCATGTTAAAAATTTTAAGCATGCACAAATGCTCACTTCATAAATTATTAACTTTCTTGTCTTATATTAGCAATTTAGAGGATTATTAGAAAAATATTTATATCTTTAATTTTGTAAGGCAGAGAAAGTATCACAGACATCTATTTAAGCAGAGTGGAATGTTGGAATGTTTCAGTTTGTAAACCTTTGTTCTACTGTGTGCTAGATGCCACTTACACAAATCCTGATCGTTCTGGGTCAGTTCTGTAGCACAATCAGAACTCTGTTGGAACTACTGCAGCTTTCCTTTGTGGATACTATATGCAGGGCTGAGACAGATGTAAACCTCATCTATGTTAGTTCAATCATAAATGGTATGATACCTTTACTAAGAAGCTTTGTCCTAAAAATAATGTTTTGTAAGCATAAAAGCAAACACGTGGCTGGAAAAAATACATTATATGTTTTAAAAATATTCCAACACATTCCACACCCCATCCCAGGAGAAGACATATCCCAAAATATACAGCAACCTGAACACTCTACCTGGCTCTATATTGACATTTAAAACCTATAACCATTAAAACCGTTTCCAGTGCTTTGGAATGCCTTCATTTTTAGAAAGCAAAACTCCGCCTCAGATTCTACAAAAATCTTTCTAAGTTTTTGTCTCAACATCACTATGAGAAAGTAGAATAAACACATAATATTGGCAATAAAGAAACAAGCAATATATCCATTTTGCCATAAAAAGTGGTTTGGTACATATTGTGAAAATGCAGTGTAAGAAAATAAATTCAACAATGTGATAATTAAGTCTGGTGCAGTCAATATTGTACTTATTTTGTGAATAGCCAGTACATTAGTGAGACGCTAATATAGATGACACACAGCATTATCCAGTCTATTCTTGCAATAGGTGGCCTGTTACCTTGCACGTGAAGAATGGCACTTGAGGAGATAGTGCCGTTCAGATTTTTAGCCCGAACAACATAGAGGCCAGCATCTTTATCACACACCTTCTGAATGAACAAAGTATGCTTTGTCTCCTTTTGCAAAAGCTTTAAGTGCTCATCTGCAGTCAGTTTCTGGCCCTTCTTGTACCTGAAGCAGAGAGTCAGTTTTCAAGTCAGTTTTATCACTGTATGCCACACAGAACTTTGCAAATGCAGACAATCTCTGTAACTCTACAGTAACACCAAGAGGTGGAGAGCTGCTGTCTCTCATTTTGCAGTTTTAAACTTAGTCTATCAATATCCATGAACAGTTAAACAAGGCAAATTACTGGATAATATATTCCTAACAGTAAAAAATGTGTTTCTGAAAATGATTTTAACAGACAAGTTACAACTCTCTCACTGCAGTATTAGAGAGGTGACATGAGAGCCTGGGCCATCGGTTTTGCACTGAGACATTTTTGCTAATAAGGTCTTGAGTCAGTCCACGTCCAATTCGTGAGTAGGTTCTAAAGGATAAACAAATAAACTTTCTAAACTTGTATCTTCAGTATAAAATACAACCAAGAACCTTCCTCCATCCCAGCCCACTTAACATTTACTTAGCTCACATCATCAAACAGGATAGAGCAATCAGGAGTTACTTCAGCAAACTGGTGTCATATTCTAATACTTGGAATCTGTCATCATGCACTGGTATGGACTCTTTATTTAAAAATGGAAATCTGAGAAAATTATGTCTCTCCTTCCCCCATGATGTTTCAGCACAGGCTACATTTAACCTAACATACACAAAAAAAATTTTCCACGCATATATCCAAAGAAATTTCTACACCAGTACGAAATACATGTTATTGGTGAATTTTTAATTAAAAACCATATTTTTTTCTGTTTTCATGAATTTGCAAAATTATTCCAGTTGAATGCTATCTTTTTGAAAGACAATCTATCAATAGTGTATATATTTTCAAGCTAAATTAATGAATTCCTACAATAAAATGGATATCTTTTTTCACCAATAATACTCCTCAGTCTGTACAATATTGGTATTTAAAACAAGATAATTTTATTGATATCAACAGAGTATAGCACCAAGGTTGCAGTGTCCAGTATTTTTCTCAGTGCCACCGAAAAAGTTTCAATTTAACGAAAACTTACAGTTAAATTCTTTAAATGTGTAATCATAATATTAACATCAAATTTTTCCAGTAAGAGGCATATTTAATTTTAATACATTAAAAGACAGGCCTCCATTTTGAGAGACTAATGGAATAAATGGAGAAAAGACAAATGAGGTAAAATTGGAGGAATACATGTCACAACATATGGAGCTATGAAAAAAATCTTGAAATCCTGCCCCTCATTCAGTCCCTATTCCCTTTGGCAGGAAATTTTTAGAGTTCAGATGTTTATATTACATCTGTATTTCTCACAAATCCAATGCAAAGTAATCTAAATAGATAGACACATAGCAATTTAAAAAGAGGTAGACCATGCACACCAATATATGATATAAATCTGATTCTCTTAGTGTAGATATTTAGGTGGGGTTTTTTTAACCTGTAACCTTAGTTTTAATACCTGACTTTCACACGTGTAAATGTGTCCCCATCTATGTAGTGACTATATAAATATTTCAGTGTGCATGCACAACTATGTGTCTGTCCATATGTAGTGCCCAGAGCCTGGATAATTTATTTATGGTAAATCTGAAGCATGCAATGATTTTAAGAAGGCATTGAATGCCATATTCCAGAATATGAAAACTATATTATGCTTTTTCTTAAAAACATTGTATATGTTTGCAGTAGTTTGATACTCTCATTCATAAAATTTGGTAGAGAGATTATTTCAAGTTGCTTAATTGTTGAGAACAATTCTGAAGGTGGAAATCATGCAGAAGTGTGGAGTAGAAAGGATACAAGCCATTTATTCTAGCCTACAGATTGACTGATTTGGTTATAGGAGGTTTGTGGTGGCTTGCTGCTAGGTATATTTGCTACTTCTCATTGCAAGCTACCCACCATGTCAGTGTAGGCTCTGGGAATCCCGATACTTCTACTTCCAAAGTTACCGGAGAACCTTCCATGACGGTTTTGTTAGACAGAAGCTGGGAGAAGTTAGGCGCCTGTCCAGTTAGGCTGGCCATGCTGTTCTTTTCTGAAGAACTTTTAATCTCTTCTCGGGTAACCATCTGCCTCTGACAGCTTCTGGTAGCGTCTGATTGAAACATGAAACCTGAGAATGCAGCAGGCAAAGCATGCAGCCTGTCCTGGGGTTTAGTGCAGTTATTCAAGGCATGCAAGTTTTCTTGCGTTTCTGCCATGCTTTTATGAAGTTCAAGGTGTTGTAAATGTGATTTGCACATTTCACTCATCATGCCGTGTATTGGTTTGGCTTTTATAGAGCAGGAAGCAGTGCTAGTTTCAGATGTTCCTTGTGAGCTACAAGTCAAAGGAGATACTGCTCTGACTTTTGGACCAGAATCTGTTAAAGAGATGCAAAACTTTTCAAAGTGATCTGATGGGCTTTCCATTCTATTATTTGTAGCATCAGCAAAAGCAGAATTTGTTAAGAGATCAGATGCTTCCATCAGTTTTACTGTTCTAGTGGTTTTCTGCATTTGCAAGCTATAGGAACTGACATGCAGACTATGAGAACTACAACAGCACTGCTCTTCTAGCTCTGTTTCAGAATGTAAGAGGTTGGATTCTGGTGTCTCAGAAAGCGGTGGCAAAGAGATATCATCAGGTGATATACACTCATATTCATCTCCAGAGGGTGTTTCTTCTGCCAGGAATTCAGTCTGTAAACTATCCTCTTTGGCTGAAGATGGCAGCTCTGTATCTTGTGAAACAAGATCCTCACCAGCTGGACAGATAACTGAAATATCAGCCAATATACTCCTCTCCTCAAACTAGGAGAGGAAAGAAGAGAAAGGAAAGAAGAAAAAGAAAAACAAAGAGTTATCATTTAATTCATCCCCTTGTCATGCAAAATCTAGCAACAATATTTCTTCTAATTATGCTTGATGCATTCTGAGGGGCAGAAAGAAATAGGGCAACAATTTTTCAGAAAATGTTGCAGCAGCTTACTGGAATTTCAAGCAGCTCAAATAGATTCTAGAAAATATTATTGTAACTATTAAAACAGTAACAATGAAACAAAAGTACCTTTTCATAAACAAACGGCAACCTGTGGATTTCCTGTAGCTTTTGTTTATATGAGCATTTGCAAGGGGAAGGTGGAGGAGAAGGTGGCCTAATTACATCTAAATGGGACACAATTACATAGCAGTAGAAATATATTAACAGCCAAGTTGCTGGACATATTTCTTTGAGAAAGAGAGTTGTCAGTAATGCTCAAGAGTTAAATAATTAAGCCAATACCTCTATAACATTTTCCAAATATTTCGTATTTCCTTTGTTGTGGTGGGTTTTTTTGCCAGGTGTTACAAGATCCTCCCAAATATTAAAAGAAAAGCAATGTAAAAAAGATTTTTATATTAACTTTGATCCAGGAAAAAGAAATCATTCTCATCATGTTTCAAAGAGAATTGGGTGAAGCATAAGTGCAATAATTTTAATCACAAAGCATCAAAGACATTATCTGCTTTGTTAATTACTTCTCTGCCTCTTGATTTTTGTATGAATGTAATCACATATTCAGACTGATTTCATTTGTGCAAAGGCTCTCAGCAAAGGCATGCATAATGTTTTCTTAAGCTACTCTCTCATTGCTGAGTTGTATACACAAATATGTAATCTATTAAGCCGTGTTTCTATCACTGATAAACTGCCCACTCACAGAAACTGGGTGATACACTGAATTTCATTGCTTTCCAAAACAGATCTCTTTGGCAGTATCCAATACTAGAGTGTGGTCATATATTTGTTTTGGTTTTCTTTTTCCTTTATTGCTCTAAACACAATCTAACAATTAGTGCAAAAATTTTTAAAAACCCAGAAATAATAGAACCTCATATGTGCCCTGGTCCTTTAGACATGTTAGTTTTAATATAGATGCTTTTCCAAGTTATTACGTTCGCTATTTCAAAGCAATGTGATTCATGCTAGATCTATGAAAAAATGACTGGAAGAAGGTTGGGATTTTACTGTGTCTATTTTACTAAACAATTCAATTCAGTTATAAGATGAAGTTCAAGTTTTACTATAAAAATATTTCCCCACAAGCATCCCCAGATGAACCCTGACCCCTGAAGAGATGGAAGACAACCCTGGGGAAAAATGCTGTGGAAAAGAATGACAGGTGAGCTGTGAGTGACCAAGCTGCCAGAGAGGCTTTGGCAGCATGGGACCAAAAAAGCAGGAGGATCAATGTGCCACGAGAAGGTCTAGCACACTTTTAAGAGGGTTATATTTGAAGCAAATTAATACTGGGAAAGCAGCTTGCAGAAGTACAGACAAAATTAGAGATTGCTGGCCAACTGAACGAAGCTCTAGTGAGATGAACCTGCTACTTCTTTAAGTGAAGTATGGAGTGATGAAAAGGGTAGAGGCATCATAGCTGCCACAGTCCTCATATGATATTTGCTGTTTCGCATACCCTTGACTTCTCTCCTCAGCAGCTGAGACTCAGTCTGATGAGGACTGACAAAGCTGTGCCTGAGCAAAATAGAGCTATGGACATCTGCTGTGGAGATTCTCCTGAGGGACACTCTTTGGAACAGTCACAAAATTTTGAGTGCAATCTGGGCTCCAAGTCAATGCTGAAACTCCCACTGACTTGGAAGGTAAGAAAATGAAATAGGTTTAATTTTGGCTCATCAGCAGACTACAGCACAATTTGTATTGAACTGAAGGGAATGATATTAGCTGACTTTCTACAAAATATAACTGTTTAATATCTTGCGGTATTTGTCTATGTTATCGGTTTGCAAAATGGAAATTTTAGATTTCTAAATCTGTTACCAAAGGATCCTACCTTTCTAAGGACTTAAATATATTACCAGCCACTCAAATTTATCAGACTCTTTTACATAAAAAATTATTTACATTTACATCCAGGATCCCAAACCTTCAAAATAGTCTTTAAACTGGAGTGATTAATCTCATAAAACATAGGTCTGGCTTTGCTTTGCCTGTATTTCTAAGATTTCAATTATTCATTGATTATTTGGAAACTTTCATATTCTTTTATTGTGTATCCATGAATAAAAGACGTTTGTCTGTTTGGATTTTTATCATTCCAAATGCATACTCAGTCTTGTCTTATCTCTTGTGAATTGTCCTCAACATGGATGCAATCCCTACTTTGGATTATTTATTATCTCTGATGCAGAGAATCTTGGCAACTGAAATGGAACTCAAATGTTTTGAGATGAGGATAAAGAGGATTATTTGATGGTGAGTTCTGTTATTTCTTCTATAGTGTCATACCAATATGAAAGCAAATTATATTTGACATGATGTCCTACTGAACTACTGACAGCTGCAGTTGTGTTCCATCATTTCTTCTCTGTTTCCTGTTACTCACACTGTTTTTAAACTGAATCAATGTACTTGTTTTGTCAGGTTTTTGGTAATACTGTAAATGAAAATATAATCAAAGCTTACCAATATAAGAATAGTCCTCGCTTTTGATACACAGCAAATTAAGAAGTAGAATTCCCTTGAGAGTACACAATGATGCCCATCAATCTGATTAAATGTAAATTGATACGAACAACACATACTTGTTTACTGCCTGTAGGAGACAGAGTATTGCTTCTCTTCTCAGCAATGCTTTCTGAATTTACAAGCAATTCACCTGGTGCCATCTGAAAGAAAAGTGTTTCAAAATCCCATATTTTTTTCCCCGATTCAGACCTTAATGATTCAACAAATAATCATAATTTCCACCATTATTTAGTCCAAATTCTGAGCTATGTTTCTCTCATAGAATATTACTTATAAATCAAATATTTTCCTAACTTGTATCTAGGCATCACAGGAACTCTAGGGCTCTGGGAATACTATCAGCAATCTCCCCTGTTACTTCCTATTTTCCCTTAAGTTTTATTTTTAAAGGAGAGAGTTCAAGTAGTTCTCTTTTTCAAGAAGGAGGAATAGCCACAAAGAGGACCTCTACATTAAGAATACTGTGGCAATAGGACCGAAGGAAACTTGATAAAAGGTTAGGAAAAGAATAGCTTTTAGAAAAGAAAATGAGATATAAGGGCATGTAAAAAATGCTAAAAAGTAAAAATTCATAGGGAAGAATATATGGATTGGATAGAAAGGAAAGGGGTAACTGAAAATAACTGAAAAACTATCGGCCAAGGCTACACTGATAACACCCATCCAAATGGAGGCTTTAAGACTGAAAAACAAGGACCTTTCTAGCAATGCACAGAGCTTTTTAAGTAAGAGTTCTAGTTATTAAAAAAAACAATTAACTGAACTAACCTTCTGCTTTTGTTCCACTTTAACAGTCTCACATGCTTTTTGACCACTTCTTTCTTCTTTTTCAACAGTAATCAACTCTTCAGAAAAATCAACTTTCTGCCATGTGAAGAGAAAATTAAGTAAGTTTGTACACAATAGAAGGTAGGAATTGTTAGCTACACACTGACTTACGCTCTGTACAACAGAGAAAACACCAAAGTGAAAAATCTGTCATCAGTGCAGGTGTAAATTGCTTATGGCAAAAAAAAATGCAGCAAAACCCAATTAATTCATTCTTGAACAAGCAATGACAACATTTTTCAAAGCTGACAGGATCTTTTCTGAGGCAGGGAAATTATAGAGGACTATAATTCTTCAGTATATAAGACTGAAGAATTCCAGTGGCTAATTGAGAATCTGAGGAATATTAACCAATTCATACAAAGGCTCAGTAAGGGAGAATAAAGGATTAAGTAACACTGTTAGAAGAAAAAAGAGAATAAACGAATTCAGGAAAAATATCAGGATTGCAGGAAAACAGTACTAGGGAGGAAAGAAACATTTGTGAGGGTCTATAATTATTTTAAAAAAAAAAAAGGTGGGAAGGGAAGAATGTAGTCTAAGCATAAAACACAGCATAACAGAAATCTGGACAACTATAATGTATTTTAGGAAGACTTGATAAATCCTTTGAAACTGTCATGGAAGAATTCCACAGATTTCAAAGAACATAATAGTGACACAAGATAAAGAAAGCAAAAAGCTTTATAGTTACAGTTTGATGTCTTCCATATCTTTAGCTGCCCTGCCAAAAGTTATAGTCTTAAACAAGTTTCTTATAAGAAGGTGCTGCATTATTAATTTTCCATTTTAGCAATAATCAAGTGAAAAATTCCATGTGATCTTTTCAGTCTATTTTTTTCTTTTAGGAAGAAAAAGTAGTCTTTAATTTTGCACTTGAAAAAATATTTTTTTTTCTGGCATTCAGCAGCCATGTAAAACTAGGAAAGATTATGCAATACATTTCCCTTTAATTTGTCATGCCTTAAAAAAAACAGGAAGTGAAACTCAATTTATGGTCATGGCATTCCATACAGATGGCACATGTCTGTAGAGATAGTTTGCTGAATTATTTATTCCTCATAAGATACAGACCTTGACTATTGATACATTCTGGAAATGTTCAATAAGAATATTAGTTTTTAAATCTCAGAATACGATATGATGTAAAAAAAAAAACCTTTCCATTTAAAATAGTTGCAGAACTATATTGTAAAAAAAAAATTCAACAATTTTATGGAAATTAGTCAAAATAAGGTAGAAAAATTAGCTTGAAATTCCAATTGTCTTGAAAAGATCATGCAATGTTGCTCTAGAAAAGATGAAAGGTTCAAGGTCTCTTCTGACAGAACCTGGGACTACTGTCCTGCACACAATAGTGTTTATGAAATACACAAATGGGGAGGAGAATGCGCATTTATGTTGAGGCTTCTGTATGGTCACAGTGCAAGACAAAGCCTTCTTTTCATTCACCTAATGACCTTTGGTATTCATTTATATTTTTGGCATCTCTTACTGTTTTAAAGTGTATTAACGGACAATTTGAGTGTTTGTCAATTTTATAGTACAATTTTATCAAAGAAAAGTGAAACAACATTCAGTACTAATAAAAGCAGGATATTTAAGTATCTTAATTTTTCCACCTTCACAGAAGAATTAACTCATCAGCTGCTGCTGCAGATTTTCCAGATATTACTTTGAGAATGGAGAGGGGTGGAGTAGACAGTCTTAATTATCTACCCCTATCACCTGTCTTCCATAATTCCTCCTCAGTGAATGTGTTACATTTAATTACATCTACAGCAGTTTATCAGAACATGAAACTAAAAATGCTGTTGGTCTTATTTATGTAAAAGCAAGGTTTTTCTAACTCAAATTACTTTGGCTTTAACACAACTTAGTTTTCAAGATGTCTTTTCCAAGAGGGAGCCAAGCGAGGTTGGTTGGCATTTTGTAGCTCTGGCAGTTATCTATATTACAGTATCAAAGGAAGAAGAAATATTTTAAAAAAAAAATGTCTAGATACTCAAAGAAAATTTGACCTTTTCTCCTTAATGTTTCTTAAAAGGAGTAACAGTTCTGAAAGAAGCAAAGAAAAAAACTTAGAAGAAATATTTTGTGTCCAAGCAAGTAACACTTGATTGATTCATTACAATCAACAATTCTGTTACCTAAAGTAACAGAAAAGTGAACAATTAAGAAGTAATTCATGCTACCATAGATGATCCTCAAATAAAAACACTGATTCAGACAGTAAGCATGATAAACCGATGCAGACACAATACATTCTCCAATTTAAAAAAACATACCTTTATCTCCTTAAGTTCTCTCAGAGATCTACACAACCCATCAACAGAACTCATGATTTCTTCATACTTTAATACAGTTTTTTCAACATACTTCTTTCCTTCTTCAATACCTACAAAGGCAAAACAGCCTGAATGTAGAACAGAATGCCTCAAACAGACATGCACCAATCCGTGTAATTTGTTACCCCAAGGTACTACAATAAACACATTTTTCTGTGTTTGGTTTTGCTGGAAGAATTCTGTCATTCACAGTAATGTGCTTTCCCAGCTCGTACTAGCTTACTTGAGATAAGTCCTCATAGTTTCTGCAGGTCTTCTCTCTGGTCAGTAATATTGCTTTAAAACATGCTGACCTCATATAGTGTCCTCTAAACTCTTTACCACATTATAAAACTACGAGGCAATAGGAGGTTCCTTTTGTAAGAAATACAAAACAAAGGCAGGAAGAAGAAGCTTTTTCCCATGTAATGACTTAAAGGACACCAAGTAACTTCTCTCCCATGGTGTTCCTAATCAGTTGTCAAAAACCCATTCTGTCATCTCCTTTCCTCCAGATAGGAATGCTTAAAATATTGAGGAGGTTTAAAAAATTAAAAAGGAGAAAGTAGAAAAAAGAAATTATCTGTGCTGTCTAAATATTTTTTCCACTAAATTAAGAGGAATTTAAAAGCCTAATTTGACTGTTGAAATTTTTTTAGATTTTCTACTTGAATTGATAGGCTACATGAAATCCCTGCATGTTTGGATTGCCACCTTATCTCTGGACAAAATAACTTCTTTTAAAAGTATATAAAAATTACAAGTAGGAAAAAAAAAAGCAAAATACAAAATTTTTTGACTTTCATTTTTTTGGGTCAACAATGTTCCAAATCAATACAATTGCAAAAACAGTATCTAAATAGCAGTCTACATTACTTGCTAATAAAAATTTGACAATCAAATCCTACCAGTTATTCAGAGTTATAATGTAAAAAATTAATTCAGCACTGAGGTATATCATTATAATAGCCTTGGGCCTCAAAGGCTTGCCTGTTCTAAGAGCTTAAGCTGTGAAATCTTAACTCCAAGCTCATGAATATTGCAAGGACATTTTGATTTCAAGGTGAACTCAGGCTGTACACAGCAAACTAAGTAAATACAAGACTGCTGAGTACTTTCATATTTTCACTTTTTGTAAATATTTGTTCTGAAATCCTTCACCTCTTCCAATCAATACTTTAAAATAACATATATTTTTAAAAATTCACTGCATTTTCTTCTTAAATGAACCAGTCTAGGAATCTGCTTACTCCCATCCCAAGTTACTGCATTTTGTCCCCACAGTACATTACCAGATATCTCCTCACCATATAGCTGTCTAGCAAGGTCCATAATCTGCTGAAGTTTTTCTTCTTGTTGAGGCACTGCGGGTTCAATAAACTTATTGAATTGCTTATAGAGAGTCTCTATTGCTTCTCTTGTTTTGCATTCTGCAGAGTAGTTGCCAACTCTAATCACTGTTGCGCTCACATCTTCAAACCAAAACTGACACTGAGGGATAAAAAATCTGCATTATAATGAATTACTACCTGCAGTCCAAGCTGTTGAAGAATAGACTGGATTGTTCTTAGACTTTCCATGATTAGTGGCATACAGTATGCCTTAAATATTCTTTAATTTAACCTGAAAATGAGCTCATAAGTATGATCATAGACATGTTGAATGACTGTGAAAGTCATATGGTCATGTGGAGGTGGAGACCCCAGCTGCATGAATATCATCACACTGCACATTTATTTCCCCCTTTCACTGCAAATTTAGAGAGAAACAATAATAAAATAAAATTTTAAAAAAGCCAAACTTTTCCACAAATTTATTATTTTTGGAAAGTACAGATTAACCTTGAGGCAGTTAACGCACTTTTATCTATCCCTGTCCTGGATCATTATTACAGCCCCAGTGGGGATATCAGGTTTATTAGTACCTCTTTCATCATCTGTTGCAGGTGCTCCATGAGATCCAGGTTTTGCTTGTAATCTTCCACAACCACGTTAAAATCATTCAGCTGTTTTTGTAAGTCACTGATTGAGCCCAAGAGAACTTGAACTTTAGCATTAGGTTCATTTGCAAAAGGGTCAATGACTTTCTTCTCTAAATTATCCATCTTCTTTTTAAGAATCTGTTTTAAAGACATAGCAATGTTAAATACCACAACAAAATGTTTCTATTTTTAGAAACTTGGTATAAAAAAGGAGAGGGAAACCATAAAACCATATTTCTTGTCCTATGTTTTAAAAATTACAAGGTGCTCTTTCAAAAATCAAAGGAAACTGGAGGGCCTCTGCAAAGCTGATTAAAATTTATATAAATTATATTTATTAAGGGTATTATTGAGCTCACATTTTTAGCTTAAAAACAAACCAATATCTGTAGTAATAAAACATGGGCATGCATGACTTGCAACTAAAAAGGCCATTGAAGGAAGAGTTTCTGGTGAATGCAAAGAATGGGTGAGGCTAACAGGGTTCTAAGGTGCAAATGAGCACAATCAACTCCAGGCAGTGAATACAGCCAACGGCTCTGAAGAAAAAAGTTCATCTTACATGATGAAATCAGAAAGACAAGAGAGCAACTTGATGCAAGACATGATTATTTTGGGTTTCTTTAAGGAGAAGAAAGACTAGGTCACACAATAGAGGCAAGAATAACAGATTAAACAGAAAAATAATGGCACATTAAAGGAGTGAAGTCAGGAATTGAGTTAACATCATTTCATTGGAGTAAGTGGCAGAATAACAGGAATAGAACAGTGAAAAGTGTCTCAGTCAATGACCGACAGGGAGGATATAAAGAGAAAAGTAAGAGGGAAGTGCACAATAAATTTTGTAATGTGCCAATCTCCTGTGATGTGTTTGGCATAGGCCAAGTAATTCAAGTGGTGAAGCCTTTACTAAGCCTAGAATTTCTATTACCTGTAGCTTCTCTGCATATGTATCAACTTGCTGAATCTGGATTTTAAGTACTTTCATATTTCGAGCTTTTTCAGTTTTCTTCATGTAGTTAAACTTCAAATTGTTGAATTTCTTTCTGAGATCCTTGAATGATTCTCTGAGCTGCAACATATTTGTAAACATATTTGTTAGTAAAAAAAGAAATCAGCACATAACTACTGTTAGATGTAGTGTGTGAGAATACTTTCAGCAGTCAGCACAGACTTGGTGCAGCAACCTCAACAATAGGGAAAATTATTCTTACAATAATATAAATTAAAATGAACTAGTAGGTCCAATTTTGAAGTATCCATGTCTTTCAAAACTTTTCAGATGAACTCATACCAGCTACCTACTATGATATCTAGTTATATTAAATTTGTCCTGAAACTCTTTTTTTAATTAGATGGAATATAGCTACACTTTCTTTAATCTACAGAAAATATTAAAAAGTGCCAGAATGATTGGAAGTACACTGATGAAACTCTAGAAAGCTGCAATTTCGTTTACACACATATGGATCACATGCATTGCCAATTTACCAGAGTTTTATACATACCAGAAAGAAGAGCCATATATGATGAACATAATTTTAAGCCCAATGTTTATTTACCATGGGAACTAGTTATATTTTAGGGTTGTTATATTCTTTGTTTTCAAGTGACAACTTAAAAAACCCCTTTCAGATATTACTGTTACTTTTTAATTTCTTTAAGCAAGAGATATGAAACAAGTATAAAACCTGCTTAAAATCAGTACTATTTTAATTACTTTGCAATTTCATGATCACATTTTCAAATTATTTGTAATTAATTCATAAAATTTAAAATGGAAGAATATAAAAATGACAAAAAAATGATTTTAAGAATTTCAGATCCTTTACATAGATAATATTTTCCTTTTAGGATAATGTATAATAATAGTAATAACTAATTTGTGTAGAAGTATATTTATTTAAAGACACTGATATAAAGAAAAACAGAAGTTCTAATGCTTTAGGATCTGTTACTCCAGACACACAAATAAAAAGAACTTATTTAATTAGTGTTAACAAGTTCAGGTCACATCCACAATTGGATATCTAAATATGTATTTGAGGATTTTTTAATATTAAAAAATCCTACAGACTTCACCCTGCCCCCCTCCTCCTTCCTGCCAAAGAATCCAGGGAGTAATGAAGGCTTATGTTGCAGGTACTGTTATTGGAACAGCTAACAATCAATCATTATTATTATTCTTGTATACTAATGTTAATCCATCAAGGGATATATTTTTCATTTTCATTTCATCTAGTGGGATGTTGCCACATTATTTCAGCAGTGAATAAACAGATGGTGCTCACTCAGTGTAATGGAAAGGAAGGGAATTCTATCACTGGTCCTGTGATCTCCAATTAGTTTAAGCTCTTTATCCCACCTAAGTATGCAGAATAATAAAGTCTATCTAAAAGCCCTCTGTTAATATAATCACTTCTGTGGAGCAGTATTTTTTTTATTCAGAACACAAGAGTCTTATTTGCTGTTTCAAGTTTGTGGAAAAGAAAAGATGAACAAGAGTTTATTTTAGTTTATTTCACTGTCTTGTGCACATACAGACTAGTAGTGATAATTCATAAGGCCAGATGCTCTCCTCATATCAGTGTGTGAAATTAGATCTTCTTGTTTCAGATATGATGGCTCGTGTGTCAGAGGCCTGCAGCTGCTGACCCTCTTCTCTTTTAGCCTCAGTGGAAAAATCAGATTCAGCTCTGACTTGTACATCAGACTGCACTTGCACAACTTCTGTTATCATCAGCAATTGTACAAAGGACAGTGCGTGCATTCCAATTTTTAGAAATCTAAACATATCTCAGTTTTGCAAGATTAAATGAGAAATACTGAAGGGTCTATGCATCCAAATATGCTTCAGTGACTTCAGCCCACTGCCTTAATGGAACTTTGTACCTTGTCTATTGTGTCATAGTCTTTAATCAGACAGCTGTTCCTAACTATAGTTGTCCTGTCATAGGTGGAGAATGACAGTGGAGGAAAGGGGTTTAAGTACCAATTGCTTCAATTTATCACAGGATCACAAAATAAATGGAAAAATCAAGTTATAAAATGCTTTAAACATTTTTTGTAAACTGTATCATTCCAGTAAATGCTTTGATCGCTGTGTGAGCCACTCTAGAAGGAACTTCAATGTTGTTAATCCCTCACCTTTTCCTTTCTATTCATACAGAAAATTTTTCGTAGCATCAATAATGAAAACATCCCATAAAAGCAGGTTGCTGAAAACAGATTTTCGAAGTCACAAAGATTAAGAAACAGTCAAACAAAAAGTGGGGGAAAAAAAAGATCCTTTTCAAGTAATTAATGACTGCTTTATTCCTGGGGAAACAATCAACAATCTGAATAAATTACAAGGTGAGAAATGTGGCTACATATCAGTTCCCACTGACCTGTGAATAAAGATGGCTCATTACCATTTATGGTAATAAAATCCATATTTTCAGTCATATCTTTCCACAAGTGTATAAATAATGACATGATGAAGAAGAAATGAGATGACTGGGAAGAGCTGTGAGCCTAGTTGAGGATGTGTTGCTCCTCTGTTGCAAGTTTTATGTGGACATGCATCAATGTAATTATTAAAGTGATCACCTAAAAAAATGCTTTTTCATCACAAAAGCTATCATGTATGATTAACCATGTCACTTATAATCTCCTGAACAGATCCAGTGCAGGATTCCTGTATCCAGTATTTCAGTGTACATTTGTGAGGCTGAGCTCACAAATGACTGCAGGGTAACACAGTTCTGGTGCTGCTCTTGACAGGCTGCTACCCAAACTACCTCGTGAAACAAGAAGCCCCAGCTGGCAAATACAGATCCCAAAGATGAGCTTTCCTTATACTTCTCAATGATGTTGAGAACGTACTTATTTTTGCCTTTTCAAATTCTCTTTAAATTAGAGAAGGCACAGAAAAAGCATGCATTTTACTCTTCTCTCCTCTAAAGCTGTTTAAAAACTCATGCTTTATATTCTTGTCTATACATTTCAGTATTTGTTTCCTTGTTTCTTATAGAAGCACCAGTACGTTACAAACACAGGGAACTTGCTAAGTCCTCTAAAGATGTCTTCAAACACCGAGTCCTAAGCCCTAATTCACAGGCTGTATTTACACACCTAAATTAATCACATTAAACATAAATAAATGCAAGTATTTACAGTAGAATCCCAAATATTTTCAGTCAGCTTTAAAGTTTGCTCTGTAAACTGGTAAATCCATTACTAAATTATCTGGTTTGCTGTTTACTATGTGATAGCCATGAACAGCTGCTGCTTGCTGCTGGCACATGAAATATTTATTTGCTTGGACACAGTAGATAGTAAATAAATTGGTAGTTTAGACAGGTCTGTTACATACTAGCAATATTCAATTCCAGATGATAAATTTGACAGAATTTAAAATACTGAAGGTAATACTCATAAATAACATTCTTGAAGTATTCTGGTTTCTTGATCCCTAAACAGAATTAGTTATAAATACTTAACAAAAAAAGAAAGAAGAAGAAAATGGCAGTATATTAATGCATATACAGGTACATTAGCAAATATTTGTTCAGGAAATACCTTCAACTTCTATGCCAACCTATAATACAAAAGGAACCTAAGGAAATAGGTATCCACATGAAAAATTAGTATATTTCTATTAGTTTCTGTACAAGATTTAATTAGAATTGGGGATGACAGCTTTTAACTTAACCAATCAACATAGCTTTCCCAACTGAAACAAAAATAAAGTAAAAAACCCTAAAAGTGAACACTGTAATTGCTCTGCAGTTATTTTACAGAGAGTGTCCAATAACCATCAGAAGACAAAAGATACATTTTGCCATCTAGAGCATGTGGTGAGTTACCCATCTCTGATGTGACCTTTTATTTAAATTTGAGAGACAGAAGATCGGCTTTTTTTCCTCTACTTCCTGCTTTCCCTTGAAGTCTAACAAGAAATAAAAATAGAAAAATAATTCTTCTTAGAATTTATTTAACAGTGTGTGAATACAGCCAGCCTTACATACAGACTCCTTTCTGTGCAGCAAATTTGAGGGGTTTTCAGTGAACACCTAGAACACTTTCCTTCAAATCTCAAATACTCTGATTCTACCATGGCCCTGTGAAGTATAGTGGGATTTCTTGTTTAGATACTTCATGCTTCATTCTCTTCTACATCACGGTTTCCTCTGCCAGAGCCCTTCTCCTCACCACCTCCTCTTCCTGTCACGTCTTAACATCAGACAAGGAGTTACAGAAGACCAGTGCGAAACACCTTCAGCTTATAACTAGACATGTAACTCATATTCAAAGAAACCTTCTCTATGAAAACATTTTTTCGGTTTCAAAGTATCTTTTAACAAACACGTAAAATACTTTTTAAAAGAAAAGAAAACCCAAACAATAATTTCCTCATTAAAAATAGTTGGGACAAAAATCTCAGTAGCCTCTTCTTTGATGATTTTCAGAAAATATAGTCTGTCTTTACTTACGTGTGGATTTACTTGGCAAAAGATAAAAATAAAGAATATATAACTTTCAGTGTCCTTTATTTTTATTATATATGCTTCAAACTACAGAGAACATTAATGTGAAATCCTTCCAGCTCCAAATCCACCTTCTGAACTTCACAGATGCAAAGGAATACAATCTACAGAACATCAAGTATAGAGCCCATCAGCCTATTATTTTAATGGATCACTCTTGGAAAGTTAGTTCTTTGAAAAGTTTTTTCTAAATTAATTTTTGTGGAGACATCTAATGAATGTAGCTTGCTAATTTGTGAATTCATTTGTATTTGTCCTACTAAGATGTTACATTGATAATCATATTACCTGAGTAATTATTCCTAAGTTCCATAATGCTAAATTCTAATCTCTTGTGCCAATGAACATTTCCTTTTCTCTTAGCAGTTTTTCAAGTATCATGTTTTGTTTCTGAAAAAATGTTAGTACTAGATTATTCTGAACTTTTCATTGAAACACTGAAAGTTGGCCTGACAACTACAATATGTACAAATTCTACTCTTGTTTGAAATGTTGGCTTCATAACAAAAAATTATGAAGGCTCATGTTTCAGATGAAGCTGACTGAGCTGAAAGCCAAATAAAATATAGCTGCTCTATTTTCAGTCCTCTTGGTATAGTGAAAGCATTTTATTGCCAGCCCAACAGCTTGATAGAAGCCTGAACAGAACCATGAACCAGAGATTACTGTTGCTGCTGCGTAGATACAAAGTTGCTGCTAAAATGAAAGTCTGTTTTTGTGAATACATATGAAGCATTTAGGGGAATGGTAAACAGTAATGTATGTTATAGAACACAACAGCTCTTTTAACAGTCATTCAATGTGTTGGGATTCATCCTATTTACCTCATTTATATCCTCTTGAGTGGTGCAGTGTTGGAAATACTTTGACAGTTCTTCCTCATACTTATCAGCTCTGGAGCTCCAGTTTATACTATCACACTCAAATCTAGCAAGTTCTTGCTTCAAATTCTTTACAGAAACATTCAAGCAACTCTAGTGAGGAAAGAGACAAAGAAATTTATCAGTTTCAGGAAATGTACAGATTTAACAAATCCAACATGAAAATCCTTGAGGCAAAACGTGCACAGTCAGCCACAATGGGCTAGAGTAAACTATTAAACCTCCACTGGAAGGAGAGCAAGGCCATAGCAGCTTCAGTCACTGGTAGTCTGGGGAGTAGTTTTGGGTCAAAGCAACAGCATAAACATGGTGTCTTCTCTTAGCAAAGAGGGTGTGACCTACTCCGGTCCTTTGCCACCTGGAGAACAGCTCCTTTCTGCCATCCATCAATTTGTGGTGTCACAAGAGCAGATTGCCAATATGAATGATCTAGCCAAGTCATAGGGAAAGTCTTGCTTTCTCAGTAAGTGAATGAATACAGGGCAATGAAAATTGTTCCCTGAATAAATAATTCCTTTCTAAAATGATGTCCATCATGTCACGCAAATTAATCTTGAATACAGTGATAATGTAGCATTATTATTACATTTTCTCTTTTGTTCTTCTGTTATCCTTTCTTTAAAGGAGAATTAATCTGCAAAGCAACCTTTACAAAGCAGGAGGATTGTAATGTAGAGATTCAAGAAATTGCCATCAGGGCCTTGAACTTGACAAAACATACTAAAGTAAATTATGATTTTTTTTTCCAAGCAATGATATTTTAATCTTAATTTCCTTAAGGCTCTCTCTGTATTTTTCTCAGAGTAGTAATATATGTTTGCACATCTAAAATTCAGCCAGATAAGTTCAATAATCTTTCATATTTATCCTTGATTTTATGAATCATTCTACTTTCACTCACAGGCTGCTGCACTGCAGACAAGATATCCACTCCCTGGGTAATAAGTAGAGTATACAGCTGTCTAATATGTGCATGTTTCTCCTGAGAATTCATAAGGTAGGCTTTAGCCTGGTGCACATTTTCAGGGTCCCCACATATTTCAGGAATATCCAGTTCTCCTGATTTGGATAGACATTCCAGCTGAAACATAAAAAAATGAAAATCAATGTCTGTTTAAAATAACTTTTTTTTTCCTTGGGTTTGAGTAATTAAAATTGGGTTCAGATCTGAGTTTTAAATTCTACCAATTCATGCAGTTTCAGATCCAAGATTTTAATTCTGATCACCAGGCTGATTAATCTTATTTCTTTGGGGAAAAGGAAAAAAAAGCAACAGGAACCAAAACCAAAGAGAGTTTGACTGCAATGGGAAGAATGTATATTTTAAAATGTTATACTCACTTCTTTTTTAATGTGATGGAATTTGACTGTCTTGCTGAAAATCTCATCATATTCTATCATTGCATCCTTTACTGTTTGATGGAAATGAATAAGCTCACTTATTTTCTCAGAATTCTCTTTCACAGGAAATCCTTTCTGGCTGGGCAATTCCAATAATTTTATCAGGTACTCAAGCTCAGCATTCAGTTGCTAACAAAAATCACAGAAGTTACTCAATTTGCACGAACATAATTGCAATTTCTGTTTTACATTTGACAAAATGATCAGCTAACAATGGTAAATTGCCTTGGGGAGAAGTCAATGCCCTGCACTTTAAGACACTACATTCTGTACTTTTTGGAAGGCATGAATGTCAGCTATCACCAGCCTTGCATGAAAAGAAGTCAAATATAATTAAAGGGCAATGGCAGAGTGAATTGCTCAGACAAAGAATTCACAAGATGGAAAGGTCACTACGATGAGAGGTCAGACTCTGACCTGCTCTAAATTCATAAACACAGAGCTGATTCTGTCCTCGTACTTCCACCACCCCAGTGCTTGTGTGTCACTTGAATACACAGCTAACACCACATGACACATTCTCTGGACACTGAAGGCAAAATGTCTTCACCCCTACCTTATAAACACACACAAACACTTCCTCCTGGAAAACTGATGTGAAACATAAAACACTTCAACCCCAGATAGTGTCTGGCATCAATGAGGATGTGAATCTTTACAGCACCAAAAAGAACTTTTGATGCACCCTTCACTCCACTGGCTTGACTTCTCACCTCGTAGTGTGGTTTCATTTGGTTCAACTTTTCCTGTAGTTCCAAAACAATTAAAAGGTCACTTCCAAGGTCAACTGGTACTGCAAGCTGGAGGGCTTCTTGAAGAATCTCTAATCCACGGGTAGTCTAAAAGAGAATCAAAAAGTTCAGCATTTCTAACTGCAATAAATTTAAAAAAACCCCAAATCTAAAGTCAAACCTAAATTTGTAACGAAAACCTTCCTCAAACCATGCTGTCAGTAAAGCCTCTCTGTGGCAAACCTGAGTGACAAGGGTGATAAGCTATCTTTAAGACAGCAGAAAAAATTACTCAGACTCCAAGGCTGCGGGACCCACAGACACTATTTCTGAGATAACAGATGTGCTGGTTCACTGCTGAGTTGCACTAGAGATACAGCAGCTACAAGCCTAGCTTGTGTTTCTGGTTCTGCTACTAGCCTAGCTAGTGCTTCTTTTAAGGAACACTGCACACTCTCCCTGTGCCAAGAAGGTTTCAATTCTCTTTCTGTATGAACCTGGTTGGACTTCAGTTTAGTAACTATTAGGGCACAGTTTGGTTTAGCAACTATTCAGTCTCAAAAAAATGGTGCTTTTAAAAAGAATAAAAAAAAAATCACTGCTAGTAAAGCATTGATTAAACTTCATTAAAACTTAGAATTCAAAGTGGAGACTTGGACTCATATATATTTGAGTAAGGGAAAAACAATCAAAAACATTTCATGGTTCCTGATGACTGACTGACAGAGAACAGAGAACAGACTATGGATAAGAATCGTATCTTACCCATCACCACTCTTTATTAAATAATACCTATAATAGTTGATGCGAGAGTCACAGACAAGCTAATAACAATCTAGAAATATTTGCCACATTTGCTTTCTTCCTAGCTGTTTTACTTACAATTCTTAGTTGTTCTTTAAATATCTGGCACTGTTGTTTGATGGGTTTTACTTGAGTAATTTTAAAGTTCCAGATTGCCCAAAGATCAGACAGTTCTTTCCTTTCTTTTTTCAGATTAATAATGATATCTTCTGTTACATTTATTGATTTTTCTACTTCTAATATTAAACTCTGATTTACCTGGAAAATAAACAGACACATTTTTTTCCACACATTTATAACATACACTTAAAACCTCATAATTTTAAACAAAACTTAATAAAACATCAACTACTCTAGTGTAACTTTTTTTAAAAAAATTATACTTTTAAATACACTTTTCCCTTAACATTGTCCAGAAACAGGCATGGATGGACAGAATTTGTAAACTGAGGACATATACAAAGCTGGAGTTTAAAACATAGTTAGTAATGACTGAATTATTGCCATCTGATGTCTGTTTCATACTCAGAGAAAATAAAAGAATTTCTGACTAAACAGAACTACCCAAAATGGCCTTTTAGATAGTAAATAGCAACTGGAAAACATAGTAGGTGAAGAAAAGACCCCCCCTGTGTGTTGATAAATGAAGCAGCACTGAAGCATAGGAGAGCTAAAGTGTTTAGTATTTGAATATTTGGTATTTTTTCCTCTTTTCAGTAAAACCACTATGAGAAATACCAGGAAACTGGGTAATGCCATTTCTGGTTTTCCCATTTAATTTTTTTTTTTTCTAAGAGAAGTTGTTTTAGTAAATTACTAGTATGATCCATATCTTCCAGATATTTAAAAGCTACAATCTTGGAATATCATGGGAACAGAGTAGTAGAAAATAGGGTGACAACATATACCCAGGTGTTTAGGGAGATAATGGCTGAAGATGTGTCAAGATTTTAAGTCACTTTGCCATTACTCTGACTGTCTTGCCTTTGCTGGGCTGCATCCAGCAGGGACACACACCCTGCAGCCACACTAACAGCCTGAGCACTTTCCCTCAGCTGGATTTCCAAATTGGATTTCACCTTGCATCCTGTTGTAGTTTACCAACACCACCTCCCCCTTCCCAGCCTAACGTGTAACTGCTCCCTAGTCTGGCCTATAAAAGCAGAAAGAACATCTGGGTATTCAGGCTGTCCTCATTAATTCAGATTACTTTAGGAGGTGCAGCTTAGGGAATGATTGCACATCTCAAACCTCATGAAGAGTTATTGGAAAATTAAACAGGGATGCCTAGGCAGTATAGCTGTTAGACAGAATGCAAAGACACTGGGAAGGATTATCTGCAAAGAAGTAGCTCTAACATCCATTTCTTTAGAATTCATACACTCAGTCAGTAAAGACTCCCTACCTCTTAGTGGAAGTAAATTAATATTGTACCTGTGCATATGCTGCTTTCCAACATGAAAAAAACCAGATACGAACATATATTACATTTGTATGCATGAACTGGGTCATTAAGGGCTCTGTCATTGCTAACCACAAAACATTGATATTACCATAAGCACTCAAATACTTTCTTCTTCTGAAAATATGTATCAGCATTATCCCCTTTAAAACTAGGTACACAATCCATCAGGCATAGAACTAGGATTGGACCTCATCACAAGAAAGTATAAAATATTCAGTATGGTTAATCAGATTATACTCACCACATTTACTAAATTAAGAAAATAGCAACCCATATTTTGGGTGGAAAAAGTCTTCTTTATGGTATTTTGCCACTGAGTATTAGCTGACTCTATTGCAATTTTATTTTCAGTCTCTCTGTTTGTTGGTAGGGGTTTTGAATTATAGAATTCCTTCAAATTTTTAATATCGTCATTCACCTACACAAAGACATTAAACAAATATCAAAAAACAAATCAAAACTTGAGGTGCTATAATCAGAAGTTAAAGAGATATGATAAATTTGAATAGCACCCTCTGAACCTTCTCTTAATTTTAAGATCTCTGAGTCCCTAAAATATTTTAAAACACCAAATAATAAAATAGTTTTAAATAACTTGCCAATGAATAGATGGCAAGCAGACAGGTGGCAGCAATCAGCTCAATTTCTGTCACATATCATTACATGGATTTTATGTACCAGTATATCAATGCACTGACTTTCACTGATCTGCTTAATATGAAGTAACTGAATTTAGCAATAATCAGAAGTAGATGTAATACAATTTTTTTGTTGTTGGTTATCATGCAATAAATAAATCTAATTTTATCTGATAGGTTCCATTCCATCCTCAATTTCTTTCTAAATATTAAAGAACAGCTACCATATTATAGAATCTTAAAATGGAATCCAAATCAAAAAGAAAAGTAGCTGTCCTGAACACCACTAGCACAACTACCAAAATTATGTTGGTATTGATTTGATTATGGTTTGAGCTAGGGCTGCTTTTTATTTCATTTTTAAATCCAATCATATGAATTAGCATGTCAGTGGAAGTAGTGTAAGACAGCAACAAAGATCCCTATGAACATATCATAGGACGTTTTTAGAAGTTATATGAAGCAAATCACTAAATTTCATATTCAAAATACCTATATGGAAGCATTTTTATTATGTGTATCATGGGAGTGCACATGTGCAGAGCAGAAAAATCTAAATCAATTACAATCCTTCCTACAATGGAAGCAAATTTTACAATTGTAAGATTTTTACAGTCTAGTCAGAGCAAATAAATAATCCATACCTCTACAGCTGCCTGTAAAAAGGCCACATAAGTTTCTAGAATTTCTAGCTTTGAACTAATATTTTTTTCAATTTTTTTCAGTTCTTTATTCAGAAAGTCAGCTCTGCTGGAAAAAGCCGCCACCTGCTCAGGTTCCAGCTCTTCCATATTTTTGATGATTCCTTCAGCTGCTTTCAGTTCACATGAAGTTTCCTTTGAAAGTAGAAGCATAGGAAAAAATATATGTAAGGACTGGAAAGGGCTTGTGAATATTGATATCCCATTGTTAATTTTCACTAGGATTTCTTTCTTACGTATACTTTAATTACTTGTTTGAAGAAGAGCTCGCAATGGAGATTAAATTACAGAAATATCCATTTCTTGCCTAAAAATGATAGGTATAGCTATTGAAATAGCTACTTTGAAAGCTAGCCTATCACACTCTCTGGAAGGAATAGTTAAAAGAGGTGTATAGTTATAAGAGTGTATATATCTCTCAGGGCAAAGTAGACACTGCAGCAAACAAAAGTAACACCCTGTCATGCAAAAAGTTGGCAGAAAAGACACTTAAAACTATTATAAAATCTAGAGGAACAAAGAGATATTCTTGCTTATCTGCTGAAATTTTAATATTGTTACTATGTGTTGTCCAGAACAACACATAGTAAAAACATACACTTAGTTTTAAAGTGAATTTTATTTCCACAGGTACTGTACAGATCCATCCCTTGGACTCCATAAGCTGTTGCCTGAAATAAAAAAGAACTCTGCAGGGGTAATGGAATTTTAAGTACTGAAATTACATAGGATACTCCTAAAATACACACTGCCATGTTGTTCAGCTTAGGCTGAAATATGCACCTATGCCAAGGCTATGGAAGGGATTCAAGTAGTTTTAACCCACGTTCAGATACTGCAGGGCTGCTATGGGAGTGGGAAAGGCCCTGGATGTGACTTAAAAACAGCCTTGCATGTGTTACAGAGCTGGGTGCTGTCTGGTTAAACAGCTGCGCTCCCAACATGACCAATGGATCTCTTTACAGTTTCTCTGATGGGAACTACTTTTTTCTTTTTTGCCAGTTCATCCCTTATATTTGGCATAATAAACCACAAGAAGGTTTTTCCTTGACTCTGGCTGTCTAGATAATTATTAAACCTGGTGCCACACGTAGAAGTAGCAATCCACATTTGAAGAGTCTTCCTATCAAGAGTTGGTATGAGGATCCTGAGGCAGTAACAAATAACACAGTCAGATAGAGACAGTGGAGAAAAACAGTGATTTAAGGACTGTAATGTTATCTGTGGTTTTGTTCATTACCTACAGTTTTAAAACAAACCATAGGCCTATTTCCTTTACAAGAAACTCTCAACCTCTCACCTTATTTAGAATTACATACAGGAAGCATTTATATCTGAAAGCACTTAACATTTTTGAAAGGTTTTCTTACCTTTGTTTGTTTAGACAGTTCAAGATGTTTGATCAAAACTCTTTCTGACTCACACAAATATGAGCCAATCTCCATACCAACTGCGAGCATCGGGGCAAGTTTTTTAATTGATTGTGTCACCTTTATTTGAAAGTATTATTCACATGGTTAATTTATAGAAGTAGACATCATAAAACCAGTATAAAACAGCACTTTTTATAGAAAAAAAATGAGGCAACACTTGTCTGTTGGTGAGTAGATTATGTTGCTGGGCATAAGGACATGGTTTAAACCCAACTGGCAACTAATACCACACAGCTGCTCACACACACAGATACCCCTCAACCCCAAACGGTGGGACTGAGATAAAAAAATGAAGAAAAGGTAGAACTTGTACTTTAATATCATGTGTAGTCAGAGAAAGACAAGAATTAAAATATGAAGGAAGAAAACTCTACTATTTCTTCACAACAGGCGTGATCAAAACCCCTTCTTGTTTGCTCTCATTTTATTGACAGTGCTTTCCTTTATCTTGAATATCTGAGGCTTGTGATTTCAATATGGCACAACTGCATTATAATCTTGCTGTTATAGACCTGGCAGAAATATTTTGATTCTGCTCCAGTTTTTTTTCAGAAAGTGCATTTAAAGCTTCTCTGACAAGGCAAGAAACCTATTTTTGTGCAGATACATGTACAGAATTCCCTTCCCCTGTCACTAAGATATTATGTATGCACTGTGATAACAAAACAGATTATGAAGAGCACAGGCAGATGATGCCAGACACAACACACATAGTTATTATTAGACATGTGAATTTACATCTAATATTTTTCTTCAGTATTGGCTGCTAATTGAGGTTCAAACTTTATTATATGAGGCTGAGGAGCAATTGAATTTGGCACCAGTTTCTTTGGGATACTTTGCTTTAGAGAGTTGGGATGAAAAGTGTATTGGTTGGTAGCAATATAGCAATAAACACACTTCGCTTCAATGAACAATTGTGTTATGACACAATGTTCTCTACTGCAAGCCTGGGAATAGAAGTGATTGGAACAAACAGCAGACTGAAACATTATGTTCAAATCAAGGTTTATATTTTAAGTAAAAATTGCCTTCATAATTTAACTTTTAGGTTAAGATTCACTACTCAGTGAATACACATAGATGGTATGAAAAGGGCCAATTTGTAGCAAGTTGAATTCACATTTGATTGAGAATAGTTCATTATAAACATTATGCAAATACAAGATATCATATTGCAGACTTAATTATTTAGTCATTAAATTTGATTTAATTTCTTGGTCTACACTCCTGGTTTCCTTCATATGCACCTTGCTGAAAGACTTTACTTTTTTTAATTTGAATTTACACATGAAAACTTATTTAGAAGCTATTTGTCTATTCCATCTTGACAAGTTAGTTAAAAATTTGTGGTACTATATGACGTTCAACCATTTAAAGAAGGCTGTCATGTCCTTGATGCATCAATACCTTAATTAATAAGAGGAATTTTTATAGTGAATAGAGTCTAGTCTCCTTCAGATTTACTGAAAATTTGCTGTGGTTCAGTCACCCTGCTTATTAACCCTCAGTTTTGCTACACTTTTATTTTCATCTTTAGCCACATAAAACAGAAGACAGAAACAGTATAAGAAACCTGCTTATAGGTCACAGGACTGATTGTTCACTTCTTTTCCAAAAGAACAAATTATAATAGTTCATTATCCAAGCAAATCCATGCTTAATTGAACATCACTGTTAAATGATCTTGTGGAAAAGGCTCAATTTTTCAGAACAGCTTTTGATTCCTTTGTGTTGATCAGAGCATTCAGCATTCTAACTACAACTGCGGTCTCTCTAAAAAACTTGCTATTATTTGATTCAGCTTCAATATTCACTATACCTAAATTATGGAAATACAATGCACTGTTCATTAATGCATTAAGAGGACTGCTATGATGATGATAATAATCATCACAAAGATGATCAGAATGCTGGAGCACCTCTCCTATGGTGACAGGCTGAGAGAGCTGGGGTTATTCAGCCTGGAGAGCAGAAGACTTCGGGACGACTATAGGAGACACTTTCAGTACCTAAAGGGGCCTATAAGAAAGTTCAAGAACGAAGAGAGAACAAGGGATAATGGCTTCAAACTGAAACAAGGCAGGACCAGATTAGATAGAAGGAAGAAATTCTTCACTATGAGGGTGGTAAGACACTGGCACAGGTTGCCCGGAGAAGCTGTGGCTGCCTTTAGAAGCATCCAAAGGCAGGCTGGATGGGGCTTTGAGCCACATGGTCTAGTGGAAGGTGTCCTTGCCCATGGCAGAGGGGTTGGAATGAGATGTTCTTTAAGGTCCCTTTCAACTCTAATCATTCTATTAATCAATGACGTACCTTATTCAGATGATCCTCAAGTGAGGCAGTCCACTGTTGTTTCTTCAAAGTAGGTTCTTCATAATCTGGGTGCTGGCTGTTTAATTGATCTACTTTTTTTTGAACATATTCCATCATTTTCTGGATTCCTGCCACCCAAGAGCTAAAATGGAAAAGTAAAACTGTCATTTATTTCTTATTTTATGCCCAACATAGAGAATGATTATTACTAAAAAAAAAAAAAGAAAAAACAACACTCATTCTGTTGATTTGTATGATGAGTCACTTATGAATTTTGAACTATTGCCCTTAGAAGAAAAATAACCAAGAGAAATATTAAAATTAATCTAAATAAAATCGATAATTAGTAAAATAGAGGAATGGAATTTCCAAACAAATCATTTGTCTTCAGTGCCTAAGGTAGATTCACAAGACAGATACATTAATTCTCACAAGACACATAGCCTGATTCGCTGAGAAATAGCTCATTTCACTTTTCACTCTAGCTATACTATCTAAAAACTAAAATGACAAATGGAAGACCTTAAAAGAGAAAACACATGCCATACCAGTTCTACTTTGAAAAAGAATGTTTTCTTTGGACTCTGAAACATTTCAGTGTTTTTCTAGTAGCTGAAAAAAAAAGATGTCATATACATTCTAAGTCAACCTTTCCTTAAGGGTGTTGTTTTAATGGGAGAAAAAAAACTACCAATTTACAAAACAGTGGCTTGCCATAAAATCAGGGAAGCAATTCAGAACCTGAATACTTGAGGCAGTCCACTTTAGAAGTTACCTCATGCAATTTAGAACTGAAGTTTTGATTTAACCCCTTCTCCCCACACATCAAGTTATTTACTACTTAAATTCATATTCATCATAAGAATTTTTGTAAAACTGACACGTTAAAAATAAGTTTTTTCATTACTTTAGTTTCATCAGAAACTTGTTAATACCTGTGAGAATCTGCTTTATTAACTAAAGTTCGTCCCTTTTGCATGGTAGTTGCTGTACAACCTTTAATTGCTTCCTGCAATTCCTTGTACTTCAGTGTCAATTTAGGTAAATGTAAGCCTTCTGAAACAGAGATTTTACGGTAATTCTCAATACTTTCAAGACCATCAAGTACCTGAAGAAAAAAGAAAAATGTATGTTATCGATATTTCTGTTGTTGGAACCATCCTTGGAAATTATCTGTTTTTAAAACTTCTATAAATGATCTGGAAAAATTATACCTGAAAAAAAATACAAGAACACCATTTTGTCTTTGGACACCCTAAAAATAAAGTTTTCTAAATAGATGAACTGAAAATTTTGGAAAAAAGGTTGCTTTATTATTAATAGTGATTATAATTAGCCCCTGTGGAGACCACTGCAAGTATAGACATTGTTTCTGGTGTCCACAGAAAAAAATCTTAAAGCCCAATTCGTGGCAAATCAGTATTTCCCAATTACCTTATTTCAAAAATCAAGCACTGAAAATACTTAAAGGAAAAATAAAAACCAAAAACAAAACACATTTTTGAATGGATTTACCATTTTGGATAGAAGTTTGAGGCAAAAAGTCATACAAAAAGGGTAATTGGATTTGTAATTTTCCACTTCAAATTGTTTAGTTTACTGTTTGCATAATCCCACATCCACCAGCCTTCAAGAGCGCACTAATAGTTTTATTGTCAGGTTATTGTTACAGACTTGGCTTCTTACCAACCTTGCCAGCAGCATGAAAAAAGTCATTGGCCTCTTGCAGCAGGGCTTTCCTTTCTTCCATATGGAAGCACACTTCTTCTTGCAACACGCAGATTTTCTGATTTGAAAGTTTTAGATGTTCTTTTTCTGTATAATCCTCTGAAAGCAAGATCCTAAATGCTTCACCTTCCAATTGTTCCACTTTGTAACTCCATTCCTAGTGGTAAAAAATCCACTTCAGTCAATTACACATAGAAAAGTAATATACTGCATGGTAATAATATAAGCATTGGAAAATGTGTATTGTTATAGGTATGAAAGCTATCATGATTTAAAACAGTATTGCTACCAGGAGGGACTTCCCAGCAAATCATGGTTTTAATGACAAGAGTTTTCAGCGGTGACATTCTACATTCTTTAACACAGTTTCACAGGCAGAAGCAGCAGTTACTAAGGTGTCTGCAGGGAAAAATGATCAGGATAACAAAGACAAGAAACCTGCTGGTAAGACCACACTCTCATGGCAAACAGCCCTTCAGGCCTGTTAATCAAGAACAAATTAAATTATTGCCTAGATAATAGCTGCTTGCAGTGAGAGAATTTCTGCTAAGAGATGTCTGGCAATCACTTCAGTCAGATGACCCTCCCTTACAGGAGGTTGTGCCATCCTTGGCATTCTCCACTGTACAGTTTCCCTGATATCCTACACAAAATCATAAGTCCATCCAAAAAATATCTCTGCCTTATCTGATCATGAGCGTTTCTAGTGGCAGTGACAGAAGGAAAAAATAGGAAGATCACACTTAAGAATTTCAAGCCATAGAATTGGAAATATTTTGATAATTGAGCCAGGTACTTTAAAACTAAGATGCTTTAAAATTGATTCTATTGAATCAGTACAAGTTTGCATATAGGTTTTTGGTCTACATTGCACCACTTGGAAGAAAATTTAGTTAAGTAGAACTGATTGCCTATTTAACTCCTTTTTCTTTTTTCAAATATTCATACGGAACTGACGTGTGCTTCTACTGTAGTGACCCAAATATACATCAAGTTCTGGGATGTCATTTCTCTACTGTGGTGAATGCTCTCACCTTTCTGCCATGGAAAGCCTAAGCAACAATAAAAATCTATAGATCCACATTAATGCTTTATTTAGCTTTTTTCATATTAAATCTACTTTTGTTTTTAACTTTTCTTATAGTACTACCAATTAAAAAAAAAGTTAGCATAAAAAATTCGATAGTTTTAAAATGTTTCAATCAGATTTTAAGGGCTTTAGTAAGAAAACTAATTCCACATATTTCTTTATTTTTGTGTTCTGGTTGTGCTTCAATATACCTGCACGGTATGCCTACAAAGATGGAAGGTTGTCTCACTCATTTTAACTCTTCTTTCCTTCCATAAGGGAACCTGGAGGAAAGGTCTTCTCAGAGATTTTTCCAGTCCATCTCTTCCCCAAATGAGCATCTGAAGGCCAAATCCTGCCCTCTGTATTTCCTTCTATGCTTCTTGAAATACTGCTGGTTTAGAATATCCTGCAATGAAATCCCTCACTTTCTCAAGGAAACACTCCCCAAATCCCCCAAAATCTTGAGGACTTGAATTGGGTATTCTCAGCTTCCTACTGAAATCAAAAAAGATGAATCCTGAGCACAATAAAAGCAATTTTTAAAATTTTGTCTATTACTGATAAACAGCTGCAGCAAAATCTTTCTAATTTTTAAAATTTCTTTTTCAAATTAAAATAATGACCAACATCTGGATGCAATAATCTTCAGCCTCTACTTTTAATTAAGTGAAACCCTGCACTCTAATATTTAATACACAATTCCCCTTTCATAAAATCCTTTGCCTCTCTATTCTAGCAATATTAAGCAAGAGTGAGGATTTTAGGGATAATAAAGCACAGTCTGCTGTGCTGTGTTTGTTACATTTTACCTGACAAATTTGTCTTGGGAGGAAAAAATAGTAAGGAGGTGTCCCCATAAACACAACTTAGGTGACTTGATTTCCAATTATATCAGCAACAGCATATTGTCATATTCCAATACTTGCAGCTGGAATGACTGGTATGAATTGCATGGTCAGATTTTAATAGTAATTTTACTTGCATTTAAACATATAGATATTTATGATAATTAGAAAACAACCCTGAAGTTGGGAGCTTTTAACTGTGACTAATAATAATTCACCACAAAGATGGCAAAGAAAATGCAGTTGAATATGTGAATCCTCATTTTGCTATTATTTTTTATGTGTATCATAATTAAAAAATATTTTATGCAAGAATGAAAAATGCACATGTATTAACAAGTGGAAAGAAAACTGTCCATAATTAGCTTAGAAGAAAATACTGAAAGAGAAAAGTTCTGAATTGTTGCAGTGTATTATATGTTCAAATTAGAATTAGAGAAGGCAAGACTAATTACAAAATGACTCAAAGTGAAATGATTCCCTGTAAGAGTATTTAATTGTAACAAAATTCATAAATTTTTTTGGTACAAGATGCCCAACAGCAGCTTTTAGGTGATCTAAAAGCAGATATTATACTCTGCCTTGTTTATATTGATGCAAGGCAATTCTCTAAATTTTCACGCAAGCTCAAAAACCCAATTTATTATAGTAATTTATATTTTAAAACACTCCACAAACATTACAACCTTACACACTCTCTGAGGGTATTAAATTTGGTTAGACTCATTTGCTATGCTGTTTAAACATTCCTCAAACTTGGTTAATTTTTCTATAAAACAGCTAGCAACGACTTCATTTTCAGCTTTCTATTTATAAGGAAGCGTTTCTACACATAAAAGCCTAGGCTTTCCATCAACAGGACATAAAAACCTCAGTGGAAAATCTTAGTTAGCCTCTTCTGTTCTTCAGACTTCAACATGCTAAATTCATAACACTCTGCCAGTCAGCACTACCATATTCTTACTCATTTGCCTTGAAAGAAACACACAGCCTACTATTACATTGACTTTTCAATTTATCAGGAGATGCTTGTGAATTGCTCTGACATATTAAAGACACATTGAATATTCCTTCTTAGCTCTTGTCACTATTCTTTTCCTCATACTAGTAAGTCTTTTAAAAACTTGTTGTCACTGTTCCATTCAGCAAGGAAAATTAGTTCTTTCAAGGTTCCTCGAATAAACAGGTATTTTTCAAGAGTGTTAAAACTGATGAATTTAAAATATTGTAGCTTTAATTAAAGTCTTGAAGATTTTCTGCCTTCTAAAATATTCAGCACAAGTCTGGGGGGGAAAAATGCGGAAATACCTAAAAAATTAGCTTGTTATTAAGCAATTATTGTGGGATAAATTGATCTTTTTTCTACACAATAAAACTTTTGGACTTTGAATTAAAACCTGAGAATCTGTATAAAAGTTTTTTTTCACTGGGTTGTTCTAGGCTTAAGCTTAGAAAACTTTGAAGCACATATATTTGACTTCAGATCATGATCCATATATTAGATAAAGCAGCATTTAAAACATAAGTGAATTAAATATAAAAGTTTGTATTTTTTTCAGAATGCATGAAAAAAATGTTCACAACTGAATGTTTTCTGAGCCCCAAATCTGCCTGTCATTGATTCATTGCATACATCAGCACATAGACAATTTAGTCCTTGTCAATATTCAAAAGGTTTCACCTTCAGGAACTACATTGCAGTATAACTATCAATATAATCATATTATCCCCTGAAATTGCAAAAGAAGTAGTGGGCACTAATAAAACCACAAGGGGTTGTGAGCTGCTATGACAATTACCATATGATGTGTCTAATGACTATAGCAGTGTATTTAACAGTGAGCTGATAAAATCAACAAATAGAAAGAGGAAAAAGTAATTCAAAGTCTGTCACCCCCCCGAAAATTGCTGAGATATGTTAAAAATTATTTGGCCACAAAGTGGTGCTAGCAGTTCTTTTTTACCATGTCAAGCACCTCCAAGGCACATAGAAATGTGACAGCAAGCAGGTAATGAGTGCCAGCACACCCTTACTGAAATACGAGCTCCTAAATGTGCCTCTTCTCTCAAATCCTGGTGGCAACAGGTGGGGAGAAAGTCCTTGCAGGAGTTGGGGGCAGGAGGGCTCTTTTAAAGTCTGTAAGGGCTGAGGGCTTTTTTCCCAGTTATGATTTCTTGGGTTTGATTTTGGTCTTAATAATTTTATAAACTAGTAATAATGTTTTTAGGGGTTTTACCTCCTAGCAAGGTGAAGTTCAATATAAGATACCAGCTTGAGATAATAATGATAATAGTGATGATGATAATAATAATAAATTTTCCTTTCTCCTCTCAGCCTAGTCCCATAAATTTGATGCTAGGCCTGTAGATCCCTCTTAGGCTGACCTCTGAACAATTAAAGAAACCATTTCTCCTGTTTAACCTAATGCAACAATGCATGTAAGCAAACACATTGTGTAAAACAGTTCAGACATTGGAAACTTCCACTTTCTTACTCCTGTGAGAACAACTAAACTTTCTCTGCATAGTTGCTACACACTAACATTTCACTCTGAGCTACAGTACACATATGAAATGTTACTTGAAAATATTTATTTACACTACTTTAGAACAGGATCCTCCTTTATTCTGTTTTCAATATCTGCAGTTCAGTGGTACAAAAATTAATGCCTCACAGCTTTTTCAAAGACCCACAACTTACAGCTTTCTCAATTATATTTTCAGAATGCAGTTTCAACCTGGCCACTCTTCTGCACATCATAAGCAAACCCAACATGCTCAGTAATATCCCCTTCAAGAACTTTTTCCCTCTGCTAGAACATGCTGGTAGTAAGAAATGCAGAAGGCTAAAGATAAGATGTTCTAAATCATAATTCACATGGATGTGTAACAAAAAGGTTTAATGCTAAGCACTTTAAAATGACCTCATTAAAAAAAGGCAATCAATTAAAATGATATGAATGATCTATTGCATAATGTATGGGAGAAGAATTGTTAGATGAAATTGTAATAAGTGTTATTATTATAAGTTAGTTTCTAGATACCCAACCATGAAAAAGATTATTATACAAAAAGAAAATTCATATTGTTTTCCTTCCTGCACTTACACACTAATTTCTAATTCAGACAGCAAATTACAAGAATAGCCTGTGAAAATGAAATGTGGGGAAGATTAATGATTATTTGGTTAAAATTCAGCAATGCTTTAGAACCTATTGTTCTGGGTGCCTCTCTCTCTAATAACACTCCACAGTGCACTCATTTACTGGTTTATCTGTTTTTCTTGTGCTAAAGGTCTGTTCAAAAGAATTTATTTTTACATGCTCATCTTCCCTTAGCAGAAAAAAAAAAGTATTTTTGACATGCTGCTTGGAGAAGCACTACAAATATTATAGTATTGTGTTTACATGGCAGCCTTGAAGCAGTTAACTGTTAATTATGCAAACAGGCAAACATGTGACATTTAACTACAAAGCTTACAAGCAAACAGATCTGTGAACAATCAGAAGCCCTTACTATCAACAAAATAACCTATAATTCTATTGGAATATTTTCTGGATGAAAAAGGCCTCCTTGGTCATCTGGGTTATCCAAATTCGATTGCATGAAAATGATATCATGGGGAATGGTCCTGACCCAGCAACAGCACTTAGTGGTGACAGCACAATACAGTTACCTAAAAAAAGGTTCTAAATATAGGCAATTTATTTCATGCTAAGATCCTTTCTTCTTACAGCAACATTTTCTTTAATCTCATCTTGCTTTTATGAGTGGCGGTAACAGATTTATTCTCTGGAAAACTGATATTAACTATGAAAGCAGCATCTTCAATTACTTTTAATCACAAGAAATAAATGGGCAAATACCTCTTTCAATCAGGTACTCAGTTCACAGACAATTAATTACAGTAGAAATGGCTGGGGTTTTGTCCTTTATAAACATTAAAATTTGTTAACATTCTAATAAAATTCCATTCCTTTATTTTTCATCATGGGATTTTACATGTAAATTACCAGTGTGGAACTTGATGACTACATTGAAAAACCAACTAAACGACATTAAGGGTTATTCTTCTTTTAACTTATGGGTAGCTTTTAAATTTTTAAAAGAAATAAAATCTGAGAAATACGGAGACCTTGCATTAAAAGAAGTAAAAATACTAAAATAATTTAGACATCTCTCTCTCTCTCTCTCTATATATATATATATATATATCATGTAGATATAGAAAATGTCTACTCCTATATGTGCTTGTTCAATGCCCAAGTTCATGTTTTGATACTCATTTTTAAAGTTTCTTCACCAACCAATTATGGTATGTCTTACTTTCACTTTGACTTCCATTTCTTCAAGCTCCTGAAGTAACTCTTCATTTTCCAATAGTGATGAGCCTAAGTTTTGCTTCTGAAAGTAATCTCTGATGTTTTTCTTATACCAAGATGTTACCTAATTAAATAATAAAAAGAACTCAATGAGAAGTTTGAGAAGTTATTGTCTTTTTAAAAATATGTACAAGGCAGTTTAATAACCAAAAAAAAGCTCACATTTTCATTCCTTTCATTTTTCATTCCTAATGTTCATGCTTCTATTTAAATGCTTGCATATGTGAGATAACAAATGCAGAAGGAAAGGACTAATGACAAAGCAAGCATATATTGGATACATACGACAAAACAGACAAAAATGCATTCATCAAGTATGACCAGACTGCAAATTAACATAGCAAAAGAAGAATCAAGTTATAGCCATGCATAGAATAAATGCATGTTTTTGACACCATAAAGATATTGTACATTCTCCCTTGACATACGGTAACTTAAATACTTGTATACAGTAAAATACTAAAAATCTCAGTGCTTCTGACCTAATAGAATTTCTCCATCCCTGGCTTGAAAAACCCAGTAAAGATAATAGGATACTATTGTGTGGAATAATCTTATTGTAGATTTACAAATTTATTACATCTCACTAACTTCTACAGCAAGTATATGCAGGAAACATAAGCAGTATACAATTATATCTTCTAAATTCCTCAGAATTACTTGCATTTATATCTGCTTGATTCATAGTAGGTATCTCTCACTTTCTTTGTAAACAACACATGGCAAGAATTCCTGAGTGGAGCTCCACATTTTAAAATAGTATCCAGAATTAGTTATTGGTATCAAGAGGACTTCCTCCAATCTTTCCAGTCTGGAAAATCACCACTGTACTTAAATCACAGGCAGAATACTAAGAATTTCTGTACTGTAGATACTACAGATTTTATTTGCCCATTAGAGACTTTTTTTTGTCATTTTATCTGCTCATGTAGAATCACACTATTTTTAATAAATTTAAGCAATTATAAAAAATGAAAAAGCGTTTAAAATGTATTGGAAATATATTCAGTTACACATAAAAAATGTTCATGTTATGAGTCCAACAGAGCTAGGGAAGCAAGGAAATTATTTTAATACCAATCCTACATTTCTTGAGCATATCCTCCAGATGTGTACTGACTGACTGAAACGTTTTTTTCCTGGAAGGACATTTTCACAGAACATTTACTATGGGTTCATCAAAATACAAATAAATGGAGTGGACAATAAAAACTGTGCTAAAAGAGAAATAAAAATTTCTTTGTAAATTAGGGCTGGGGGGGTTTTATCATGTCTGTTTAGCAAAACAAACCAGTACTTCTGTAACGTTAGGCAAAGGAAGAAGTAATTTTTTAACCCTGTTATAGCAAAATGGTCACCCCTTTACCACTTGGCAATATTGCTTTCCATTACAGTGAGTTTAATCAGTTGACTTCCCGTACAGCTAAAGCCTCTGAGTGATTTCATTGTGCTACCTTAGCTCTGAAGGAATGGCTGAGAAATCCTAATTTGCTTTATAAGCAAGAAAACCACAGAATTTCACCTTCAGTGATTTTGCTGAAGGGATGGGAAAGGAGACAAGGTTAACACAGCTGTTTGAAAAAGACAGTGGTTTTCCTTGATTCGTTGAAATCTAAAATCACTCCTGTTTTTCAAGATTCAGATTTTATCTTTCATTTACAATAATTATTGACTGGATGAATTACTTTCTTCTTCCAAAGATAACTAATCATGCATAAAATAGTCCAATCTGCCTTTGATTTTCATTAATGAAAGAGATACCAGAAAAATATGATGCTGACACTTCCATAAAGGAAACTATGTAAAATAAATATGCTTTCACACATTGAAAATTCTGAAAAAAAAAAAACATGTTACAAACATGACTATCAGATCATCACATTCTAGTCAGAGATCGAAGGGAGACATTGCATTTCCAGTGTTTGATAACCTGCTAATAAGGGATAAAAAACACACAGATTGTGCATCCTTCTAGACTACACTGTTGTGCCTAGCAAAACAGGAGCAACACGAAGATCGAAAACCTACTCTTGGATTCTCTCCAGCAGAGCATGTCTCCAGTACTCTGCTTTCTCTGTATCCCCTTAATTCCCATTAACATCAGTCAAAAGTTAGGATTTCCTCAATTAGAAGTGGCCCAGAAATATTGGCCTAATAAATATGTTTAAGCTGCTTTTCTGTTTGTACTGTAAAACAGTTGCTAGGTTGTTTCTTATATTGTGATTTCCCTTGATATTATTTATCTTACCTGGTTCTCTTGTTGGTGCCACAAACAAATTTGCAGAACCTGCTCCAGTCCTTGGCGCTGATGCCTGAGGAATTTGTCCAGTTGCCGTCTCCTGTCCTGTAGCATCTCAAGGAGATTGTCAATCTTCAAGCAGCTGCTGTGGGCTCCTTGAATCAGCTCTGGATTTGCATTTGGCCCATCACATTTGAATTCTTCTATGAATTGAGTTAGGTCTTGGCTTTTGTTTAAAAGAGCAAATGACTTCTCCAAAAGTTCTGTAAGAACAGAATTTCATCAGGAAAAAGCCCCGAGTGCTTTTGTGATTCCAGTACCATATTCAAATATTACTCAAGTATTTCAAACTATCTATTTGCATACATGAGCACAATGTATTTTCATGCATTGCATGAACATGAATGCTTACTTTCGAAGATATATGTATACTAAGGTATTTCGATTTGGACAGTTCTTATGTAAAGAGAAAGATACAATGGTGTATACACAAACAAATATACACACACACACAAATAATGGTGTACTGAGAAACACCAAAATAAAACCCAGAAGTGTCATTGTTTTCTCAAAACTGAGTTCTTTTTGATGGTTTCCCAACCCATGGGTAAGCTGAAGTGGAATTTTCTACCCTGCTTCCCATGTGGGTCATTACCCTCTGCAGTTTTTCACTAGTGGTGCAAGCTAAGTTTAGGTCTTTACAACCCTCACAGGCATTGGGAAAAAAAATTATGCCTGGGGGCTCTTATAAGGAAGTCAGGGGTATCAGGAATTTGTACCTTCTTTCTATAATCTTTACCTAGACAAATTCAGGGTCAAAATTCAGTGGACTACTCAACTTTAATGACCTCTTAGTGATGTGTCTGTATTTGTTCCTACTCCTTAAAGTCCTATAGTTCAAAATCTCTTGAATAGACAATGACCAATATTTCTAAGTCTTTCAAATGAAAAGAGAAATGTTTTAGGCATAGAATGAGGAAGGAGGGTATGGCGGGGTCCTGAGCTGCTTTACTGGCTAGCTTGCTCTCTCACCGGCATATAAGGAAGGTGTGGTGGGTCTGAATCTCAGGCTGAAGTGTGGTCGGAGGCGTGGAAGAAAGAGTGGACTCTTCACGTGGTTCTCACTAGGCTTTACTATGTCCTCAGAGCTGCCCACGAGCAAGAGCAGGCTCTGGCCCTCTGTCCTCACCTTAAGTACCCCGGGGGCATATCCTGAGCAGGGGGAACCCAGAATCAATCCAGGAGGAGGGGTGTGACCCAGAACAGGGATACAATGAAGAAAGGTGGGGACCTAAGGGCTCTGCCAAATCACCTAGCATCTTCACCAGAATCTTCCTAGTTTTTACAAGGTGGTTGACAAGGTCCATCACCAGGGAAGGACCACAGGGGTTTGGGGAGGGGGGTGTAGGGGCAAACCATTATAATCAAATAACAAAAACATACAGAATTATTGGAAATCCCAAAATGTACACTGCCATGGAGGGGAGAGAAGCTAATATAAGTGGCAAGGCAGATGTGAAGAAAAGTATAAAGAAAGGAATATTTGCCAGGAGATTCCAATAAAATAACAAGAAGCAACCCCTCTGAAACTTTGATCTTCCCAGCTGAATACTCGTACTGGTAATTCAAGGCAAAGCATCTTTCACGTAGAACACTTAGGGAAGAAGCAGAGTGAGAGGCCTCTAGTTCTTCACTCACTATGGGTAATAAGAGATTAGTTCCCATGAGCTTACTGCAACAAGCCTGTCCATTTTACTTCTTGCCTTCCAGAAAGTGGTATTAATCAGAAATGCTTCATTTCAGCCCATCCAGAATTGAACACATATAGAAATGGGTAAACAAATATATTTCATAAGTATTCACCTTTTTTTTATTCCAGTTTGAAGTGCATTTGAAGTGCAATTTTTTTTTTTTTTATTTCCAGAGTGATAAGCATTTGTGATAAGTAGTTTATCACATACTGGTAGAGTCAATACTTGATGAGGGTTGTATTTTCAGCCACCTTTCTTTGGAGCAGGTAGATAGAATCCTTCTTGCAGAAAACATTGTTTTTTATCAAATAACTCAATATCAGCTTGCAAAATTTTATGTGGTTATGGTAGAATAAGAAGTCAATAAATTGCAGCCACTTTCCTCCATCTGAGGGAAGGCTTATTGCCATCAAAGCAGTCTTTCTCTGGCAAATCATTTCACCTCATCCTTACAGTTATAGACCATCTTTTCAGCATTAAATTGCTGCCAGATACTTCAAGTTTAAATTGGTATGCAGTGAGCACTTTGCTCCCATGAAGATCAATTTGGAAGACCCATATTAGAGTTATCTAAGTTTGTTTCTCTCTTCAGCCTCCCAGGAAGAATACCTGGTGTTCAAGATAGCTAAAAATATTTTAGCTAGTTCTCCACTAGTGAATAATAAAGTATTATTGATATCCTGCCAAGTGTTAGTAATCATATAGCAAAATTTGATTGAAATTACAAATATTGAGTCTTAAGACTTATAAAAAAATGCAGAACTGGATGAAATTGCAAAGGTCTGAAGTAGCCATACAATGAGATTAGTTCCAAAGATTTTTTCTCTTTTTGATTTGAGTGTGCCACAATATGGTAGAAGGTGCTTCACACGGAAGCTTGAATAAAGAAAAAGAATTCACGTGGAAGAAATTTTATGGGCAAAGATATGTTTGCCCATACAGTTGCAGGAAAGTTGTTGAAAGGGTCATGCAAGGGCTGGCTTGAAACCAGGAGTTTCACATCTTTCAACAAGTCTTCTAAAATGTATCTCATCATTATCTTTTTCCAAATAGAACATTTTTGCATTTTTTATTTTTTTTTAAATATGGACAGAAAGAATGACTCCCTCAGGAAGTCAGTGCACAGCCACATGCTATCAGGAGTGGAATACTGTTTATACCTTTTGTATGATGCTCTTGTTGCAGAAGAAGTTCTCTCAAAGAGTCAATATTGTCAAACTCTTTAGCATTTCTCAGGAAATCTTCAACTTGGTCAATTTTAACAGCAAACTGCATTAAGAAAACAAAGGATAGGGAGAAGCACATTATAATTTTGTTTTGCATAACTACATCATAATCTCTGTGTTATCGGGAAAGTTCATGAGAATTTGTAAATTCTTGGAGAAAGGCATTTTTAGTGACTGCTAGGTACAGATGCTTTGTGGCCTCTATGCACCTTCTGAGTTGTTTTTTCTTTGAGGTACTGATTGATTGAAGGATTTTAGTTGACATAATCTGTAATTACAGTTTGCCACTTTGTGAATCAACTTTCCTACAAAGCCTTGTGCCAAATCTAATTTTTTTGTATAATACACATTATCAGGACACAATAATTAATAGATTGTTGATCTTGGACTTCTTAGGACAGTTAGTAATCCCATGGTTGCTTCTGCAACTTATAGGTGGCATTGGTATACTATAGAAACAAAATGATGGATAGTTGATCATGAGGCAACACAGAGTGGGCACATCCCTCTCTTCTTTAGCTCACTGTGTGTATCAGTGAATTAGGATAAGAGAGAATTGAGTAAACAGGCATCACACAGTTGTCCTTTTGTGCCCATCTGTACATCAAAGTCTCAGGTAAAGGACTGTCAAGTTAGACTAATGTTTGCTTTATGTAATTACAATAGTCTTAGGAATATTTTGGTGTAAAACCTTCAGTGACCAATCATCAGTGTGCATTAGTGAAGGCACCTGAGAATAAGTTCTTTCAATGCCAAATAATTTTAATCATAAGGAAAGAAAGATATTCTGCAGAATGTCCATAGCCACTGAAATACATATTTAAGGGTTTGGTCAAGTTCCACTTTTCACTGGCATTTTCTGTCAAGTACAAATCTGGGAGACATCGTGACTAAAATATTTCTTGAAGTCTACATGTTTTTTTGTTCAGCTTCATGCTGTACTATCAAAAAGGTTGAAAAGGAAGGATGCATCCCAAGATTTTAATTTTCTTGTTTGCCTCAGCCTTTAGGAATACAATGAACAATATAACACACATCAAAATTACAGTGGTCAGAGTAGCAGTAAGATGAAGGCAGCTTCAAATTAACAGTTATTTGATTTAAATACAAACCTCCAGAGCATTTTCAAAGAACACTGAAGTGAGTTCCAGAAGTGCCTGTCGCTTCTCTAACATAATGATGAGGGCATCCCATGCATCCCCAAGCGTCTCTGCCATGGCATCATAAACCTGACTCTTTTCTTTGTTCTCCTCTGCAACCTTGTCTGCTTCATGCAGCAGGTCCCATACCTTGTCTTCCAAAGCCTGAGAAGGAAATAAACCAAACCAAACATAAGAAATTTGTACACAAAGTCCAAAACACTGTGTTGATACTGGTGTCAGGATATTTTTACAGTGGGTCTGTACAGGAGCCACAAACCTCCTACACTGGCTTTATTTCCAGTTCCTAGTAATAGGAGTGTAGCTATTTCTGCATGTTTTATAGCAAGCTTCTGAATTTCATCTGCACTTAAGAGGCAATAGTTTTATAAAGTTCACACACAAACAAGAGTTAGGAGAATTTATCATGTTATCTCTAATATTCACACTCCAATATTTTTACATCTCCATAAACACAGATCTGTCTTCCTGGAAGTGGTAGCAGTGCAGATATTTTGATTCCTCTTTCATATGTCATCATATCATTACTGGACAATAGAAGTTTTAAAAGTTTGTGAGGTAATTTACTCATAAGTTTCTAGTGACTACAGTGCAATCCAGAAAAGAGTGGTTTGAACATAAGCACATATTTTCAAAAACAGTACACCCAAGTTATGTAATGTTTCAAGTTCAGCTTGCTGCATTGCTCAAGCTGTCCACCGAATAATATTGCTCTATTGTCAAAATAATTCTTCTGTGTTTCATGGGTTTATTAATCTCACCATGAGAAAGATAACTGCTGGCCCATTTTCAGCTTATGTTACAAATCTTTAGCGTGTCAGAAAAATTGATTAACATTTGCTCTGTGTTCTTCCCAACCCCCATCTTGGGTTTTATCATGAGCATGAATTAATAAACTGTCACTTTTTGTTGTTATTAGAGGTGCTACCACATCATTATGTAGTATGAAAAGAAATTTTTATTAGGTAATTTGAACTGCCATTCATACTACTGGGTAAAAAGTTGATAAAGTAAAGCACTCCAAGAGAAGCCTTTATGATGCTTCTTTCTTGATGAGGCATAAAATTGTTACATGCACAACAACTCTGTAAAAGTAGTGGCATTATTAATTATCCAACATGAAATATTATTAATGTTCTAGACCAGTTCTGTAACAAATATAAAAGGAATTAAATGAGTATATGAGATATTGATAGTCTCTTTACTAAGTCAACATCTTAAAATCCATTAATGAGAAGCATTGTAGTCATGACAATGCTTACATTAAAAAAAAGAGATAAAATATTCTCAGAACTTTACACACAAACTGCTAGTCACTAGAAGGTTAATTTTACCACAGTGATCAGACCACTTTCACAGTTGTTCAGAATACACTGTAGAAAACCAGGTGACAGCTGAGGTAGTTCCACTTGGAATTTCTTGGCGAAGACTAGCATTTTAAAGATCTGACTGTTTTACATTTTGAAATAAAACTAGGTATGCTTTTATCCTAATATTACATCAGCTTCAACATATTTAAAAGACATTTCAAACACTAAATCTTTCCTAACTATGCAAGATGAATGTTACACAAACAGTATAGGACCCAGAAACAGATTTTCTTCTTCTAGAAGCCTTTTTTATGAGCAGATTGTTAATTACCATTTATCCCTGGCAAGTAGGTTCTGTTTTCTAGTAATTGATTAGCTGTGAGGCACAGCTAATTCCTAAGACACAGAGAAAACTGGAATAGTTTTCAATGGTTATCAGTCATGCTTCCTGCATCTTTTAAAATTCAGTTACTATGAGATGAATTCAATCCAACCAAAGAAAATTAGAAGGTTAAAACAAACCAAACTGCTGCATTTAATGAAATGCAAAACTAGTGTGCAGAAAGTTGCAAAAAAATAAAAGAAAAAAGAATAATGAAACTCATCATGTGTAATAGTCTTTTAGTATTTAGAACTGATTAATGGAAGTCTTCAAATATAGAGTTAATTTTTTCTTTAGCATGGATTGAATATGGTTCACTCATTTAAAACAGGTGTGTATTTTATTGCCTTCAAATAATAGTTCCTGTAATGCTACAAAAAACCTAATATAATATCACAAGGGTTGTCATGTTGTCTGTGTCCTCAGCAACAGAAAAAGTCACATTTTGAGAAGACAGACTAGTAAAAAAAAAAAAGAAATATTTTACAGGAAACTACTCTTTGTCTGATAAACAGTTAAAATACCTAAGATGGTCAGAGTGATATAAAGATTTTATTTCCATGAGTTTAAAATTATGCTTCCCACAACTGTCAAAGCCACTAGATACCATGAACTTATAAAAAAAAATTCCTCAACTCTGTTAGTTTCTATATACTACATATGAGAATAGTTTATTTTTAAATGAAGTAGACTGATATTACTGGTTTTCTACTTTTTATCTTTGATATATAAACCTTTCATCACCACAGAGTCAAGAAATAATTTGGACAGGACTCTTCAGGTCATCTGTCTAACCTCTTGCTCTAGTTATTGAAGGACTTAGCCCATGAAGTCTTAAATATCCCTAACAATGGGAATTCCAGAACTTTTCTGCACAACCTGTTCTAAAATAAATTCATTTCCATGGTTAAACTTTTTCCTAATATCCAGTTGGTATTTCCTTTTTTCCAACTCGTGTCTCTTGATCTAGAAGCAAACTTAGTAAGAGGAAAAATGTATTTCCATCCAAAATATGATGACTTATGGAAAACGAAATATTTCACAGAAACCTGGATTTTAATGAGGTTTATATCAATTGAATGAACTTAACAGAGCTTTCCAGTAAAAACTTAAAATTATTTCAAACACTTTTGGAATCTCATGTTTCATTCCCTGTGAACACAAGAAGAAAAAAATAGAAGAGCAGAGCTCTCTTTGGACTCTGAGAAGCTGGAATGAAGCTTGACAATACAAGGAATGCCTAGCACGTAGTCAAAAAGGAGCTCATGCAAACATGCAACTTCTGTTGCTGTCAGTAAACCATGTCAGAAAAGCATTGCTCTAAAAACAACAGACCAATTTCAATTTCTATTGAATATCTATGATATGTCTAATTCTACCATACCAAAAGAAGAGCACTAGAAGGGAGCAGTGTTTTGGTTCAGATGGACTGAAGGGATACTGGGTGGGTGCAATCCCAGGCCTGCAGTGGGAATGCTCACTGCCTGGTGATGGCAGCTGCTGTGCAGCCGCACCTCTCCCCCACTCCTTCTCAGGGTACATTTGCCTCTGATACTCTGGCAAAGACAGGAAAGTCTTTTATGTAAGTTGTGTTGGATAGTATAGCTTTTGTATTATTTTGTTCACAGTCCATTATTTGGGTAGTTTTCCTTCTGTTAAAAGAGCAAGGAATGAGAGGGGAAAGTTATCTTTTGTCTTTCCTGAGTGGTTGTACACTGACTGCATAACTTGGAATTTTCAGAGGTGCACACTACCCTCCCATTCTCTTAGCACTGAGATGCTGCTTAAATCAACCTTTAGTTAGTGCTAAAAGGCAGTGCTGAGATGATACAACACAGCTGTTAACTAGAAGCCCGGAAAATAGTCATAAAGCTGCTTTCAGACAAATACTATTTTGGTGGGAATTTTGTTCATACAAATATTGAAATTGATGAGTGAGCTGAACTAACACTGAAGAAAAGGTATTTTATTACATTTTACTTTTTTCTTTTTTTCCCCAAATCACTTGCAAGAATCAGCTCTGGTTTGATAAAAATGCAGCTGAACTTTGCTGCTAATTGTACTGTTGGGCACCTCATTAACTAATTGCCAATAATTCAGAAAATATTAACAAAAAATTTCTTCCATAACAAAATTACTGAAAAATAAGCATTTTAATTTTTTTTTTTGCTTGAAATAACTGAAAGGCTTATTTACAAGATATCAGATGCAAAAAATGAGTGTCTTACACTAGTGCATTTTGAAGAATGTAATTTTGTAATTTTTTTCTCTTGGTTATTAGCATATAAATTCATATTTTGCAATTTATGCTCTGTGAATAAAAGTAAATAAAATAATTAGGAGCAATCCTCAGGTTTATGAGCCAAATTAATAACAATGATGGCTTTAAACTTTTTATGGGATAGATTTACTTCAGTTTTGTGGCTGTTCTGCCACAGTCTCTCTCGTGATAAAAACCAGAACTTTGGAAGCAAACCAAGAATGCCTTATTGGGAATTTTAACATAGCTATGGACACACACACACTCTTTTCTTTTCTTTTTTTTTTCTTTCCAGATGATCCAGTGAGTTTAAAATTGAGAGACCCAAGCACTAACAAATCATATTATCTCCAAGTAGCACTTCTGTTGGAAACAACAGCAGAATGGCAGAGAAATGTCTATGCAAAGTGAAATCTATATCATGTTACCTACTGGAAGTTTTGTCTCAGGTTTTATAGTTTGATTCTTCTCTTTTTTCTTTTTAAATTGTGACGAATGAGACACACAAATGTACATATACATACTTCCAGAACATATAAACCTGCCGAACGTTACCTAAAGAAGGATGAGGCAGATACTGGGAAAGAGACTTGCATGAAATCACAGAAGTTGGTGGTTTCAACAAAACTGGTGCTGCTGATGTGGTTTGATTTAGCAAAACAGAAACAGAATATATTAGGTTAGAATCAGATTATACTAGATAATGCTACTGAGGGGAATTTTAGCTGTATTTAAGCATTGTATACATGTTCTCTGTTTAGCCTCAGTTTTAATCTTTCCTGTTCAACATTTATTCTTTCAACTCTATTAATAATAACACATCTGTTTCTTAATCCATAAACATTTGAAGTGGGGCCCTTTTCAACAGTTGTATTCTGCTTTTGGTGTAAGTAGTAGGGTGTTCCCAATTCCTAAATTTAATGGAACAAAAGTAAATCAATAATGAATATGCCAGAGTGTATTCTATCAAAACAAAACATTTTTGATATGTTTTCCCCTACGGCCCTGAAGAACACACACCAATTTTTATCACTATAATTCTGAACATTAAAAGAATTTAAAAAATGTTCTAGAAATTACTGTTTACTCTTTCAACAAGTCTATTCCAGTTACTGTTTAAAGTACCATCTGCCTTACTAATTGTCAAACTATTTGTTTGGGCTTTTTTAACCCTGTTAGCATTGCTGAGTCAAAACCAATTCCCTGAAATACTGAGCTGGGTTACATTCCTTTTCCTCTAGCATCAGAACTACTGTAAACTGATCACTGTGCCAGATTTTGTCCTTACCTGTGAATCTTCGACATATTAAGCTGACAAAAGAATTTGGCCTGAATATTTTGATCATAACTTGCAATAAATAAATATACTGGGATGAGAATAACAAAGTTAAAAAGCAAATGAGCGATCAAAACCTAGAACGAGTTTACAGAAGAACATGAGATAATGTCAGAATGGACAACTATTCCATAAATTATCTTCTAAAAGTTGATAGGTTCATCTCTACTGATTCCAAAGATGTATTTAGTATGAATCATCGAACTCTTGCCTTAAGCAGGACTAGTTTCATGACTGCATCATTAGCCATTCAAGAATTTTTGCCTGACCTGCACAAAAGTTTAATTTTGAATTGAGTTAGTCTAATCAGCAAAGTTAAGCATATGCATATCAAGTATGGGCATCTGCCAGGATTTATTTTATTTTTTTTTTAACAACAATAAAAAAGAAATGGTGAAACAATTCAAACTGCCTCTTGCCCATCTTCACACAGCTAAGGCATAATTCATTATCAAATGCTAAGTGGAAAAGAATTACTATAAACAATACTTCAAAAACTGAGAATCAATTTTGGAAAAACTTTTTACCAGTGGATTCAGTGACTTCAGTCTATGTAATTACTGACAAGTGTTGACAGCTTACTATAATTCACAAATGGTCATAGCTGAAAAATGCACAGCCAGGAAGAATTATAACAACATTGCAGTCCCTTATTAGCACAGCTTGTATTACTGTGAAAAAAGTAGTCATTTTGAACTTAATTCTTTTATGGAATATTCATTATTCGATGCCAAATTTTGCAAGGACCACAGGCATAAAACAGGAAATATTTGTATTTGTTCCCAATGTATTTGGATGACAAACATTCTTTAGCAGTTTATGCATAATTATTTTTCTGATCTGACTTGATATTAAGATGCTATTTGAAAATTTTTATTACAAAAATGGGAGTTTCTTTCAAAGATGGGAATTACTCTGTTTTCTTTTTCCACTCATTAATATTTATTTTGAAAATTAGGAGAAAAATAATCAGCTTTTTCCTGATTGTCATCAGTGTGTAACAAACAATCAGTTTCCTGATTCCTTGTCATCAGTGTGTAACAACTCGGCTAATTTGGAATTGTTCAAGCAGGACACAGCAGTTCCAAGAACATCCAAATGTTGCACTAGTGACAATAAACAGGAGACTCTTACATAAGAATGGAAAGCAAACCCACCTCTCTCTAGCATTTGGCTATTTTGGTTGGTTTGGGGTGTTTGGTGGGTTTTTTCCATAATTCTATTCTTCATACTCTTCAAAATCCACACAATGCAGTGTATTAGCTACATGCTCTATATTGACTGTATTGAATTACCTCACACTCACAATATTTTTAATGACTGGGGAAGCACATAGTCATTGGTACTAAATCCAATGCTTGAATCTATCCAAATAATGTTTGTTCTTTCAGATCTCAAGTTTATGTAAACCTCCCAAAAATCAGATAGATAAGTTACCGTTCATAGCTTCAAAGATATTAGAGGAATTTATTTTCTATGTATATAAAGTCAACCTGCCCTATCAAAACATTAAAACAAAATTTCTTTTTAGGTGACTTCAGGCTTCTTTCAGTGTCAAACACCCAACATTTAAAATTATTCAGTTCTTTCATGCAAGCCTGTCACTCAGAATCCAAATGCCATCGATCCTACAATCTGCTCTCAGGAATGCTAAAATCTGATTTTAGGACTGTTACTTAACTAAAATATTCCTAGATCAAGACAAGCTGTTTTAACCTTATAGTGTCATTCCAAATCTAACTTACATCAATTAAGATTCAATTAAAAGGTTTGTGGAATATCTACTTCAGACTTACAAGGGGCTTGCTTGTGTTCACAGCTGTTATAAAATAAGCAAACTATTCACAACACTTCAGAATTTAAAAAATGAATTGATGTTCCATTATATTTAGCAGTTACTGAGGGCTATAGAATTTTTTCACTTGACACTGATGTATAAATTAGAAAAAACTGTGCCTATACTGCTGCCATCAGACGCATATTTTTCCTGTGAAGAATTATAAATTTTCAGAGAATTATAAATATCCTGAATTGGAAGGAACCCACAGGAACCATCAAAGATCTGCTACACTGACAAAGGCTGAATGTATTTTTTGCTCTGTAGAGTTTAACCACAGAGAAAAAAAACTAACCACCGTACTGCAACAGGAGGCACAGGCAGCTACATCAGCTTTTGTACGCGAACTGTAATGACTTGAGGAATTTTTTGTGGCCTTATCACATCTTACCTTCAGTTTGGATAGGAGAAATTCATGATCTTGAAGTAGTTTCTTAGTCTCATCTTGATTGCTGCCAATTTCTAATATATTTGGTGTTGATTCAGCGAGCTGAAGCTTCACCCATTTTCCACACTGTAATACACAAACAGTTACAGCCTTCAGAAAAGGTTTCCTTCATTTATTTACTCACGCTCTCAGTTCACACATAGGAGCAGGGGCCATAAACACAAGGAAGTCACAGAGAATGCAGTATAAACTTCTTTTGAAACAGGTAACAAATCCCAGACTAGTGCTATTCAGAAGGTGCTCTAATATTGATTTTGCCCATGAAGAGTAAAATTATCACAACGAGCCAAAAATTTTTCTCTGACTCATCTCCTCTTTCAGCTGAAGATGACACAGATATTTAAGTGAATTTAGTGGTGAGTATGGCAGGCAGAAGTAACAAATATTTTAGAGCAGATGCAAAAACCATAGCCTCAGATCTTATTTCTGCCACATAGATCCAATGTACCTCTGCAGTGAATATATGGAACAAGACATTGCAGAAGTAGCAGCAGGGACACTTTAAAGCCTTTGAAGCAGGAACCAAAGCATGCTGATAAGGCCCGAAGCTGTGATGTCACTGGAAGCTAGCATGGTTCCACAATACCGAGAGGAAAAATAAATTACTTGTAACACCCTCAACTTGAGTCTCCTTGCAATGAAATGACTCCCCTGCACCAGCAGACCATCTCACAGGAAGGGTGAAAACTGACCTCAAAAAAACCTTCCTACAGCTAAGGTAAGCTGCCCTGGATAATCATCTGAATTAGATGACAACTCAACTCATTATCGCCTAATTCTGCGTTACAAACAAACTCTAATGGCTGAAGCTAGCACGTTTTCCAGGTTGCCCGGAGAATGAAAAATCAAACTGCCAATAAATTCCAGCTGGAATTCATTACTAGCGTCCAGATTTACTCCTAATGCCGAATTTTATGCCAAATGGTGTGGACTCCATCCCACAAAACAGGCCTTTCGGTGGTTATAAGAACAGGTCCCTGCACACAAGGGCTTTACTGAAACACGTGGGACTGTGGATTCACAGCTTTCAAAAATAACTACCCATTATTAAGTTTAAACTTCTTTTTTCCCAGAAAATATCTCATCTGTGGAGTTTGTAGAGCCACCTATTGTGTAAAGCTATTGCTGAGTACAGGTTAAAATAACTCAAGGAGGCATAACTACAATCATCACGCTTTAAACACATTTTTATGCCATTCTTCATTTAACTCTTTTTAGACAGAGTAAGAGGAATTCCTTCCCTCTAAGACCCTACATATTATTTATCCAAATTATTTATCCTATTTGAAAAAAAACCACCAACAACCCAAAAGCCACCAAGAGTAATTGTGAACAGAAATGAGCATTAACTTCCAAGAAAAGTCTATTAGATATTGACTAATCGAATGGCCTTGCCATATCATTTTATGCTAACTACTCATCTGCCCAGGATATTTAAAAGGAGTGTTAAAGATGGAGTAGCAGAAAGAGAAGAGCAGACATGCCAGCAGTGGCTGCCTTACCTTAAGCACAGCTATAACAATACTGGCATCCCCAGCCTGCACAGCAACTGAGCTGACTGTTGTTGTAGAAGGCTTCTGCTCTGAGCTGGCTTCATCTGACATGGTGTTTCACAATGGGACTGCGCACATCAAAGCAGACTTGAGACGCTCTCTCAGGGTCCACTGTTCATTTCAGAAAGCACCAGAGTCACTTGGATTCATTCAGTGAAACGGCTCAGCTAACACTGATCAGTCTGCCAAAAGGAAAGAACAGGAGGTTAAAAATAGACAACTCCACGGAGTTTATCATTCTTGAGAGAGATTTGACACACCCCTAGTTTGGTAGCATTAAGCTGCCTGTTCTTTTTTGTCACCATCTGAAGTGTGAAAGGCTTCTTCCATGTACATCACCTGACACCAGCTAACTGAATCAAAAAAAGTTCTCAAATTAAAACAGCTACTAAAAAAATTACCAATAATTTTATACTGACAAACCCAGTGATATGAGGTTTCAAATATGCAACCATCAAATCTATGCTTTCACATTGTACCAGCAAAATACTTTCTCACTTACTAGTTACTGAATATATCCGTTCAACATGATTCTTCCGCTGAATCAAAGTCTTTAAACAGGATGAGCATATATATATAAATCAAATGCTAAATCAAAACAGGGGATTTTTAATCCAAAAATACTTAAAGATATAGCAACCATAACAATAAGAGAAGAAAACCAAATACCTTGAATTCTTAAGGAATATTTTATTCTTAAGATTAAGATAATTTATCTGCTTTTCAATTTAACCTTAAATTGTTCTAGAGTCTTCATTTTGTTCTAAATGACCATAAGGAAGACCTCTCTAATAGCTGCTTAAACACTGCTTAAATTTTTTATTCAGTGTGGGGAATTATTAGACACATTTAGATTACAATATTGGTTTGACATATTAATTTTATTGCCATTAGTCCAGAGCATGCCACAAGTAGCCCACACTATGGGACAGCAGCTGCTGGGTTTCCTTCCACAGAACAGCTGAGAAATTGACACTGGTGTTTAGGCTTGCAGGTCAATCTGGAAAAACAATTCCACCCAAGAAACTACATGCATAAGCCTCCCCTAAGCATCCTCTAATTTTGTTTAGTTTGTTTAAAAATATGTAACATTTAAATACATTTTTATATAAACTAGATTTCTAATTACATACAAGAACATGCACACCTGCAATGGAACCAAGATCTGGAATCAAATTCTAAAATAGTTTGGATTAGAAGAAACTTAAGATAGTTGCAGAGAATTTCGATTTATGGGTCAAGGTGGGATTTTTCTTATTCTTTGTTCATTTCTTCCCCCCTCCAATTATTGTCAAATTATAATCTTAATCTGAGCACCACCTTCAAACCATGAGTTCCAAACTGGATATGAAGAAGCCCTTCATTGTGGTTTGTGCTGAACAAAATGGGTTTGGCAATGCAAAATCTATCCCTTGTGCCAAAACACAACCATGAACCCTCAAGCTGCCAAACAAGGAACAAATATCACACAGTTTGCTGAAAGTCTTTCTAACACCTGTAAGAGGTCCAGTGACCCTGCCACTGAGATATTAGACAGATCTCCTGGGGATTCTTATGTATTCCTGCAATAGGTATGGCAGAACAAAAACAAAAATTCGATATTCAATCCCAACACAAAACTTGGGAGACAGAAGTCCTAAAGAAAACTTCAAAACTGAAACATAAGAGAGCCCTATTTTGGTTTGAATGGAAGATAGATCCATTCTACAAAATCTGCTAAGTACTCCAGCTTTCCAGAAGACAAGCAACTTTGGACTTTTTACCCTGCAGTCAAGACTGCACTTGGAGGACAAACAGCATCTGGCTGCTGGAAAAACTAATTAGGAAAAAACAGCCAAACCTCTTTTTACTCTTACAAAAGGAGTTACAAACCAATTTTGGTATTATGTCCTTGAGTTTTTGTTCTCTCAGAAGAGCATTCTAAGTGTATTTTTTCATGGCACAAGTTGGGCCAATCCATCATCTCCCTGGGGTAGCCAGACATAAGAGCTGTTTTTCACTCAAGTTAAATGAGGTATCATTTTTCATAGTGCTGACAGCTGGAAATAAAGGAAAAATGCCACACTCAAGAAGTTGACTATAAGCAAATTTGGCAACGACTGAGACAAGTGATTCAGAACATCTGATAACAAATGCATGGATATTGTATTTATTCATCTTATGCTAAGCATAGAAGGTAGAGACAGAAACATCGGAGAAGTGACAGACAAAAGTTATCAAAGAATCAAAACATGCCTTAGAACATAACCCTGGGAGAAAAAAAATGAGGATTTTGGCATCACACAATGAGAAGTTTCAGCTGTGTCCAAGGGAACAAAATTTAACAAGCATGCCTTTCTCTGTCTTGTTTACTTATTTGTCTGTTCCTCTGTCTGAAACAAACAAAAATCCTGGTAGCAGCCAGAAAAAGGTGGGATATTTGTGTCAGGAGAGAGAAGTATTCTCCCTTTGCTACTGCTGCGCAAAAAGAAGAGAATAAGAACGACAAGAAGAAAGGAACATTCACCAGCTGTCCACAGGAAACAACAAAACTGAACAAAGGAAGAAAGGAAACAATCTCAGGAAAATAGAAAAAAAGATCAAGTCTCTCTAGTGTAAATAATGTCACGTATTATCGGAAACAACTGTATGTTAAAAGGATTTGAGAGGTAAATACAGTAAAATTCACTTCATTTTCAACACGTAGGGTGTCCAATCCACAGGTTATTCTCATGAGTAGCAAGCAAAGTGTGCTAGTCATAGTTTTGATAGTGATGCATAGAAAAAGGGTCTGACTTTCTTGGAGATAAGTTTCTTTCTGTTGAGAGCTTTGGAGCTACTGATGCACTATGAAAATGCCTCAGGGAGAGACAGAGTTCACATCCTGCAGCCTCAAAGACACAAGGTCCTTCACTTTGACTGGTTTGTAAATGTAGTAGATCTCCTTTTTCTTCCTTGTCTCACACCTGGGAGAACAGGTGTACACAGCAAAGCAGGGAAGGAAGCCTCCCTCAGACTTCTGGGCCTCATGAGGGCTGCAAAAAGGGGCTTCCAATAAACACTGCTTCCACAGCCCCATCTGAAACAGGGACAATGACATCAGCCCTCTCCAAGACTGTTGCTTTTTACTGATTCCTATGGTCTTACCTTTTGAGTGGGGACCATTTCCAGGTATCATCAGGAATGAGGGCATGAAAGCAAGCAGTTTTGCAAGTCGCCCAGGCTCATAAAACAGCCGTGGAGGTCACATCAAGGGTAAGCATTGAGCCAGAGGTAGATTTTCCTCCTGGAAAAGGTTCCTTTTTATCCTACACTGATTGAATAAGTTTCAAGGGTGATAAACTGCTTGAAATTCTAACCCAGTATTGCTGAAACCCCAAACCAAGAGCAATAAAAACCATCCTGGCAACAGTCAGGGGACAAAGGCGGGAAATAGAGGTCCCTCCTCCCAGAGGTCATCCATTTCCATGGATGGCCTGTGGGGAACAGTAACCTGGAATATCATCTCCTTCTTAACACTGAGATGGAAACACGTTTTATTGCAGAGAACTGCCATGGAGAGAAGGTTGACAGAAAACAGAAGGGAACCATGGCCCTTGCAGACATTCCTCTTTTACTGAGGGCCAGAGGGACAGGAAAAACAGCAGCTGGGCACTAACCAACTTTCTGCATCCAGAGGCAGGGCATGGACCAGCACAAGCTACTCCACAGCCCCAGAAGGGCCCTGAAATTGGGAAAGTCTGTCCTGCTACAAACCCAGACACCCGTGAGCAACTGGCACCCACAGGGGCCCCACAGCAGTGAGGGGTCACTGCTGCCAAGTTCTGGAGGCAGGACAGGCACTGCGAGCAGGGCAAGACGGACAGAAAGGGCCAGCCAGGGTAAATGACATTAACTGCAGGTAGGTAAGGGCTGCAGCATAGGCAGAAGGCACTTTCCTGTCAGTTGAGAACCCAGGAACTTAGGAAAAGGTGCTAAAGTAGCCCAGGACCATGCTGGCCCCAAAAGAAGGTTGTCCTGTCCTTGCCACCATGGAGAGAGAAAGCACAGAAGTCCCAGTAAAGGGCTAGGAAACAGTTGTGAAAAAGTGCCAAAGAGGTAAAAGAAAACCTCCTTCTCTCCAGCAAAAAATTTCAAGAACACATTATTGTCCATGTTGCCTGGAGAATTGTTTCAGTTCCAGAAACAATAGCTCCAGATTAATTTTATTTTAAAACATCTAATTATAATGAAGAATTATATTCTTGTATATTCCCATTCTTCCTGTGTGTCACCCTAACAAAAACCTTTCTACTCTTTCTCCTTCATCACATGTCCTGAAAGTATTTCATACTACACTAAGAAATCAGCATGAAAAGAAAAACCTACCTAAAAAGCACCATCACACAAAGCAGAGAAAATACCAAAAGGAAAGTTATCTCTGTCAGGCTGAACATCTCTGTGAAAGAAAATAACAGTACACTGCTAACTGTAAAACCAGCAGTGTATCAAAGATCAAGAAACCAGCAAACAGCTTAACACTGCTAATTCAGTGCAATGGTAAGAGCAAAAATCACTATTTGTTTGCTTCCAAGGACAACAACATTGAAAAAAACCCATACAGTAAACAGACATGGGGAGCAATGACAGCTGAAACATTTCAGTCCACTGGTCATCAATTTATCATGTTCCACTCTTTCATCTTAGAGCTTTCTCTTCTCTGTGTTCCTCTTCATGGATCTTAGATTATTTCCACAATGTATACATGCTATTTGTACCTAGAACCTGTAAACAATAAATAGTACCTTAATCTCTATTATTTAGCAGATGATAGAAAAGATCCAGCAAATTTAACTAGGGTTAAATGTCACTTCAGCCTCCACATTAATTTTAAGAAAGCTCAAATAACCTTTAAATTCAGAACTCCAGATTCTAAGTGCTATATAAACAAACACCATTCTTTCTAGCAGCTGATAATTTAAAAATTGTCTTCCAGTTCTTTACTAGTCTTATGTACAAGATAAAGAGGTATGCAGCACATAGGGAATGAATACATTTTTATTCAT